>JASAMY010003298.1:0-226065 GCA_030248085.1 Paralinhomoeus sp. GSCO2_6
TGCCGCGTCGTGAGCGCGCACTCCTCACGACGCAGACTTACGCTCACGACGCAAGCCCAGCGACGTACATGGATCAGTCAAAAAATCGATAATTTGTGACATACGAGGAACGACATACGAGGAACGAAAAATTTGAATTTTTCCCTGTACGCTACGTTAAATTTACATCGCATTATGTAGGTAATCCTCGGTCGAATTTCTACAGGTACGTCAGCGAAAGCTGATGTTCGTGTAACGTAATGTCTACTTTCCATGGAGATGATTCATTTTGTTAGTGTTAATGTGTGAGTGGGAAGCGGTGCACAAACACATACACACGCTCGCTTCACGTTGCACGCTCACGTTTTACGGGGCAGGCGTGGCTTGGCAGCAGCAGGCGCGTCACAATTACAGCAGGCGCGGCTCAAGCACGCATTTTTTAGATTATTTATCACGTGTACATGGACGGACGCATGTACATGGACGGACGCATGATTACATTGCCGCGTGCCACTTGAGAAAACACGTAGTATTGCACAGCGCGACGTTACATGCGCCACAGATAGAACAAGAAACTTTGTTTAGTTTTACACGCTGCAGCCTTGCACTTGTGACGCAGTCGTCTGCCATCGGTCTGGTCCACGTTGAGATGGAGTGTGTGGTTATTGCGCAGAAGATCGGCGGCTACCGTATCAGACGGTTTTGTGCACTGGGTGGCGCGGTGGGGCGCAAGTCCACCTAATCGGTCGAATGTGTCTACGGTGTGCGATGGCGCTCGTCCGCACTTCCTATTGTAGCATGGTTCAGCATTCACCCATCGCCCGCCCCCCCCCCCCCCCCCCCCGTATTTCCATCTTCCCTGCGCTACACACTGCAAATGCGTTCACAGTTACCGTTTTCGAGGAGTTCGCCGCTTTCAGGAGCTCGTTGACGAGCTGCTCCCGGAATGACGCCACCGTCCAGCCCGAGTCGCTGTCGAGCTCCTTTTCTTCACCATGGCGTTGTGGACGCACGCGAACAGATAGTGTTCCAGCGTGCGCACCGTCCACTTGAATCGTCTTATGCGACGCATATACATGTCTTGAAAGTGGTCGCTGTAATTGGTGCTCTCTTTGTCCGAATATATTCACATACGCGGGTGTTTATGCAAATATACTATTGATCCCCGGACGAGACAGGCACATCTCGCGCACTTTACGCTCTGTTACCTGACGTCCACAAAGTTCATGCCACTAGTATATTCTTTTGACTATTTCCGGTCTGGCAATAGTGGGCAAACTGAACTTCTTTGACTGGCCAACTCTTGTGTTGCCTCGTCGTTTGCAGAAGTTGAACCCATTGGGCACGTCTGGCAAAGTAGAGAGGATCATGACGTGCCTATTGTCCAACCAATTCATAAAACTCATATTCGCTTGATTGGCAAACGCGCACACGAATTCGCTTTCTGTAGAACAGAGCGCCCTTCATGTCCGATGTGCGCGTCACACATAGGCACTTTGGGAGAAATGCCTTTGTCGCTCTTAAGCTCCCTGTGCTGTCCACTCCCCTTGCCTGTAGCGCCACGAATAGGGGGACCTCCTAGGGTAAGAGCAGCCTTCATGGAAGGCGCAGCACGTAGAAGTAAAGCCTTTTAAACATGAACGTGGACGGTTCTTACCCGTGTACAGGTTGTCCACGTACAATTTGTGTCCTTTGTCGAGCAAACAATATCCTTTGCCTGACGCCCTTCGGCGTCGAGCAATGCCCAACAAATTGAAAACAATTTTCCTTTTTGGTCTGTTCTATAGTTCCGTGTCGTGTGCATTTTCGAGTGGAATACGTAGCCTCCTTTGCAAGCGAGGACGTAACAGCGAATGCCGTTTTTCTTGGAACCTGGCATTGCAAGGATTTGTCGTTTTCATAGGATGTTGAGCCTGCGCGTGTGTGATTTGTGTCCATGAAGTCAGTATCCTACTAGAAAGTACGTACGTCCGAGCCACGTTCGAGCTGCGTTTGTGAGACCGGGCAATACGCTTAAAGCGGGACAGCGGTCAACTTCATGATCGTACCTTCGTGCTGATAACATTCTCGTCGATGGCCACTTTCTCTGAGGGCCTATAGAATTCTTGAGCTCCTTTGTTGAACGCGTCTTCAATAGACTGGGTTTTCCAATTTACATTCTAATTGGCGTGACCAGGAGTGCAGGCGCCCGAGGCGCGTGCTTTGTCCAGATGGTACGTCCTTGTAAATTTTTCAATTTCAATGAAGCGATTGTACGTCATGGTTTTTATGATCCTTTCCGTTTTGTAGTGAGGGTGTGTCCAGTGCCATTTCATCTGAACAGGTTCAGATGTCATAGAATGTCTAACTTCCTAGGAGAAGACGGCGCGTAGACACCGGTAAAAGGGCACTTACTCGGGGCAACACTGTCATGGTCATGACTAGGTGGAATCCGACGTAGGCCGGCTGCCTCCTCGAACAGTCAAAGGTTTAAACTGTCTAGCGCACCTTTGCGCTAGTTGATTCGTGTATTTGATCCATGATTTAAGAAGGTATTTTGAAAATATTCCCAAGAAATTTTTACACAAGAATCGAGTTTTATAGAGATGCCGAGGTCCAGGCTTGTCACCCGTTGAATTTCCGGCGCTGCTAAAGCAGAAAATATAACGTTTACCGTTAAGCGTTATTTACTCCGGCGGTCATCTTGGCTCTTTGGTAACGGCGCCTTGTCTGACCAGCGGAGGGTTCCTGGAGACGTTCGTCACTCCGTGAGAACGACGGAGTTGCGCGCTTCGGCCTCGGACGGTCTCCGATTGGCCACCTTTCTCGGCATTGCCGCCACCTCGAAACTTTCCGGTTCTGCTTGAGGATTGAGATGGGCTTATCGTCAACCGTCCTTGTCCGCACCTGGCCTACAAGTCCGGATTCCCATTAACCTTCACCTCCTTTAACGGTGGGCCACACCATTTACGTCAGCAATAATCGGCAATCTGCGTCTGCTTCATTACCTCTCTCATTGAGAACTTCCTTGGTGGCGCCCGTCCCTGGTTCCGCTAATGGCGCTTTCTGCCTCGTCGAGGTCGTGCCACCGCGCGTTCGTCGCGTCCCTCGCTGTCACTGCTCGACGTCGACGCTGACGACGACATGTCGGCTGCCTGCGCTAGTGGAGCTGTCGAGCCAGCACTGCTGTCGCTGTCGCGCGCAGGATCATCGTAGTTGAAGTCGTCGTCGGAGTCAGTCATTATTGGTGAGTGTCCCAGTGAGTACACTTTGAGCAAAAAATTTGGTGACAGCGTTTCATCGACAGGACAGCCAGCGACAGGATAAGTATAATGTTTTGTTTGGCGTCCTTTCCTTTTCACAAACGCGACCACTTTACTACAACCAACGCACCGCCAACGCTCATCAACGTGGAACGTGGAGCAGCATTGGAGATTGCGGACAAAACGCTGGACAAAACGAAAAGTGAGCATGGGGGCATAGTGGATAGGCATAGGGGATAGGCATAGGCATAGGGGCACAGCAACAGGGAATAACGGAGCAGAGACAAAGGGGAAGAAAACGACAAAAAAGAAAATTCGACAATCCACGCCTTCGCGGGACTCCCAACAACCGCTTGCCCGACGTCGTCGACAGCCGTCCAACTCAGCTGGCCGCCTTCCTCTCCTGCGCTTTCTTCCGTTCCTCGGCCGCGGACGCCACACTGTCCGTGATCTGTGAACACAAAGGAACTTCAGCTCCTTGTGCGCCGTATTCTCCGTTCTGAACCGTACCATGTCACAGATTTCTAGCGTGCGCGTCTTCGTCAGCTTCTTTTTGAAGCTGCAGATCGCGGACGCCACAAGCCAGCGGATCTGTTGCGTGTTGCCGGTCGGGTGCGCCTTCATGGCCACCGCTGTAGCGTACTCGACGACCCCAGACGAGCAGTCGTCGTCGGCCTGCAGTACAGGTGATCGCGCTTAGTAGGCGTCTGCAGTTGCTCAGTGCGTCGGCGCGCTTGCACGAGCAGGCTGCGGAGGCGCGATCGCAACTGGAACGTCTCCGTCGGGTTTCACTTCGGGGACCGTCCAGTTGCGCAGGGTGAAGGCGCTAGTCAGCACGCCCAGCCACTCCTGGCGCACTTTGGGCGACGCAACTGGGCCCCGCATCTGACTCGCGGCGCTCGTGTCCGCGTCCGTAGCCGTTGTCGCTGCCGGGTACGCGGGGACGACCACCGCCGTCGGCTCGACAGGGACGATCGGCTTGTTGTCTTTGGGCGTCGAGATGGCCTGCGGCTGGGCGTCCGTCGACTGTCCCGTGTCGCCTAAACAGTATTCCACTTCTCCTTGGGGACCAAAGACCATGTAACGCAAAGCCCACGGTTAGCGCGCTGAGGCTACATACAGGTGTCACGATCCGCACCTTTGAAGTTCGGCGTTGCCTTCCTGGCGCCCTTGCCCGACGCGTACGCCTCATCGAGGGGGGGGGGGAACAGCCAATTCTGCGTCGGTGCCTCGCTCAGCAGGAACTTCTCCACGTTCGTCAGCGCGCTTAAAAAGCACTGTCAGGCGCGCAATAAGCCGCGAATCTCCCTCTCACCTTGTCGTCTGCGAGAACGTCGTGGGCTCCGTGTGCGACTGCGTCGCACGCCGGTCGAATTCCGGCATGAGGACGCGCACAGACTTGGACACGGCCGGCTGAGTGGCGATCATTGTGATGCTGTCCCTGCTCGGGAAACGGAGGACGTCCCGCGTTTCGCCGGGCGTCTCAGTGCTGCTGCTGCAGCTGTCGTCGCCCTTCCTTTTGCCGCTCCGCTGCACGTTCGTGTCCAACTTGACCTTGACGGGCGCCTCCTTCGTCCTTTTCGGCTTCAGCTTCGACTTCAGCTTCGACTTCGGCTTCGGCTTCGGCTTCGGCTTGCGCGCCTTGGCAGGCTTGGGCGCCTTCTTCTTATTCGACTTCGCCGCCGTGGAAGCGCCGCCGTTGGTCCGATTCGCCTTCGGTTTCAGCTTCGCGGCGGCCAACTGGCGCAGCTGTCGGAGGTGCTCGTCCTCTTCCTCGCCGTCCTGGTCTTCGTGCGCGATCTCCTCCGCTTCCTCCCCGTCCGCATAGGTCGAACCGCTTCCGTCGTCGTTGCCGACGGTGACGAATTCGGCGACCTCCTTGGGTGCCCCGTCGCCGCGTCGCTGCCGTCGTCTCGTCGTCCGCCTTGACCGTCGCCGGCACTTCCCGCACTGGCCTCCCGCCTCGACCGCACTGGTCTTGCCCCTCGAGCATCTCCTTGCGCTTTTCCTTTGGCAACGTGTGGCAGTTGACCAGCTTCTTGTAGCGCGACGGAAACTTGATGCCTCTGTTGTCGTCCTCCGGCGCTCCTCCTCTTCCGCGTTCGTCGCGAACGAAGATCGCGCCTTCCCTCGATCCGCCTCGGCCATGAAGAGCAGGCACTCGGCAACGACCTGTCCGGCCTCGACCTCCCAAGACGAACGCGACAATTACTGTCGACACACACACGCGCTAGCTACACTGCGCAGAGGTCAACGCTACGCACCGGCGTCAACAGGCCAGTGAAGAGGCCGCTGTCGTTGGCGGCCTGCTGGAGAACGCCAGCCAGGTACGGCCTCTGCGCGTCGATCTGGCGCCGCTGGGCGGAGCAGTTCCTCTTGTGGCGTCCACGGTCCGTGTCCGACACTTCGCCCCTTCGGCTCACGAACTTGCAGAGTTGCGCTGTTGGAGGGCACTCACTGAGCCCCCTCCTTTCATTGAACACGCACACAGAGTTGCAACGTACGGTCGAAGATAGTCGACGTCATCTTGCAGATCTTGTAGGCGTACTCCATGTTCGTACGCATTCGGTGGACCATGATCCCCACTCTGCTCTCGAACCGGTGGCGGAACATGAACTCGCGCGGGCGCTCCGCCGACGGTAAGTCCCAGTTCGCAGCGCCCCTGAGACCTACACAAAAAAAGAGCGACACGAATATGTCCCACATTCCCAATCTGCGGATAACGTGACGCGTACCAGCACCACCTCCGAAGTTCACCCAGACCAAGAAGTCACGGACGTCTGCGGCGAAGTCCATGGTCGTAGCCAGCCTCCAGCCGATAGGGAAGTTGATGGGGGCGTCGCGGACCTTTGTGTCGAGACGGCAGAACTCCTTGGCGCCTGTTCTTGACCGGAACGCGCACGAGCCCCAGACTTTGAATGACCTGGTCGGCTCCGAAGTCTGCACGAAGTCGCAGCTGCAACTCGAATTCGTTGGCGCAAATTCAGTGGACGGACTCCATACATACCCTGTCGCACTCCCTTCTGCCGCCCTGCTGGCAGAACTGTCGCACTTGGGTGCCGTCCGACTTGGCGTTGTCGAGGAGCGCCTTCTCCTTGGCGGTCGGCTCTCCCAGGAGCGCGTCGATCTCTCGCGCCAACTCCAGCGACTGGCGCTCCTTCGCCGAAGGCGCCGACAGCAATTCCTCCACCGACATCGACGCCGCCAACTTCGACGACGACGACGACTCCATCACTACACGCTCGCCGCCTGACGACGTAAGCGCGTCGTCAGCGCCCGACAATGTTCGACTCTTGACGACATTCACAGGCGAGCCCTCGTCCGTCTCGACGACTCTGGGCCGTTTGGAAGAGGGCTCCTGCAACCGCAAGCCAACGTAAGCCCATAACTTTAACTGAGGCGCGAATGTGGGGGGGGGGGGTGGCGGCGGCGGAACAGTTGTCCTTCGACTTCAAAGGGACTGGGGTCCCCAGGATCCAAAAGTGGAGGCATGGAAAAAGTTGACAAAAAAGCACCTAAATAGGAACTTTTGGTCGAAAATGGGTCAAATAGGGTTTTAAATAGCATTATTCACTTCGATTTTATAGTCAAGACAGTGACCAGTACACAAAACCACGCACTAGTCATTTTTGACTTGTTGGACATACTTCAGAAAACTCTGGGATAGCCCACCCTCCTCTTGGCTACAGGTATGGGAGCCCACGTCATTTAGATTGTCGTCGGAGAGTTGGGGCTTCGCGGGCGTCGGCATGACGGCTGCCGCGTCTGCCGAGGCGGAGGGTTCGGCGAGTCCTTCGGCATCGAAGACGCTTTTAATGAGCGCCTGCGTCTTACGCTTCTTCTCCTTCAGCCGTTCCAGCAGGGAACTCATCGCACCCGCACTGTACAACTTTAGCAGTGCACTCATGACAGAGGAAGACAACAAGTAGGTCCTGAGACAAACTCGCACAGCGAATACTCTGTGTTCTCTAC
Source organism: Paralinhomoeus sp. GSCO2_6 (assembly GCA_030248085.1). NCBI lineage: Eukaryota > Metazoa > Nematoda > Chromadorea > Monhysterida > Linhomoeidae > Paralinhomoeus > Paralinhomoeus sp. GSCO2_6. The sequence continues at coordinate 7,194 of JASAMY010003298.1, forward strand.
TCTTCAGTCGAATCACACTAGAGTAAGTGCATAATAACGGGTATATCACAAGGTTTGATAATCACGCCATTTGTATAGGGACAGTCGCTTCCGTTTCAATTCCATGGAATGTTTCAATTTTTCCATTTGACATTCTGAAGTTCCGTTAGTAAACGGTGATCGCATAACAGTACGGTTCACAGAAATGCTTGTGACCCACCGGACTTTGCAGGACCGTCTCGCCATAATAGAACGCCTCCGTGTGGGGCGTCATTGCGAGCATGTACTTCTTGAGCGCGTCTCGGTCACGAAATTCGGCCAAACACTAGAAAATTCACTGAATTCAAATGCCAGAATACGCCCCAGAATCGACTTGCAAAAAGCCGCACGTCAATGGCCACTTCGTGGCACTGGTAGTCCTTGGCCAGGGCGAAGCGCTCTTCCGAATCGCTCATAGTCCTCAAGTACTTGTTGAGCATCTGAATTCAGAGTTCCGTTGCGCGCGCACATTTGCGTGGCATTTCGGCGCGTCGGCACTGACGTCAAGGGGCGCCTTGTTGGCCCTGAGAATTTTGACCAGCGCCTCGGCGGGGAGCGGGGGCGCGAGCCGGCTGGAGGGCACGAGGCCGAGAAACTTTCGGCTCGAGCAGAGTTTGTCGACCTCGGACCAGCTCTGGTGACGGGCCAGCGCCTTGGCGCAGACCCAGGCGTGCTGCTTCTCCGTCAGCCGGTGCGCCTGCCGCACCGCCTGGCAGCTGGCCAGCGACTCCTGTACACCACAATCAGGGGAAATCATACATGGAACCGGGCTGTTCAAGTGGGGGGGGGGGAGGGTCGGAGACCATTCGGGGAAGGGGAGGGAGCCCCCCCCCCCAGTTACATGTATGGGTGAAACCAGACCAGACTGCAGGAAGCGACGACGAGGGACTCACAGACGGCAAGTTGTAGTGGTAGAGGGCGCAGTAGTAGAGCGTCGTCAGCACCGACTGCCCCACGAGCGTGGTCGTCTTCGGGAACTGGCGGAAGTGGCCTCTCGGCTGCGCCCGCGCCATCTCCGCGTCGTCCGATTTCTGCAAGGACTTCTTTTTCCGAGAGGTCTTCTTTTTTTTTTGAAGACCCACAATTTTTTTTTTTTAAAAGATCCTGTTCGCTCTCCTTGAGAATTCACTCACATCGATTGGAATCTGTCGCGTTCTTTCGAGAAGCGCCACCTCCTGAGAAGCGGCCTCGGCGGTGGAGGCATACCTGTAACTGGGGGGGGGGTCGGGGGGGGGGGCGCCCTCCCCCCCCCGCTTTTTTTGTCCCACCCCCCCCCCCACCCCCCCCCCCCCCCCACCCCCACACCCAACACCCCCCCCCGCCCCCCCCCGGAGACTTTCTGCTACCTTCCTACTACCTAACAAAACGCACAAAGTAAAGCACTTTGGACCAAGTATCTTCCCAAAAGAGCCTCCCTAACGTGACTTGCTGGGGTTTTCTGCTAAAAAGTACCGTTTTAAAGGCTTCCTCTGTGCATGCTTTTCCTGAATATTTTCCAAAAATTACCCCAAATATTCCCCCCTTTCCCCCCCCCCCTCCCCCCCCCCCCCCCCCCACCTCCCCCCCCCACCACCCCCCCAGCCCCCCCCCCAGCCCCCCTTCCCCTTTTCCGGGTTGTGGTGGAGGGCGGGGCGCGCTGCGCGAGCGCGCGCAGCTCGTCCAGTCGGCCGTCGAGGCGCGCCCGGCGCCACTCGCACAGCCAGGCCTCCTCCTCCCTGCCGAGCCTCCTGCCAGCGGCAAGAGAGGTCCGCTGACCAGGAAGCCTGGCAGCGCACACCACCGACCACACCTCAGCGTCTTGGTCAGCTGCTCGTCTCGGCGCGTCTGGCGCAGGAGCGCGACGTATTGATGCTGCGCGTCTGGATGCTGGGACAGCATCTCGAGAAAGAGCGTCTCGGACAGCGTCCTCTCGAGGAAGACGAGCACGACGTCGAGCGCGTCCCGGCAGCCCGTCTGGAGCGTCTCCTTGAGCAGCGTCTCCTTGTCGTCGCGCGACTTGAACAGCTCCAGGACGACCTCGTCGCCTCGGCACAGACGCGTCACGGCCGCTCGGATCTCAGGCGGCCGGTAGCGGTTGCGCAGCAGCTTCTGAAGGGTCGTGCTCGCTGAAGACAGGGAGGCGGCAATTCGACGGGGAGAGCGGCACCTCGAACTCGTGCTTGAGCTTTCGGTGCTCGCGCTCGAGTCGCTGGTACTCGACGGACGTGAATGTCTTGGGCGTGTCGAGTGACTGCAGAGACGACACGGACGAGGAGCCGCCGTTCTGCGAGCGCGCCTTCGTCGACAGCGGCGTCGGCAACGAGTCGGCCACGCCCAACACGACGCCCCCCAGGCCGGTCGTCGAGGCGGCTCGGTGCGGAGTTGGACTCAACGTCAGCTGCAACGCAAAGCCTATTGGGTTTTAGCAGATGCGCACTATCGCATTCGTGTTTTAGCGCAAGCTCTGCTGAAACGCTACTAACTCGCACTCGCTTACGCTTTTGACGCCTCGTTGTCCAGTAGGAGTGGCACCTCTGGCCGAGAGCGAGCCTCCACTTCCGGTTCCCACAGCGTTGTCGATGAGTTGCTGCGCCGTCAAGCTGCTAGAGCGATTCTTGCTCTTGGACGCAGCTCGAGACGCGTCTTCGGTTGAGGCCGGCGGCGGCAGGGGATCGACGCGCAGGCCCGCCCAGTCGACGGTCTCGACGTCGGCGTCGACTTTCGACCGCCGCTGCGCCGAGCTGCCGCCGACGTCGTCATCGCCCTCGTCGATGTCGTCAAAGAAGCCGCCGCTGCCGCCGCCAACGGCTGCAGACGACGACGACGCCTTTCCGGCCTCCGACCACTCCTCCTGGTCGTCGAACAGGAACTTGCGACTGCGAGACATGCTACTAACATAGCCTTTGTCGAACTACGCAGGCACTTCCACCGAATTACGCTTTACCATTTTTTTGTTATTCCGGCGGTACGGTAGACAATGTCTAATAGGGAGAGGAGCCGGCACAGGAGCTGCAATAACCTTAGGCTTAGGCTTACCCTTAGGCTTAGGCTTAGGCCTAGACTTTCGCTTAGGCTTAGGCTTAGGCCTTCGCTTAGGCTTAGGCTTAGGCTTATGCACGCATGCCCTCACAAACGCACGTGCACGCACGCACGCAAGCACGCACGCAAGCACGCACGCAAGCAAGCAAGCAAGCACGCACGCACGCACGCACGCGCACGTATGCACAGATGTGTGATGTCGGTACCAAGGAGCTTTTTTGGTAGACGCCGACGCCACTATGGGCATCTGCAATTGCAACGTGCGCAGCCACAGCGTGAAGCACCTGAGTATGTGGAATGAGGCGTGCGCGTGCGTGCTTGTGCGTGCATGCACGGTCGTGCTTGTGCGAGCGTGCGTGTGAGCGTGCGTGCGTGCATGCGCGTGCGTGCGTGCGTGCGTGCGTGCGTGCGTGCGTGCGTGCGTGCGTGCGTGCGTGCGTGCGTGCGTGCGTGCGTGCGTGCGTGCGCGCACGTGCGCGCGTTTATGCGCGTACGCACGTGCGTGCGTGCATCGTGCGTGTGTGCGGCATGCGTGCATAAGCCTAAGCCTAAGGGTAAGCCTAAGCCTAAGGTTATTGAAGCTCTCCGAGCCCTGTGCCTGCTCCTCCCTATTAGACATTGTGTACCGTACCGCCGGAATGGTAAAGCGTATTTCGGTGGAAGTGCCTGCGTAATTCGACAAAGCCTAAGGCTCATATACACTACAACAGCCGTTTTAAAATTAAACTTCTTGAAGACACGCACGCACGCACACACACACACACCCACAACGTTATGCACAACGTTATGCGGGTGCGTTAGCAGGCTTAGCGGTGTATATTGGTGCACAATATCGGCAACCGGCGCACCACGAGCAGACATATTTGTGTAGCCCAGACAACGAGAATGCGCAGTGAATCGTGTCTCTTCGCGTTTTCTAAAACGTGCTTTGGCTTTCTAAGTGCTTGAAGAAAACGACAGGTCGATGGCGGAGTTAGACGGTATGCCATAAATTTTATTGCATAGTGCGCCAGTGAAAGCCTCTATAAGCTGCTTGCTTGCAGATCCGACAGAGGAACTATTGCAAGTGAATGCTGACGCAGACGATTTTGTGGAACGACTGGTGTCTACGGCTGCCGACAATGCGGACATGTATTACATGACTGGCGATGTTCTAAGCTTGGAACACAAGACCAATGGGATGTTCTTGTCAAAAGTAGTCATTGCTGCAATTACTGAGGACATCGTTCAGTTGGACTGTTACATTTCATGCACTGAGGAGGCGATGCCAACGAAAGCAGGACCTGAGGCCGAGAAACGTGTACTGGAACTGCTCAATGCTGCCTTGTTTGAAGATGAAGAAGATGAAGATGAGGAGGAAGACGACGCAAAACAAATTCATATTGTTGACATTTCTGATGACAATACTCCTGGCAAGGTCTCGAATGACAGGTCAACTAAGAGCCCTGATGAAGGGGTGCCAAGGAAGCCATTTTCGGAGCTGCTCAGTGGTGTCACGTTTGCTTTAAGCGGATTTGTGAATCCAATGCGGACAGAGCTTCGTGAAAAGGCTGTGGAAATGGGGGCTGTTTACAGTCCAAGGTTCACGGATGACTGTACACACTTGATTTGTGCAGTTGCGCGCACCCCAAGACACAAGGAAGCTGCTGGAAAAGCAGTGATTATTGTTAGTGACAGCTGGATAGAGGAGTGTCACTCTCAAAGAAAGCGTCTAAACTGGAGAAGGTAACCTAAGTGACTGATACACTATTTCTCTGCACTAACAACAAACAACTGAAATTTCTAGTTTTTCCTTCAATGCTGGAGAGCAACTATCAGGTCCAAACGATAAAGAAGTGGAAGTTGAGGAGGAGGAGTTTACAGGAAACGTTCATATCAAGGTGTGTGCACCGAGAGAGCGCAATTGCTTCCAGCGCACTTCCAACTCCCTCCTCCCCCTCCCCCCCCCTGTGAAGGAGAGCAGGGGGGGTGGTAAATGGCCCTTTAAGTGGAGGGCTGTACCTATGTCCTCAGTGTGCCAATTTGTACTTTTTGGTTACAACTGTGTGTAAGTGGGTATCTTTGTTTGATGTACACAGTAAAGATGCGTTTTTTGTGGGGCATGTTTACAAGTTTCAAAAAGTTCTGGGGAGAAGGAAAGTGGGGGGATGAGTTTCTTTATTACATGGTTTGGGTGAGTACTTGTTGGGAACTCAGTGACAATGCTTCAGGCAAGAATACAGTTGGAGATGGAAACTTTCTCTGACACTATTGATCCTGACGTTGTTGTGTCACGTTTTAAAGTGGATTGCTTTGATCCTATTATGAAAGGAGCAGTGAAGGAAGGTGTTTGCTATGGCAGAACAGTAGTGCCTTTGGCACTGAGAAGCAGCTTGATTGGCAATGTTGAAAAACTGGCTACTGAAACGCGCATTGATTATCATCCCCATTCCAAGAATATTGTGAGGGATTTGGTTCACCCTGCTCTTTTCTGTTATGTCAAAGGTGAATCCATTGTGAAAAAGGAGATGAGTGGTTGTACTGTTGATCCAGTCGCATCAAAAGTCAAAACCAAAAAAGTTGGCAAAAAGGGAAAACGATCAAAGGAAGAAGCAAAGCCAGAGTGTGATTTCTGGGGAAGACCTTATGAGGACTCAAAATATCAGTGGTTGCCAACTTATTTCAAAGTTAACAAGGAAGGAAAAACCAAAATTCTTGATTACATAAACAATCTTGATGGAGACAAGTTTACATCCTTATATGCAGATTTAGAACAGCTGTTTACTGTTTCTCTGCCACTCATTGAGCAAGTTAGTTTGTTGACATAAATCTGAGTCTCTTTATATCACTTTGCACTTTGTTCAAACAGGTGTGGACCTATTGCAAGGCAGTGGAGTTTTTTGCTGCTTCTGATGACATGCACCTCGATAATCGCCCAGAAGTGCTTGTCACTCCAGATGTGTCCAAGGTAGAGTGTTTGAGGAACACAGAGCTGCAGGTCATTCCTAAGATTGTGGACTACACCCTACAGCCAGGCCAATCGTACGAGGGAGTCTGGCATGCTGAAGGTGCTGTTTCTCACTGGCTTGCACACAGTATGCTTACCATAAACTCTCAAATTAGCTACCCGATAGATATTGTTACTGATACATATGATTAGAGAGGGTTTGCGGTACCTATATTGATTACAGGGATGTCGCACGAAAATATTGTCATGACAGTTATCTATTTCTTGGAGAGGTCACAAGAGTTAGAAGGTGGCGCATTGCAGTTTAAGCGAACGTTCACAAAAGACGAAGGCGAGTACGTCTTCTGGAATGTGCCACAGAGTCGGCCAAAAGGCATTGAAGAGGTGGCTACGGAAGGTCACATCTATACTTGTTGTTGTTACATTTAGAGTTGTTTTCTACAATGCTGACAGACCAAATTACAGGTTACGTCCCACTGGGATCATTTGCCACATCCGAGGGTCAATTGTTGGTCTTTCCCAACTGTCACATCCACAAGATCTCCAAGCTCACTAACAACAGCGACGTCCCTGCACGTAGACGGATTGTGGTCTTCTTCATTGTCAATCCTGAGGTTTGCCTGGGGTTTCTGCCACATACTGCGTGTACATGTACTTTTGGAATTCGTTTTACACAACGTTTTGTAAACCACTGCCACGAGTTTATTTATAGCTATGTACATTTGTAGGTACATTTGTAGGGCAGAGAGCTTTACGGACAGAGAATAAGCGCATGATGTGCTCATTTGCGTCGCGTCACGTCCAGTGCCCATACGTAATTGTTGTTAGTACTGTACAGAACTTCGTCTGCGTCTAGAAGCGCATCATTTCAACTCGAGAAGTGCCGCCCCAGCAAGACTCCATGAGCCTGCAGACAGCTGAAGCGAACCGTCTGAACCTCATGAAGGAACGCAAGTACACAAAAGAGCAGCTAAATGTAAGAGAATTGGAATTGTGCGAGCATTAGACGTCAGCGCTTAGTTCAATTTGCATTTAAAATGCCGTGCCTGCAATTTTACTTATTTCCGTTGCGTAATACGACATGCGTAATACGAGCAGTTTACAGGCGTGAAGTCCTTATCGTTTGCACTATCATGCCATGCCTGTAACCTGGTCAGGCGGCCAGGCCGAGTGCGGAGGGGGCGGTTCCAGAACTCAAAAGTGGTGGGAGGGGCTGGATAGACTCTAAATAACGCTATTTTGGTGTTTTATGGTGAAATGGACAAACTGCTGAAAAGAAGCAAAAACGCAAATTTTGTCATTCTGGAGAAGTTGAAAAAAACCGTAGACAAATGCTTGGGGTGCGTTTCGATTGGTGGGTAGACGGTTGCTTGCATACCTGTAACCGGGAATTCGACCTGGGGGGGGGGTGGCCTTTGGGGGGGGGGGGGGGGGGAAAATTCGTGGAGGAGGGGGGGAAGAAAAAATAGGCACTTTTGGTTGATTTTGGTCAAAAAGACACTGTAAAAACCCTAAAATAGGTACTTAGTCAAAATATACTGTAAATAACCCAATATAGGCACTTTTTGTTCGGTTTTTGCTCAAAAGCACTGTACAAAACACATTACAATTTACAATTTACAATTTCAAATTTCTGGGGGGGGGTTGGGGGGGTGTGGGTAGGGTCAAAACCAGCAAGTGGGGGGAGGGACCCCCCAAACCCCCCATTTACAGGTATGGTTGCTTGCCCCCCCCCCCAGTTACAGGTATGGTTTGGTTCATACGTACATCTCTGTGCTCGTGCATTCTTTGATACACGAGCAAGCAGCTGCACGCCCTGCGTCACTCTCGTGTTCTTGCAACTTCGTTCTTGCATACATAGCTCTCGTTTCGCTTTGAATTGAATACGACTCAAAGGCGCATACGAACGATCATTCCAATCTGAGTCTGCGAGTGCGTGGTACCGTGAAGAAGGCGACACCGAGATAGTCGCGGAGCTGCTTGAGCGTGCAGACGGCCCTGTGCAGGTGCGCGCAGGTCGCTACTGCGGCCGCCGAGTAGAGGACTCGACGCTCGACGCTGCTGTAGCCTCCACTGAGGGTGCATGACGCGACGGCTGATGCCAAGTAGAACAGGGTCATGTAGCTAGAACTGGAAGGCCTCGTCGAAGACATACAGCCCAGCAGAAGACACCACTGAAACCCACCACTGCTTTATTGTTCTACACTAAACGTATAAAAACGACCAAATTGTCAGAGTAGACGACTGCCAAGAGCCAAGTGAAAACCCTCGTCTCTCGTTCCAACAAATTGGCAGTCGAGTTGCGGATCCACAAGAGTGCCACGAGAGTGGTCGTAATATGCGGCAGCAGACTAAGTGAAGACTTGAGTGACTTTCCAACGAATGACGTCACGCAGGGTGCCCGCTTGCAATGTCTGCATCCCAGCTACTGGTCTGCTCAAACTACAGTGTACCAGACACTGTACAAGAGTAAATTGACTCACTTAAAAAAGAAATACAAGAGTTGGCAGCTTGAAACGCCAACCGCTGCCACTAAATGGTAGGCGTGAGTCGTCGCGTTCTCCTAACAAACCCACGATTGTACCGTACGCACTCTTCAGCAGCGCACTTACACACACCGTAAAATACCTAACATACCTAACACATGTACAAACCGTAAATAAAGCGTTCAGCAATTTGAGCATTGGTGAATCCTGGGAATGCGCCATTGCACTGCCACCAGCGCGCTCCGCCTCGTAGAAACGTCCACCCGTACATCCACATCGAAAACTAAATCGAACACCATAGTATTGTCGGCTTCGTCACGGTAAAAAAAAAATTAGTGCGTACATATTGAGCCAGGTCCGAGCTGATGGTGTAGTACAGAGTCCCAGTCACGAAATGAAGCCAGAACGACAACGCGGCGACTGTCTGACAGGCGATCACTAGCCACACCTGGTTCCAAGCCGCTATTCTAAACAGTGGGTGCGTAGTGTAGTTTGTGAAAGAAGTCACGTGGACGGTGCCCGAATTGGGCGCGTCCAAAGACGGAGAAGAGCAGCGCGAGGGTGGGCAGCCCGAGACGCCAGGAGTCGGTGCCGTGGTCGAGCAGCTCGCCCACCGCGCTCGACGCGCCCAGCCTACGCGCCTGCTTGCCGTCCAGCGAGTCTCAAACGACGAGACTGCGAGTGTGACGGTACCAAGAAACGCTCGAAGAAAGCGCCGCTCTCCAAGCCGCGAACCGAAAACGTTGCAGACAGCAATGGAGAGGGCGAGGAAGAGCCAGACCCAGCGGGGAATGGGTTCCAAGACCGGAAGTTCAATGGCCGATCGGTACATGGACCAGTCGTAGTAAGCCAGCAGCGCGTAGTTCGCCATCGACAGAACCAGCGTGCTCAGAGTCAGCACGTTAGGAGCCAGCCAGGTTGGAGTGAACTGAACATGCTAAGTATTTGCGCTACCGCTTGTAGGTACGTTAAATTACCTACGTTCCATCAAACACAAAGTTATAAGCAGCTAATCCGCACCTTGAGCAAGTGATCCACTAAAGGCATCGCAAAATAATTGTTAAACGGGTTTGGATCGACGGCGCGGTACTAAAATGATGAACAATGGCACTAGCAATCCTTGCAGGACATGCAAACCTTGTGTGAGGCACAGTTGGCCAGTTGCTCATCGGACAAATATGCAGGCTTGGCTAGGCATCGGAGTCTAAACAGTCTAAACGGAGCAGTCTCGCTGATAATTTGAAGTAATTCACAGTCTCAATCGAGCCAACTCACATGCCCTTCACGGCAAATGCAGACGACGACTCAATCTTTCTTTTAACATGATCGGTAAAGGAAAGTGTCATCTCCAGCAGTGACTTGTCCCGAACTCGCAACGCATAGACGATTCAGTACTAATAATGAAAGCGAACGACTGCGAAATACAATTGGCCGTGTCACCGTCTGGCGTCTACAATTCCGCATAAAATGAATCCAAATAACTTTTTCGACATTTTATTCAGCAAAACTTCTCAAGCAATCCTCGCAAGAATCACAACAATTAAAGCCCTCTTCGTCGAGAACAAACTCTTGAGTCGTTTCAGCGTCGGTCTGTGGCCCAGCATCAAGAGGCAAGGGAAGAGCAAGGAGAGCAGGTGGCCCCCTACTCCGAGAGGTGCTTGCAGTCGGCCGCTTGTAGGCAGGTAGGGCAGTGCAGCAAGAAGGACGAACAGAAAGAACTGGACCGTGCCCAGTCCGTACATGCACCACATGTGAGCCACGGAGCGGTACAGCTCGGACGTGCCCATGTCGACCTCGGCGGCCGACTGCGCGTCGGCAGGCCTCAGAGAGCGTCTGCAGGCCCCCAAGGCGGCGACGCAGATTTGAGAGAGACCGAAGATGCCCACAAGAGAGTACTCGAGAACGAAAACAGTCGCGGCCGTCCTCTCGCGGGCCAATGTCCACTCTGGACTGCAGTAGAACACGTGCCTCCTGGTCAGCGCCACGAATCTGCTGCTCAGAATCGCTGGCAAAGCACACCCGGCTACATGGCACAGAAGCATCAAGAAAAGCAGCTGTTTCAACTTGAATTTCTTTCGATACCACAGGGGAAAAGCAAGTTCAACCAACACGTCCAACTGGGTGACCATGTAAGCGAAGGGAAGGTGCAGTGCGCCAAACAAGTAGAAGACCGATAACCACACGCAGTTGTGTTGATCTGAATTTTGAGCTTTTGCACACTCGCGTAACCATTACGTTCACTTGTTTGCCTGACTGTGCCTGATGGTGGTGGTTCTGCGGTAAAAAAACCGTTACGCAAATTTTAAAACTGTATACGCGTTGTACTGTATTGTTCAAACAAAGGCGGAGTACGGTGTAAGTAGGTAGGTATACTCGAAAGAAAATGACCAGCGGAGAACAACGGGTTGGCGGGCAGCTTGAGAAATTGCGATAGAGCGTGAGAGCAGACGTAGGAGGCTAGAGACCAAGACTTGTTCTCCATCCTGTAGTTTCTGCGTGTCGTCATCAGACAAAAAATCATCGCTGCCGGAACAATGGAAAGCGTGGAACAGAGCAGCCCGACGATCTGCACCCAGTTGGCAGACGAACTCATAGTTGGGCTCTTTGTATACGTGCGCAGTGGCGCGTCGTCGGATCATGCGTGTAGGCGTGCCAGCCACCCGCAAACAGCGCGTCTTCAGAGGTCGCGCGCGCCCGCCCTCGCACCTTTGTACATACGTCCTTTTAACGTGGCCATTCTCTGCTGGTCGTGCCCGCTCATGATGTTTTCGTGATATTCAGGTGTGTGCAAGTCATTATTGTAATTGTGCAAGAGAAGCGGTTTGTTCGATGAAACAATACGCACGTAGCGTGTTGGATCGAGGGATTATCTGCCAAGAGCAGAACTCCAGAGCAATTGTTCAAAACTTGAGTCAACCGACCGACACATTTGTGATTGAGATTGATTGATTCGCTGCATTTTGAGACATGGACTGAGGGCCAAGCTTTAATTTTCGATCTCACCATGTTGACGAAAGAAATCTCTCTCACCCAGTTCCCCGAATCTTTTTCTACAACCCTTTGTTTCGCCTCGCCTGTGCTGATGTTTTCTGTTCTCTGTTCTCGCACTGAAGTATCACCGGGAGCAGCAGACGCGCGGACAGGCGTTCTCCATTACAATTCTTTTTAAACTACGGTCGCGCCGACGAAGATCGTCATCGTCAGAGTTCGAATAGGCTCTTCCTTCTTGCTTCTTTTCCGAAGTTGCTCCAACATGGTGAGTATTGGTTTGCGTGTGCGCTTGACTGAGGCTGAGGAGAGCTAGCTGGACGAGCTGTCCGACGGCGGTGTCGCGTGCTGCAGGCTCGCACGGCGGAGAAGAACATGACGGCGCTGTCGCGCTGGTACCGTCTGAAGCTGCAGGAGGACAAGGGCGCGCCCACGCCCGTGCGCCCCAATCGGACGGAGGACTGCACGGACGTGAAGCTCGCCGAGAAGTTCCGTCGCGAAGTCATCTATGAAATTGCCAAGAAAATCACCAGCATACAGAACCGTTAGTCCGTGCGCGCGCGCGTGCGTGCGTGCGCAGTGTCTGTCTGTTCAGGAGCGAGTATGATGAGATGACGCGGCCTCGTTGCAGCTGGACTGGGCGAGTTCAAGATCCGCGACCTCAACGACGAGATCAACAAGATGCTGCGCGTCAAGTACAACTGGGAGTACCGCATCAAGGAATTGGGCGGCCCCGACTACAAAAGGATCGCGCCCAAAATGCTCGACAGAGAAGGTGTGCTCTGTTTCCCCACCCTCTGTGAACGGTCGGCGCCAAAGCAGTCAAATTCCAACTGGACGAGCTAGTGTCCATCTTGGGCCATAGTCTTTGGTAAATCATGCGAACAGTGCGGGCATTGTCGTGAGGAAGGCGCGCTGCCTTGTCCTTCTATTGAGTAATGAGTACTGTTCCTACATTCATTAATTCCTACAAGCAGCTCGTGTCGCGGAAGGGAGGGCGAGTGACGTTGCCCCACAGGTCGCGAGGTGGCGGGCAATCGCGGCTACAAGTACTTCGGGGCGGCCAAGGACCTGCCTGGGGTGCGCGAGCTGTTCGAGGCGCAGCCGGCGGAGCGGCGGAAGAAGACGCGGGCGGAGCTGATGCGCGACGTGGACGCCGACTACTACGGCTACATGGACGACGACGACGGCCTGCTCGTGCCGCTCGAGGCCGAGGAGGAGGCGCGCGCGCTCGAGCGCGCCAGGGCCGACTGGCGCGCGCGCAAGGAGTCGGGCGCGCTGCTCAAGAGTCGGCGCGAGCGCGTTCTCGAGGGAGAAGGCGACCTGCTGTCGAGTGACGAAGACGACGTGGACATCTACAAGGCGGTGGAGGAGCAGGACCGCGACGACGACGCCGAACCTCTCGAGGCCGGAGGCACCTACTTCGTCAGCGCCTTTCTTTTGTCGTTTTTGCCCTCTGTCAGCGGTGTACCCGGCATTGCTCTTTCGCACAGTTCGGCGCCGACTACGACAAGCTGATGCCGCAAATCGGAGGCGCGTCCTCCTCTAAGCCGGCGGATGTGCGGACGCCCGATGAAGGCGGCGACGGCGGCGAGGCTCCCAAGAAGAAGGTCGAGCTCGACAAATTGGGCCAACCCAAGTACATCGCTCAACTGGAAGTGCCGACGCAACAAGACGTGCGCGCGCGCTCCCTCCCTCCCTCTCTTCGGTCGCTGTGTCAGTGCACTTTCGCTGGCACTCCAGATCGAGTCGGCGCTGGTGCGACGCAAGAAGCTGGAGCTAATGGAGAGGTACGCTAGCGAGACGCTCAGAGAGCAGTTCAAGACGGCTGAAACCCTCTTGGGCTACGAGCCCGACGTCGCTGCCGCCCCTTCTGCCGCCCCACAGCAAGCCGTCGACTCTCCGAAAAAGTCGGCACCGACACAGAAACCGAAGCCACCGGACAGGTGTGGTTTGGCGAAACGAACTCTTGTGTGGTCGCGCATGCTCGGTACATACATATGGGCCATACCTGTAGGCGGGGGGGGGGCTTTTTGGGACCTCACTATTTTTTCACCCCCCTCCCCAGCCCCCTCCCCCAGAATTTTCCCACTGGATTTTCACCTTATCTATAACGATAAAAGTGAGTAAATGTTGGTGTTTTCAGTGCTTTTCAGTATTATATGACCATTGAACAGCTAAATAACACTACTTAGAGCGTATTTTGACCCGTTTCTGTCCAAAAGTACCAGTATAATTTTAAAAGAATTAGTTGGCTCCCCTCCTCATTTTTTGCTCCCGAGACCCCCCCCCCCCAAGAATGTGGCCCTTTAGCCCGCCTCCCCCCCCCCCTTCCCCCCCACTCTGCCAGACCCGGTTACAGGTATGATATGAACTGGACGTCCCTGCATGCTTTTAGCGAGACGCTGGCGAGCGGAGCGGACGTTGAGATGCTGGACGACGAGCAGGAACCCCCACCGCCGGGCTCCTAGGCGCTTTCCAACCCCCGTTTCGTTTCTCAGTCTGTGACTGTGCTGAGACGCCGCGTCGTCGTGTGAACCGAATACAACCAGACAGACTATGCTGTGTCCATGTCCAAGTGTCGTTATCAACACGTCCAACAGAGCTCGCGAACAAGAATGACCTAGCTGGCTGTTTCGACTAGCAACCTTTGCACTGTAGGAACTATCGCTGAAGAAAATGGTTAGTCGTTTCTTGTAGTGGTCCTTGCCCAGTGGTGTGCAGTCTATTGGCTCGCTCCTGTGCAACTGTAGTTCTGTGCCGAATGAGAGGAGCCTGAACAAAACAATACTGGTACTAACTCTCTCCATGCCGATGGACGGACGGATAAGCAACCTCGCAGTAGCGACTCACCTGCGCCAATGCTTGTCTCGTCTGTAGGTCTCGCTTGGGCGGTAGTTTGTCGATGTAGCTGTTCTTGGTCGAAAGGAGTTGCTGCGCAGCGCGTTGGAATCGACTCCAGTTGGCGTCGGCCGACGACTGGTCGCCGTTGAGCAGGTTCTCAAGGTGGCGGATGTAGGCGATGGCCATGCGCAGCGTCTGGATCTTGCTCAGTCCGTCCCGGCCACCACAGACTGTCGGCAGCGCGTCTCGGAGCGCCGCGAACGCCGAGTTCAGCTGGCCGTTGCTCTTCCTGCTCTTGGAGCGCGCGCGCAATCGCTCCTCGGCGCTCTCGGCGCAAACGCACTGCGACGACACGCGTCGACGTTCCATTTTTTTCACTCGTTTTTTGCTAACAGCGCCCACGAGAGATGGTGCCGAGAGAAGCGGCGGAGTGCCGTTGTTTTCAGTTCTCACGCTCGGGCCCGAGGTCAAAGGCAGCCGCCCTGTTGCCGCCAGCAGCTGGCCGACGACCACACCTTTGCGGGTCGACGCCGCGCGGGCAACAGGCGCCCCAATGGCTGCCTCACTGTCTGCCTGTGTGTTTGCTCGCTCGTCTCTACCTCTTGTCCGATCGCCCTTTGCTACTCGCTCGTCAGCGCCGCTCGGATCTGCGCAAAACAGTCGTCGCGCCGCTAATCCCGAAAGCCGTCAAGCGCCGACACGACTTCAGTAAGGCGATTGCGTCACATCACGCTGTACCGCGTAGTATTATGGCGACCCGCCGCACCCACGTATACGGAAAGTGGCACACTACTACGCGTTTGCGATGATACCCCAGTGTCTGCGATCTCTCAATCCAATGCTACATTTTCACTCTGCATACCCATATCTGAATGTACACGAACCGTAGATACTGTAAGTGTATAAAACACTGTATGAAGGGGAATCTTCTATCAAAAACCGCGAACAGCAGATCCATGTAGACAGCCGGTGGTACAACATAGATGCGCTCACTACAACCGCATAGAAACGTGGTGTACCGACTGCAAATAATTCTGTACGGTGTGGACTCGGTGACGCGGCAGTACCAGCACGCTGGGAAGTCGCCTTCTGCACCTGCGCGTACACGCGTGCGAGTACATTTACCAGCACTGGCCCAGACGTGTGTATAGGAGGAGTACAACACGGAAACGCGCGCGCTGTACTATCCATCGTACATGCTTGTAGAGCACGTTGCTGGCTCCACTATGCCTATCTACTCGGCCCCACCATCGCTACAGCATGTGCTAGCACTCAGTGTTTAGACAGACGAGACGCGACGTGACTGTCTAGGCGTCCAATAAAGTAGTTTGTTGCACTTCTGCCGCCGCTTCAAAACTGCTAAATACACTTCTTTTTCTTCTTCTTCGCTAAACCGTCTAGACACCAATTCTAAATGAAAGCCGAAGCACCAGTAAAATCCCAAGAAAGGGGCGCGCACGGCAGGTGGAGTAGTCAAGAGGCAAACGTGGACGACGAACCGCTGCTGCAGCGCCCTATTGGCGAAAGAGAAGAAACAACTCTTCTTCAAAAGCGCGCCCTCACTTTACGGAGACTTCTGATTCTTCTTGTTATGGCATTGGGAACGATCAGCGTGTTCGCCACCTACTCCAGTATTGCGCCCTTTTTCCCGCGCGAAGCCGAGCTAAAGAGTCTGACTCAAAGTGAAACCGGCGTAATTTTTGGCGTCTACATGCTCGTCGCTTGCGTCACCGCGCCAATTGCTGGCCACTTTGTGAGTGAAATTAAAAAAAAAAAATCAAATAAAAAAAAAAACAAAATAATTCAACAAATGGACATATAGATTCCCGTCATTGGTGTGAAGTTTTCCCTGATCAGCGGACTTGTCATCACTGGCATATCGTCCATACTCTTTGGGTTTGTTCTTACAACTTTCTTACAAGTTCATTCGTGCAGTATCGTCTACTGAATAACAGTAAAGGAAAAACAGTAAAAAGATCACAGTAAAACTTCCATGTGCCTGGAGTTTTCCCACTTTCATGGATGTGGTGAGATTATAGCAAATGTTCGGCAGGTGGAATTGTTTTTTTAAATATTGTTTTGTTTGTTTTAGTATTTTTAAGGCAATATATCGGTAGCTCTTTACAAAAACAGCAATACTGGTATCTCTCAGTGGCGGATCCAGAAATTTTTTTTTGGAGGGGAAGGATTTAGCAGAAGGCCCTGTTGAAATTCACAAATGATGGGCCATTTCGGCGATGTTTTGGGCACCCAATCGGCCCATTATTGACAATTAATACATGAAATCGGCGCCGCAGGCAAAAATTGTTGCGATTTTCGACCTCCTACATGCATTTTTATGCGGAAAAGTAGGTTCGCTAAGCGTGTTTCTTCTCACACGGCCCAGCCCTTTCCCCCCTTTCCCCTCTAGATTTTCGATTTTGGGAGGGGGAATTCCTCCTTTCCCCCACCCTGGATCCGCCACTGGTATCTCTTTCCTTCCGTACACGATTTGGCCGTGGGTTTCCAGTTCCAGTCCACAACCCCCTCCTCGAAGTTACAGTGATGCGCCAAGCATACGACACACATGTGTGACATAGCAAATCCAAACGTGAATGGCGCCCACGCGCATACTAGTGGACTCGCACCGAAGCAGAATAAATATATAATAAGAAATAAGCCGCCACCGGCGCACCAAGTGGCGTGACCTAGGGATTGAGATGGCAACCAGGTCGGCACCAATGCTGGCTATCCCGCCAGGCGCCGCCTACTGGGACGACGCATCCGGTCCGTCGATGCCCTACACCGCCTGGTACGACACGTTCGAGAACTGGCTCGAGCTCCAGTCAGCGGGCGACGTCAAGCTCGACAGCGTCATGAAGAACAGACTCCTGTTCCAGCAGCTCGGCACTGAAGGTCGCAGAATCTTCGCGACAACGCCAGCAATGAAGTTGCTGAAAGACATGACCTACAGCGCGTTCGCCGACAGCGTCAAGAACGTGTTTGCTGAGACCCTCAGCACGCCTCGCATCCTCTACGACCTGCTGTCGCGGCGACAAGGCACCCAAGAAACGGTGAACGAGTTCCTCGCGGCACTGCGCCACCTCGCCGCAGACACGCCCTACTGCGACGAGTGCCGCAACCTGACGATCGCAGCGATGTGTGTCATCGGGACAAACTCAAAGTCTCTGCAGGAGAGACTGCTGCATGAATCCGAGCTGAAAATCGACAGGATTATCGCAAAGCTCCGAGCCGACGAGTCAGCGCGGTCCAATGCGACACATCTCCAGGGCAAGCACGTGACAGCAATTCGTCGCCAGCCCCCGCCGGCCCAGCCGTCATGGACCGCCCGCGGCGGCAGAGGCGGCGGACGCCGTGAGAACTCACGCCAGCCGACAACGTCGACGAAATCCTGCAACAACTGCGGCCGGCAGCACCCGCCGCGCAAATGCCCGGCATTCGGCACAACGTGCACTGCCTGCGGCAAGCCGAACCACTGGACCGCCGTCTGCCGGTCCGCCAACAGGCAGACGCGCGCGGTTTCGAACGCAGCCGCCGGGACATCAGCGCAACCCAACGTGGCCACCGGCTACCTCACAATCGGACAAGTCGTCGGACGAGCAGAGGCGCCGCAAGCTCCGACGCCGCCAAAGCTGATGATCACCGTCAGAGTTGGCGCCTGCGGCAAGACTATCGAGCAGCCGCTGGAGCTAGACACGGGCAGTGACTGCACGATCCTGCCGCGGTCCGCGCTGCGCACTCTAGAGCCGCTCGACTTAGCACCAATGCCGACACCGCTGCGGGCCTACGGCAATGTCCAGCTCACCGACCTCGTGCAAGGCCGACTGCTAGCCACGCTCGCCTACGCCGGCCGCAGCGCCCCGTGCGACGTGCTCGTCGCGAACGAGGAGGCAACGCCGATCCTCGGCCGCGACGCCTTTCACGCTTTGCGCCTGAGTCTAACGTGGAGCAGCGACCCGCCGAGCCCAAGACAGCCGACGGTTCAGCAGCTGACGCTCGACGACATTGCCTCGGCGTACCCGACGCTCTGTGGCGACAAGATCGGCTGCTATCCGCACTACAAACACAAGATAGTGTTGCGCCCAGGAACAGTACCCGCCATCACGCCCCTGCGCCAAGTCCCGCTCGCCCGCAGAGAGATGACGCAGAAGGCCATCCAAGAGTTAGTTGACCAAGGGATCTGGGAGCCGTGCGACCGCTCTGACTGGCAGCACGGCCTCGTCCCGGTCGTCAAAGAAGATGGCAGCATCCGCGTCACGACGGATCTTTCGAGGCTGAACGTGGCCGTGGTTCCCAACCGCTACCCACTCCCTCGACCGCAAGACCTCTTCTTGCAGCTGCAAAAAGCCAAGTTCTATTCGAAGTTGGACCTAACGAAGGCCTACTTCCACATTGAGCTGGATCCGTCGAGCCGCCCGCTCACCGCGACCATCACGAGCGAGGGCCTCTTCCAATACCGCCGGCTCGCCATGGGTCTCAAGGACGCCGGCGCGGTCTTCCAGCAATGTGTCGCCAAAACGCTTCAAGGGCTGAATGGCGCAATCGCCTACGTCGACGACGTCTTAGTCTTCGGGTCAAGCAGAGCTGAGCACGACTGGCGCCTAAAGCAAGTCCTCGAGCGACTGCAAGAAGCCGACTTTCGCCTGCAGCTCTCCAAGTGCGTCGTCGGCGTCACCGAAGTCAGCTTCGTCGGCCACAGCTGCGCCAACGGGTCGGTTCGACCAGACCCAAAGAACCTACAGGCCATTCGGAACGCGCCACCGCCCACCGACAAGAAGGGAATACTCCGCTTCTTGGGAATGCTCACGTTCTACCAGGACTACATTCCCAACCTTGCCAAGCTAGCCGAGCCCCTGCGAGAAATCACGAGAAAAGACGCGAGCTTCGACTGGTCTGACGCGCGCCAACGGGCGTTCCAGCAGCTGAAGGAGCTGCTGACGACGTCGCTCGAGCTGCACATCTTCGACCCCGCAGCCGAGACCTTCGTCACCACCGATGCGTCAGCAGTGGGCTTAGGAGCCGTACTTTCTCAGATTCAAGACGGCCGAGAAGTACCGATAGCTTTCGCGAGCCGCACACTGCAGCCACCAGAACGCCGCTATGCTGCCAACGAATTAGAAGCGCTCGGCTGCGTCTGGGCTTGCGAGAAATGGCAGCACTTCCTGCTGGGTCGTCCGTTCACGCTCCGAACGGACCACTCTGCAAACCAAGCCCTGCTACAGCGCTTCAGCCATGGCGTCAAGGCGAACAAGTTCAATCGCTGGCACCAGAGACTGCAGAATTTTGAGTACACCGTGCAATACCACTCAGGTGCTGAGAACGTCGTCGCCGACTGCCTCTCGCGCATGCCGCTCGTCAAGACGACGCCGGCAACCACCAATATACAAGCCATCGTCATCGACTCCGGCATCACCTGGGAACGTCTCCAACGAGCCACGGCCGATGACAGCGTTCTCAGTAGGATCATCGAATTCGTCGACAAGAAAGTCTGGCCGCCCCCGTCTTCGCTGGACGCCCATGAGCGCGTCTACCACAGCAGTCGACAGGAGCTCTACACGGACCAGAACCTCCTCTTCTTCAGCGAGCATCGCGTCGTGCTGCCCACGGCGCTCCGCCGAGAAGTTCTCACCCGCGCCCACCGTGGACACCCGGGAGTCGCGCGGACCAAGTCCAGCCTTCGCCAGACCTACTGGTGGCCAAGGATGGCCTCAGACGTCGACGAGTTCATCAAGTATTGCAAACAATGCCAACTCTCCGCGAAAAGCTGTCCGCCCCCATCAAAGACTGGCCAAGGCCTGCCGAAAGCGAGCAAGCCCTGGGAGCGCATTGCGATCGACGTCCATGGACCCTACTCCATGGCGCCGACGCACCAGCGGTTCATGACGACTCTCATGGACCACCACTCTGGGTGGGTAGAATACCTACTGTCGGGAGAGACATCTACGACGACCATCGTCAAATGGCTCAACTTCTTGTTCGCTCGCTACGGCCTCCCAGAGACCCTGCTCTCGGACAATGGCCGCAACTTCACGAGCGACGAGATGGAGCGCTACCTCCGCGACAAAGGAATCGTACACGCGCGCTCGCCAGTCTACCATCCAGAGGGCAATGGCCAACTAGAAGTATTCCACCGCTTGATCAAACACGGAGTTCAGACGTTTGAAGAAGGGGGAAGGTGGGATCAGAAAATCGCCGAATTGGTCGGCCAGTACCGACTGAGCCCGCGTGCCGACGGCAGACAGTCGCCAGCACGACTGTTCCTCGGCTGGAGTCCGCGACGCGACTTCCAGCCAGCCGGCCAGCTGAGCCCGCGCCCACCCGCGGTGGCGACAGAGGAGAAGCAAGCGCCAGCGAAGGACACGCACCTGCGCGCGCGCGGCCCCTACGAGAGTGGCGACGAAGTGTTGGCGCGACGCCCGCTGAGCATGACGCCGAAAGGGACGTCGCCCTGGTCCAAGCCCCTCAAGGTCGTCAAAGTCTTGGGCGACAAGACCTACCGCCTGTCCGACGGCAACGTCTGGCACTCCGACCAGCTGCGCCGCTTCCGCCGGCAGCAACCGACACCAGCGCAGCTGCAGCCCCCTCTGCTGCGAAGGTCGACGCGGCTGCGCAAGCCAAGGATCAAGTACTCGCCTTGATCACCACTCCATCGAAGAAGGGGGTGGTTGATGCGCCAAGCATACGACACACATGTGTGACATAGCAAATCCAAACGTGAATGGCGCCCACGCGCATACTAGTGGACTCGCACCGAAGCAGAATAAATATATAATAAGAAATAAGCCGCCACCGGCGCACCACCGTTCCATACCTGTAGGTACGAAACAATTACAATTTACAGTTTGTTGAATCGTGCACCAGCTGGAGCAACTTTTCTCTGGCTGGCAGTCAGTGTCCGGATCGTCGAGGCAATAGGCCACACCGCCTTTACGACCGCCTCATTTACACTGGTCGCCACTGAATTCTCCGACAGGCGCGCAACGATGATCGTAAAACGCAAAAGCAGATTTTGCTATATTTTTTATTCCAGGTATGGTTGTAGAATGTCTGTTTCAGGGTATGATGGAGGTCTTCACCGGTGTGGGATTATCTGTGGGGCCGTTTCTCGGTGGAGTTCTGTACCAGTTCGGTGGCTACATGTTGCCCTTTGTTACTTTTGGATTGACGCTGCTGGCTGCGGCACCTGTATCTTTGTTTGTCTTGAAAACAACTGGTACGTCTACATAGCTTGTCGCTTTGTCGCTTAGTCGCTTTTTAGTCGGATTTTATTTTGAAACGGAACATAATGGTCTTATTCTCTTAGATTTCCGCTTTCAAGCCTCAAATTGATTGTTAGCAAGTTGGTATTCTTACCGTTACGGTAAGAAGGGCCGAGAATTAAAAACAAGCTTGTAACTCAGTTTCGGCTGTAAGCAGGGAGATGCAATGGAAAAACCAATAGTGCCACAAATAACCTCTGAATACACTCAAGCAAGATATTTTTGCAAATTTGTTTCAGCATTATTTTGCTACATTTTAACCCTCATCGCAACAAGAGAGGAGGACGCTGCCACTGCCAGCTCCTTTTTTTGTAAAAACATTTTAAAGGGAGACACTCTGGTTTCAGAAATTCAGACACTCTGGATGCTCCACTTTTGTGCATGCTTGCGTGCGAACCCCACGGCGTTCACATCGTTTAGGTCGACAAAGCGAGTCTGCATCTGCAAGTGCCGTGCTGTCCATGCTTAGAGTGCCATCAATTCCGTTCACGTTGTCAGCAGTCTTGGTGTGCGCCTGCACACTCACCTTTCTTGACGCTACACTCGAACCTCATGTTAGAGAGGTACGGGTTGCACTTGACAAATGCAGCAAGTGTTGACGACAGAGGCAACAAAATTTGATACTGTCGTCGGTGAAAAGACATCGCGGAAGAGGGAGGAATCGTTCACAGCCTACTAGGTGAATCGTGTCTGTCGAATTTGCGCGATCCACTTCAGCTGAATCTCTCTCCATCAGCAGTGGGTTCTCTGTTTCTGCTGTTGTCGGCCGTCTACAGCTCGTTGGCGCCAGTCGCCGGCTGGTTCGTCGACAAGTACGGAGTCGCTCGGCAGCTCGTCATCGTCGGCGCATTCGCGGCAGCCGTCTCAGTCGCCGTCGTCGGACCATCGCCCTTGCTGCCATTCATTCACAAGTTGGTCACAGACCTTCGCTTGCCATTCGCCTCTTCTCATTGCTGCCAATGAGCTCATATGAGTGCGTTGGCTCTGACCAATGAAACAGCGAACTGCGCCCGCAGCGAATCGCCGTCAATCCTTAAACATGCGGATACTGCGCTCATTAGTTTGGGGGGGGGGGGTTGTTACTTCGACCTTTTAGTCGCGTGGCCACCTAAGATAACGCGAAACAGTTGCAAAGATCTTGAGCAAAAGCGCCATGCAGCCAAACACAGCATTGTAACTTTAAACCCAAAAGCAAGCTTCTACGCAAGTCAGTGGACCCCTCTGGCCCACGGTCTGACCAACGCCAATGCTAACGTCCTGCTAACCAATCCGTTCCAACAGCAAATCTCGTGCTTTCTAGAACGATCTACAGCGTAGTCGCCGGGATGGCGCTGATTGGTCTCTCCGTCTCCATGTTCTACGTCCCCACATTTCAAGCGGTGCTCGACGAGGCAACGTGGGTAGCAGAGTGGCACAGACCCCGAGTGTCTGGCGTAGGGGGGGGGGGGGGGCGGCCGTGCACCACAACTTTGATGGGGGGGGGGGGAGACTACGCTTTAAATTGGAACATTTTTACCTAGCAGCGTATGAACACTTGTCGGTACTAGATTTCTTGCAGTATTTGCTTGTCCAGGCATTAGCCGACATTTGGCGCCTGAATTCTAGCCGTACGTCTAGGAAACACGGCTTTCCGGATACGTCGTCAACGTGTAGCATCGTCGCTGGTCTGTTCAATGCCTTTGACTCTTTTGGGTGTGTGTCTCTTTCTACCTTTTCAAAAAATTATAATGGCAATTCACATCGCTAACAGCGTTTCAGAGCATTTTTTGGTCCCACCATTGGTTCTGTAATTACAGAACATGTTGGATTTGAATGGACATCTACCGTGTTGGTCGGCTTGCATTTTACTGTGGTGAGATTTTTAAGTCAAATAGGAGAAGAGGAAAAGAATGCAGATCATGGTAATTTTTTGCGTTGCAGGGTTGCTGTCTTCTCACTTACTACCTTGGCCATCGTCGTCGCAGAACAGTTGTGATAGGAACATGACAAAGTAGTGCTCAACCAAGAGGCTGTAAATGGGGATGCGGGTTTGGCTTGAAGGTGGGGGGCATAGGTGTAGATTGGTCCAAAAGCCAGGGGGGTCTCTGGGTGTTTCGAGGGGGAGGGGTCTCCCGCCATCCCGCCGGGATCGGAAATTTTGGAGGGGGGTGGTGGTCGAAGTAGAAGATTTCGCACCAAAATAGCGCGTAAATCGGTGCTTTTTGCTCAAAATGTGCCAAAAGAACGCCTAAATAGCATTTTTTAAGCGTTTTTGGGTCACACAACACTGAAAATGAAACAAAAACACGCATCTTTACCCAATTTTGAATATTGAGAGAGGGTTTCCCGCAAGTCATCTGGGATGGCGATGGCCAGGAGGCCTCTCTCCCGCAAAAAAGCAGGACAGCTATAGCCAGGGGGAGGGTGAACCCACCCTTGACCCCCCTGAGCCCACCTATTATGGGTGGAGGGTGAAAATTCGAAGTCACCCTGTAGTTTTTAAAAGGTGACACAGTGAGTGTGTTGCGTCCTCTTTAGTATTTTTCACTATAAACACCAAAATAACTCTATTTAGACTTTATGATTGCTCTATTTGGGCCAAAGAGTACCTTACCTACAATTTGGATGTCATTTTAGTGCAACACTTTTCTAACCACCTCTTTACTTTTCGGTTCCGGGACCCCCCCTCTGAAGTGAGCTCCAAGTGTTGAATGACCGTAGCGCATTGAACCATTGATGCGGCCGCCCACAACAACAACAATCGTATCGTAGTGGACCCGCGCGTGCGCACGCACACGGACAATATTATGGCACGCGTCTCCGATGATACACCAGTGTTTGAGTCAATGCAGTGCGCCAGTTCTCTCAGCGCATT
The DNA here is from genome assembly GCA_030248085.1 of Paralinhomoeus sp. GSCO2_6. Taxonomy (NCBI): domain Eukaryota; kingdom Metazoa; phylum Nematoda; class Chromadorea; order Monhysterida; family Linhomoeidae; genus Paralinhomoeus; species Paralinhomoeus sp. GSCO2_6. The sequence continues at coordinate 31,608 of JASAMY010003298.1, forward strand.
ACGTGTCGTATCTCTTTCTCTTTCTCCCTCTACCCACTCCCTTTAGTCGGCGAGTCTAGGCCACACTGGTGGTCCCTGCTGGCTCAGTCGACTGCGCTGCCTGCGCTTCGCTCTCGCTTCTCTCCGTACTCTATAGGCTGGCAGCAGCAGGCAGGCAGGCCAAACAAATTCAGACGGAGGCTCGTCCGTTCTGGTCTGGTTTAGTAGACGATTTATCGCGAATGAGCAGCTGAGCCTCGGAGCTAAGAATCGGCGAAAATGCTGGCGGCCGGCCGAGCGGTGAGCCAAGTCGTCCAGCGATACGACGTCGCCAAGGAGACGGGACATCTCGGTTGGAGAGCAAGTGTTCTTAAGCAACGCAACACCCAATATAGCTTGTGGCGAATTTCAGATCTTTCATCCTGCGGTCTACTGCAGGTGCCAGACGCCATCTACTTCGTGCTGAAAGACTACGGGATCACGTCGTGCAGCTTCAGTGACAACCAGTTCAAGCGGTTTCCCAAGAGGCTGCCGGCCAAAATGCCTGCCATTCAAGGTACGGTTCCACTCCTGTACCACAACACACATTCCTCGAAATTGGTTCTCATTCCATTCCAAAGTTTCAGTCCTGAATTTTGCACACAACGCGCTGGAGGAGCTACCGACTGAGATTGAGGGCTTTACGACGTTGATTGCGTTGAATTTGAAAGGCAACCGCCTAAAGGACTTTCCGCCTGCCATATTACGAGTGCCTTCTCTACAACTTGTTGACTTAAGTGACAATGAAATCAAAGGTAATGCTACGCTGCTCGTTTGCCTGCGACTTTATTATGGCAGGCTTATTAGATCACAGATGTGGAGCTAAACGATGTCGTTGGAGCGCTGCCAAACTTGAACAAGCTGATCTTAGCAGGAAACGCACTCGTCAGACCGGTCGAGGAAATGGTCGCCTCTTGCAATGCCGCTCCACATTTCGAAATCGTGTGAAAACAAAAAAAGACGAGAGCGCCCTAGTCAACCGTGTTGTTGTTTGTATAGTGCAACCAACTGTACGCACTCAACGCAGCGCAGTGCGTCCTCATTGTCGTCCTATGAAAATAACGGGTCCATTAAAGATGATGTTTCCTCTTTCTTCGCCTTCGCTCGCTTGCGTTCTAAACGACAGTTTTGGATGCCCCATTTCGCCGACACCCGTCGTTGATTCCTATTGTGCACAACTTGCCTGTTCTGATCGTGAAGCAGGTGTAGGGTGGCATCCTCAGTTTGATCCAGCTGCTGCTGCTGCACGCGTTTTATCTGCACGAATTACGAAAACGTGCAGCCAAGGTCGGGTTGAAGTAATCGTGTACACTCCACAAATAAAAACCAATACCTGAAGGTGTCCATTGGACGAGCCCACTGCTACGACGTGAACCGTGATTCCTCGATCGACGTGCTGAAATGATCGTTTCGAAATTCCGCGCGCAATCCTAGGGACGTGCAGTTGTGCTTAGAGTAGCAGTGGCCGCGACTGAAAGTGCAGCACAAGCACCTGATAGATGGCTCCTTGATCCTCTGCGTGCAACTGCTGAAGGTGTACGTCTGCGCTGTTGCCGTCCGCAGCGCTGTGCTGCACGACGTCGATGTGGACCCCTTCGAGTCCATCGGCCGTGTCACGAAGGGCCACCTCTGCACGCAGTCAATTGTTTCGTTTACATTTTAAACGAACTATTGAACGTCTTTAATACCGTTGGAAGCTGACGGGCTGCTGCTCTTGACGACCGGCGGTGCGGCACTGAATCGGAGAACTGCGCTGAGGACGACAAGCGAGAGTGCGCCTTTCATGGCGACTGTGTCGAGAGCGCAAGCAGAGGCGGTCGAATATAGAGACCGTGCGCAGAAGAGTGGGCCGGGGTCATCAGCCAGCGATCCCTATCTTTACGACCTCTACGTGAGAAGCGATCACAAATCGTAATCGGGTCGGGACCCACCCCCTGCTGCCTAACCTAAACCGGTCAGAGTGAAGCGAGCGCTTTGGGCACTTCCAAACGGCTGCAGTGCAGCCGCTGGACCAATTAATTAATTAATTACCTTTCTTCATTTGTCGACTACTATAACGAAGCGAGCTGATCACAGGAACACCGACGCACGCACGCACGAACGGACGGACTTGGGATGTGGACGACAAGGACGCGGGCGCGCGCACCTCTGCAACGGACGGACGACTGGTAAATCGCGCGCGACTCCTCTACGTACACAACGAACGAATCACTGAATCCACGAAGGGACGTGTGTTCAGCAGCGTCTGTAGTCCACTGCAGGGTCGCACCAGGGAACACTACGATTGCGCAGCAACGACGAGGCGCGCGCTCAGACGACCGTGCCGCCGGGCAGCAGGTTGGGACTGCCGCCGCCGCCGCCCGGGTTGGGCGAGTTGATGCTCTGCTGGTGGTTGAGACCCTGGAGTGTCAGCTACCGCGGTGAACACGACCCCGACGCGCGCGCACCAAGGGAGAAATGTACGAACCGCTTTGCCCGGTCTGGCCCAGGTGCAGATGAAGCCCTCCTGACAGGCGGTGACGATGCAGTCCCTCCTGAAGGCGAGCACCGTGAGCCGTTCGTGCGCGATCTTCTTCGACACCAGCGGCTCCATGACGGCCGTCTCGTCCAGTCGGGGACAGCTGGGCGTGCCCAGCAGCTGCTGCGCCTGCGCCGACCCAACCCCGCCGCCGCCGCCTCCGCCACGACCCTGTTGTTGCCCACCCGCGCCGGCCGTCTCGCCATCCTCCCCGCGCGTCTACGGCGACCGAAAGGAATTGGCGGAAAACAACGCGATGCAACGACGAAAAGTTTGTCACGGATTTGGCCAGGACGTTGACGTTGGCGGCGCTGTTGCGACCGAAGCGCGCGCCCAGACTGAAGACCCTACGGTGCTTCTTGTCCTTGTTCTCCTTGTTCTTGCCGCTCTGCCTGCAATAAGCATTGGTCGTCCTGTTGTTTCTAGCCAACCATCGTACGATCTCCTCCTCACTTGTCCTTGTCCTTGTCGACAGCGGACGCGACGTAGTTGTTGCTGGCGGTGGCGGTGGGCGGCTGTCCGGCGTTGGAGGTGCTGCGGCCCGCGACGCCGCCGGCCAGCAGCAAGCTGCTCCTCTGCTTGCCAGTGGCGGTGGGCTTGAGCAGGTCGTCGGTGAGGTCCCACAGACAGAGCTGCGTGTCGTGACCCACGCTGCCCAGCCGGTAGCTGCAGGACGGTCCCAGACCCGACGACAGACTGCCCAGGGCGCCCGCGGCCGACTGGGGGTTCAGGCCGCCGCACATGGAGCTCGAGGCGACGGAGCTCAGCGACGAGTCCTTGCCGCCGGCGCTGTTGACGCGTGGAGGCCGCGAAAAGCGGGCTGGGCCTACAGAGGTGCCGACGTCGGGGCCGGCCGACACCGACTAGGACACAGCGCGCTGTCGAACCGCTCGTCTGTCGGTCGAGTAGCGGCCGGTAAGGGGCGGCGTTCTGGGGCGTCCTCACGTCCTCGTCGCTGCCCAGGTCCGCTGGCACGCCACTGTGGTAGGGCTGGCCCCCCGAGGGGCCGTCGGCCAGCCAGGTCGTGTAGGGGTCGAACGCGACCTAAGAGGGGGAGGGGGGGACTGGGCCTTAGGCTGGCCAGGCTGGCGAGGCCGGACGTGCCTGTGAGATCCAGGACTTGTGACCCTGTCCCCTGCAGGCGACGCGCTTCTCGGCGACGGAGTAGACGGAGAGGAGGTCGTCCTCGCCGCCCGTGGCCACGTAGCGCGCGTCGGGGCTGAAGGCGCAGCAGAGGAGGCCGCCGAAGTAGCTGCGCATGGAGCCCAGCAGCTCCTGCGTGTGGAAGTTGAACAGGCGCAGGAAGCCGTCCTGCAATCACAAGGAAATGTGGCACGCACGCGGGCTGGGATGTTTGGGGACCCCGACCTGTCCCACGGTGGCCAGCTGCAGGATTTTGGGGTCGTTGTAGGCGTTGGCGAAGGCGAACTCATTGACGGCGATGGGCGCCCCAGAGCCGTTCGCCGTGTGCTCGCTGCCTGGGACGGTTTCGATGCTTGTCGACAACAAACAAATGACAGTGACCTGTCGACACACCTCCGATTTGCCACCTGTAGACCGGGTTACGCGTGCTCTTCACCTTGTTGCACGTCCACACGCTGTAGCCCTCGCCCTGACGGAACAACTGGTACGACGGAGGCCCTACAATAGGTTTACTTCTGTCTTCTGTCAATTCCTGTCAATTATGCACAGCCAGTGTAGGAAAACCACACCATTGCATGGCAGGTCCTCATTGTAGAGATATAGTTTGCCGCTCGCATGAGAAACCAAGAACAGTTTGGGACAACCTGAAACAAGTAGATGCGAATGCGACTGTAATGTTAGTGTTGCTGTGGCATTTGTGGCGCAACAGATGGTGCAGCAGATGAACAGAAGGAAAAAAATCGTTGACAGCAATGCAGGAGTTCAGGTACAAAGTAAACAGTAACAGAACGTTGCTGAGTGTCTGGGGGGGGGGGGGCAATGCTGAAAACGAAAAGCCAAACATGGTCCACAACTGAGTTACCGCAGGTACCAAGTAAGGGAGGGTCCAGAAACAGTCTTTGTTTGGTCAAACATTCTCGTTTACAGGCGAGAGGGAGTGTTGTGGGAGCCCAATGTGACGACGGCAGTGACTGTGTTAGGGCACGTCGCATAGCTTGCCTGGGACCCATTTGAGGCAGGTGACCCTGCTCTGCTCGATCTGGCGCTCGTCGTTGAACAGCCGACTGCTACTGGGCGGATTCTCCTTCATGAAGGGATCGATTAGCTGCACTTGACCGGCCGAGAAGCCGATAATCAAGCTGAGAGAGGCATAGCATTCGATTCTTTGACACCCCTGCGGGCGAGTTGTGTGACTAGACATGCCTGCACGACTCGGCGGTCGCCATTTCTTGGTTGAAATCGTGCGCGGTTGGAAACGTGCCCTTGTAGACCCGTTTGTCAATTGGCTTACTGAATGGGGTTTCGTCGTTCACATACTGTAGTCACATTCCACATGAGCGTAGTTGCACGCAAAAACCTGAGGTCGGCCGCATTCCTGACGCCTCTGTAGACGTAGACGTAGAGTTCGCGACCGACGTTGAAGCAGATCCGCTCGGGATTGACGAGGCCGTCGAGCTGCGTGGGCGAACTGTCGCCAGCGGCCGCGGCGGCGGAGCGTCTAGCCGCCATGGCGCCCACGCCATTGTAGGCGTCGTCGTCGGGCCACACGGACGACGCGACTTCCCCGGCCAAAGCGTCGCCGGCCGCCGCGGCAGTCGACGACGACGAGGGCCCGACGGTCAGGAAGCTGACGCGCACCGGCGCCGTCGCCATCGACTGGCCGCCGATCCCGCCCGTCGTCCCTCCGCCCGTCTGCGCGTGCGTGCGTGCGTACGCGTCGGGGAACGTGCAAAGCGAGGGCGACAACCTGAGTGGCGGCCGCCAGAGGCATCTTGTTGGGTCGAGAGTACTCGCTCAGCGTCATCAACTTGTAGACGCCCTCGCGCGTCGCGAAATGGCTCTTCACCACTGAAAGGAATGTGTCCCATCCCATCATCTTTGCTGATCAGCGGCAACAACCGCTAGCCAAGCTCTCCCGCTCCCGCATAGACACGCACCTCACACAAAAAAATTATACAACCGTCACGTTTTGGTTCCTACAAAACTCATGCTGAGCGTCTAGATTTCGTGATCTTGTTCACACATGCACTTTCAGTTGATTTGCTCGCAATCTAGTGAAATTCGGACAGATTGGAGAACCGCGAGAAGAGAGAGAGAGAGAGAGACACAGCACTGACCGTCGTCCTTGGCAGCGTTGGAGTCTGAGTGATGGTGGTAGTGGTGGTGGTGGTAGGCGCCGCTAGACGAGTGCATCGCCCATCGACGAGGCAGCGCGCGCGCCCCACAACCTCCGTTCAAGCCAACTACACACCCTGAGCAAGAAGTCGCACCTTTGATCCAGCCGCGCAAGCGGTTTGCGTCGAGATCGGGTATACAGTTGCCGCGATTTCAACGTATTCTCGTGCCCTCTAGCAGCGAGATTGGTGCAAGGAGACTGGAGAGGGTAATTCGCAACGCATTACACAAGTGTCTCTATCTCGTCGCATGCACGACTTTACTGGTGTAGTAGAACACGATCGGATTCGAACAACAATAGCGGCGCTTGGCGGACATTCGACACAGTATACAATCGAAGACTAGGTCTCAACAGAAGCCAGAGACAAACGGATCTGGATAACGACGAGAGTTAGTCGATGAGCACTTCTTTCTCCTCGAGGCAAGGCGCGTCTTTCGGCTCGGAGTCACTCGTCCTTGCTCTTGCTGTAGACGGCCGTGGTCGACGCCTGCGTCTCGTCGTCGCCGACAGGCACGCCCACGACGCCAGCTGGTGCGCCGGCAGCGACTAGCAGCGCCTCCTGGCGAGCGCCCTCTCCCCCCACCGCCTCTTGCTGCTCCCGCTCCTGCCCCTCCTCTTCCCCGTCGTCGGCGCTGTCGTCCTCGCTGTCGCTTCCAGTCGCCGAGTAGGCGTGCAGCAGCTTCGACGACGACTTCTCCACTTGAACAAAGCTGAACGCGACGCGAAAGGGGCCTAGGAACTGGACTAGGAGGCGGAGAGGGAAAGAGACCGCTTGACGCCGCAGTAGTAGACGAGAGCGTAGACGAGCATGCCGAGGGCGGCGACGACCATGGGCGCGTAGAAGGCCATCTCGCCCACGTCCACGTACTCGACGATCTGGTCTGAACGGGCAGCAGCTACCAAAGCCGTCCTCGCGGCGACGGCCAGGCCTGAGACGGACCGTCGCAGAAGAAGCCCGTGTACTGCATGGCGCAGTGGCAGTAGAGCAGCTCCAGACCCGACAGGTTCGTCAGCTGGCACTGGCCGTAGACACAGGGGTCGCCGCCGGCCGACTGGCAACGCTGCACGTCTACAAGCACGCACGCGCGCAAGCACGCACCCTTCCTTCCGCCTCCCAGAGCAGAAGGGCCCCCGTTCCTTACAGAAGTCGACGCGACTGGCGAGCAGGCGCTCGAGGGCGGTGGGCGGCGCGTAGACGACGCAGTCGTAGACGGCCTCGTCCCGTTCCGTGGCGACGTTCGCCAGATGGAGCGTGCCGTTCTTCTCCTCCACCACATACGAGCTGCGGTGCGCACGCACGCACGCTCGTTCGCTCGCTCTCAAGACTGGGGCTGCTGCAACTCCAATACCGGAAGCGCTCCGACGAGTCGCAGTCGCAGTAGGGATAGAGAATTGAGGAGCTGCCGTCCGCCCGACGCCGCACCCAGTAGAACTTGGCCGGTTTCAGTCCCAACTTGTGCAGACGCTCGATGTGCGAGCACTGGAGCTGGGCGGGAGCGCCTGCGGGCGCGCCCTGGCGCCACGCGATCGACGGCGTCACCAGCGGCAGGCGACTAGCTGTCAACGCGCCGGCAAAACGTATAATTGGGAACCGGCGAGAGAAAAAAACGACGCAACTATCAGTGCCAGAGCACTTTGAGCACAAGTTGGCGCTATTCACGCGGACGGCGACGCAAACAGCCGACAGAACAACGAAGCACTTCACCATTTTCGACAACTCGAGCAGCAACGCCTTATTTATTTACAAATATTGGGTACGTTAAGCTAGAGGCAGTTTACAGTGTACATGGAAGTGTACGGTTGAGATATGCAAATTTTGATACAACACGTTTTGTCTTCCACGCAGTTCAAAATTCAAACTGGAAACTCGTAAAACGACGAACACGAACTGTATGACCAAACATGTAAATTCCGCATGCCTCTGCCTCGTGCTTTGGCTGCCTCTGCCTCCGATTAGCGTCCCTCAATCTTTTACTTAGAAGAATATTGCCGTAAAGTTCATCGAATGCTGCCTTCTTCCTTAATTGAGAGCCAGTCAGGCGCTGCAGAGTTCTTAGACAAATGCCAAGATTGTTTTGTAGACTCTCTGTACAAGGTTTGAAATTTACCATATTGATTCAGTAAATTTTAATGTTCGTAATCTTAACGAGTTGACTCAAACTCTAGTTGTGTCAAGAAGTGCATCCTGGCGCTGGCATTCAAAAGGATGCGCTCGATCAAATCGAGAAGCTGCTCGCTTACTTACTTGCCGATTTATGCTCGTGTGGAATGGCCGGTATGGCGTTCCTCTTGAACCTCTTGAATATTTACGTGTAAAGCAATGACATATCGTATGGTATGTACTATGCAGTAACTGTATATCAGGGTGTACGCGTCAGCGTACAACCCTAATATGTGACGACTTCTCAATGCGGCTTTTTGAATTTTCGATCGCCTATAACTTTTGATTGCCTGAACGGATTTTGGCGCGTTATGGCGCAAATGAACCGCCTTCTTCTGGGGCATCGAATGCGCCATAACGCGTTTCCTTGCTTTACTGTAAGGGGTCAATAGTTCCAAAAATTTTCCTTTTTGCCGCTTTTTTTTTCTTTTCCTCCCCCTTTTTTGGACCGCCGCTCGCGAACCCCAGGGCCTATCTCATAAACTTGTATGTGTAGCCGGCTAGGGGGCATGTTCCACCAAATTTGTCTCCCTGCCCTCCCTCACAATACCGCCTATTTCATCCATCTCTTTTTTTTTCTTGGAACCCCTATTCTTTGCCCCTTTTCCTTTACCGTTCAGCGCTTCGCTGTGGGAAGTTGGTCGCCTGACTGACTTGTGTTACTTTCACATTGGACCAATTGGACGCACCAATACCTCCCCCCATTATATCGTACGGAATTGGTGATATGTCGATGTGGTTAGGTCGAATGGCCTAAACATCATATATAGTTGTCGCCCTTCGATGTAGAACATTTCATTCCTTGAAGTCACACGATCCGACGCACCAAAATATTTTCACTTCCGGGATATCGATAATATCGATATGGGTAGGTCGGATCACTTTGGCCAAACCAAAAGTTGACCGCCTGCACGTGCAGATCTTTTGATTCTTTACTCGCTTGCTCCGACGACAATATGGCCTACAGATGTGCCGCACGCACGCACCCAAAATGGGCTGCTTCGCAGAACTTGATGTGGGAGGTCGATCACTTTGGCAACAAGTTGCCGCAGTCTGGCGTCATTTCCATACTTTCTCCTATGCTCTGCGCAGCAATATAGCACACTGCTGTACTGCACCCATGTATGTCTGCTAGGCTGTTGGCTTTGCTTTCTTCATTTTGCCTTGTTGTTCGTCCGGTTTGTGTGTGCTTGTCGTGGTCTGTGTGGTGGTGGTGGTGGTGCGCGGGGTGGTGTGGGGGGGGGGGGGGGGTGGGGGGGGGGGGGGGTTGTGTGTGCCGGGGGGGGGCCGGCCCCTGTATAAACCCAAAACATAACTTTGACGACCGTTTGGAATTGGTCCTGGGACAAATGGGTATCTGACAGGCACGAGCTACCTGGGATTTTGGCTGGAAGCATGCTGACATGTTATATGTTTGTCTGAAATTCTGAATATGAAATGATTAATCGAGTAATCGCGCAAAAATGCGCCGCGACAGTTGTAGTACTGTTTTGAGAAGAGACGTCTACTTGACGGAGGACAACACAATTGTATTTTTAGTAGAAGAAGGTGTGTACTGAGTCAGTCGAAATCAATTGTAATCTGTAAGTGGGCTTCTGATGTCCAGAAGTTAGGAAGAGAGGCCACGTGGGTCAGCGCTGCAAAATGTGCGACGCCAGATTTTCGAGCGGCGAGTTGCGTTGTTGTAGGCGGTGGTCCGTCGACGGTGTCGGAGGTGCAGCGGCACGTGGAGGCGTCGTACCCGTCGCCCGTGAACCAGGAGGCAGTGACCGAGGCCAAGGAGGTGGTGAAGGCCTTCGACGGCCTCTGCACTCCCGGAGGCCTCTTCAACGCGCTCAACAGGACGCTGACGGCCAAGAGCGTCAAGGAGCAGCAACGGCTCGCCCAGAAACTCGTCATGACTCCCTCCCTCGAGAGACTAGGCGTCGTCGTCAGGGTCCGCAGCTTCTCCCCCCCCCCTCCCGACCAGCATTTCCTAAACGGTCTCTCAATCGCAGGAGAAGCTGGGCCAAAAGACGGACGAGCGGATCATCGTCTTCATGCTGGCCATCTTGGAGTACGTCGCGCACGATATTCTTGAGGTAGGCGTTGCGGGCTTGTTTTGTTTGCATGTCTCTGTTTTCCAAGCACTCCATTGCGCTTCCAGTTCGCCGGCCAGTATGTCAAAAATCAGCAGAACAGGAGGGCGTGTCAGATCACGCTCCAGGATCTCAGAGTCAGCCTTCGGGCCGATCAGGTGCGCAGTTCTGGCCTCCTAGCCGGTGTCGTCGAAATGTCGACACTTCTTTGAACGGCTCTCACACACAGGTGCTATACGACATGTTCTACGGGGATCGGTCTATCGAGGAGGAGGACGCGGTGGGGGTGGTGGGGGCTGCGTCCTCATCGCCCTCGCCGTTTGCCGCGGCCGCGCTTGGCCACGCCTCCTCGAGCGCGCAGTCCCTCGACACTGTCGGCGCGGCCGCGGAGGAAGGCAGCGCTGGGGAGACGTACGAGCAGAAGGCGCGCGAGCTGATCCACAAGGAGAGTCTGTACGAGACGCAGCTTCGACTCATCGTCTCCGTCTTCCGCAAGACCTTCCAGCAGGCGCTGCGGACGCGCGTCGACGCACAGGTACAACCGCTGACTGGAGTCACCCCCCCCCCCCCCGCACAGCCCCCACCCCTCTGGGAAGATTTTAGGAGATTCTCGACGGCATTTTCGCCAATATTCTCGAGGTACTCGAGCTGACGATTCGGTTTGTGCGCGAACTGGAGGACGCCGTCGACATGTCCGACTCGACGGCTGTCGGCAGCGTTAGTTTTCATTTCTGATTTTGCTCCCCCCCCCCGGTCAAAATTAATTGGCTAGTGGAGGAGTTTGCGCAGGTCTTCACGGAGATGGCAGAGGGCAACGAGTTCCAAATCTATCAGGAGTACGCCGACGTGGTGCTGAGCGCCGCTTGCGAAGAAAATATACACCGACTGTTGGCCGACGCTGACTTTGTGCGCGCCATGAAGGTAAACAAATAAAAACCAATCCGGATACGGTTGTTTGTTTGCACGGACCACCATTTCAGCTGAAGGCGAGCGATACCTTTATGCTGAGCTCAAGGTACGTGCTGCCGTCTCTGCTGAAGGCGCCAATCTTACACTGTCTCGCCTATTTTGACTATTTGAAAGTGAGTGAATCGTGTCGACTCGGAGGGAACTGTGGTCTTCAAGTGCGTGCTGCTTTCCCGTTGAGTGTCTGAAAGAGTTGGCGCTGACGGAGGGCTTCCCAGAGGAGGCGGAGGACCTGGCCGCTTCGTCGTCGGCGCTGCGGCCCCTGCAGATCCACCTCGAGAGGCACTCGAGCGCGCTCAAGAAGTCCCACGCCAACGCCAACTTCGGCACCCCGCAGAACAGCCTCTTCGCGCCCATCGTCATGATGACCACTGCCGGTGAGCAGCCGTCAAAAGCGCCGCCGTGCCCAACTGCGAAGTTCGGGCGATCTGTTTTTGCAGGCGCGACGACTCTGTCGACAACGGCAGCAATGAGGAAACTGCGAGAGGTGCAGAAGGCGATGGAGGGCTGGGAGGGAGCGCAAATACTCGCCAGTTGCACGCAGCTCGTCAGGGGTACGGTATATGATTTTTGCATCTGAGTACACGCACTCACTGTCACCACCAACCCTCTTCAGAAGGCAACCTCAGCAAAATCCGCTATTCTCCCCACACGGGCTTCGGTGAGTCGCGTTACAGCAGCACAGAGGGCGTCGTGGAGAGCTGAGAATCGCTGTCAGACACGTTGCGCTCTCGCGGCCGTCCCTCTTCCGCCGCTCGGACGGACCGCTACGTGTTCCTCTTCGACCAGCTGGTGGTGCTGTGCAAGCCGCTCGCCTCTCCCGCCCACTTCGACGGCTCGGCCGCTGTCAAATTCAAATTCAAGGAGAAATTCCAGATTCGGCGCATGGAGGTCGTCGACAGGGACGACACGGACGGTATCGAGACCAACCACTGACGAATTGTCGGTGTCGACGCGAGGCGCGCGCGCGCGCTCTCGACTGCAGACGTGAAGCACTCGTTCGAGCTGCGCGTGGGCCACTACTCGACGCAGCGCGCCGGCGGCGGCGCACACGCGCCTCCTCAGGCCAACAATTCGGCGGGAACGCTTCCCGGCGCCTCCGTGGTGCTGCTGGCGCGCAACGCCGACGAGAAGCAGGCATGGATGGCCTCGCTGGTCATGTTGCAGAGCAAGGGGTACGGTAGGGAGCGGGACCACCCGTACTTGGAAGCAGAACGGCTATTCAGAATGCTGGACCGTATGCTGGGCGCGCACGTGAAGGAGGAGAAGAAGAGAACACCTCTGGTGCTGCCGACGCCCCAGCAGTACAGGTTGATTGCGGCTCGGTTGAATTGTGACCGACTAGACGCCAAGGACGATTCTGTATAGGTTCACCGAAGCGGACAGGGACGACAACGTTCTTTTCGAAGACTACACGTCGAGCAGTGGCATTCCCGTTGTCAAAGGCGGAACTCTCGAGAAGCTCGTCGAGAGACTCACCTACCATCTGTGAGCTGGCTTTGCATTCCTGAATCCGGAATGTCAATTGCGACTGCGTAATGCTAGTGTGTCTTAGTCCTAGTCGTGTAGGTGAGTAAGCTAGGCGCGGCTGTCTGTCCCGCTTTCAGCTACAGCGACCAGAAGTACACGCAGACGTTCCTCACGACCTACCGGTCGTTCTGTTCGCCCCAGCAGCTACTGGAGTTGCTAATCGAGCGTTTCGACATTCCCACGCCCGCCAGTCTAGCGCGCCTTCTCGGCGCCGGCGCTGGCGGCGGTGGCTGTGGCGACGACAACGGACAGAACTGCGCCGCAGCAAGCCGAACCCTTGCAGACGAGCAGCAGCAGCAGCAGCCGACAAAGCTGTCGACCACTCTGTCGCTCGACATGCAGGAGGCGGCGCTGCAGCGCTTCCGCAAGGAGTACCTCCAGCCAGTCCAGAGGGAGTAGGCGTCTTTCTCGCCGCTTTGTTAGTTTGTTCGGCTCCTGGACACGGTTGGTCCTGACGCAGAGTGCTGAACGTGCTCCGCCAGTGGGTGGTCAAGCACTTCTACGACTTCGAGAAGCAGCCCGAGCTACTGGGCCGCCTCCTGGAGTTCCTGGGCCGCGTGCAAGTGCAGTTCCTACGCAAGTGGGTGGAGTCGATTAAGAAGAACGTGGAGAAGCAGCAGCGACTGGCGCGCGTCGCTCAACTCGAGTTGGAGACCGACGACGAGCGACCCGCCGCTCGGCGCCGCGACGACAACGCGCACGCTGGCGGCGGCTCACTCGCAAACGGCCTTGTCGACGCCGACGAGGGCAAGTACGGTCCCAGGGCGCCGGAGGTACGCGGCAGTGCGTGCGCGCGTGCGTGTTTCCGCTTGGCCTAGTGGACTGGGACGGATGGAAGCCGTTGTTCAGATAGCGTGGTTTCTGGCTCGACCGCCCCTGGAGAAGCCTCCATTTGAGAATTCGAACGGAGAGGACGGCGTCTCGTGGGAGCTGATGACGATGCACCCATTGGAGATTGGTCGGCAGATCACGCTGTTGGAGAGCGAATTGTACCGCTCCGTGAAGCCCATCGAGCTGGTGGGCGCCGCCTGGATGAAAGCCGACAAGCACGTCCGCTCGCCCCAGCTCATCAAGCTCATTCGACAAGTGGACGTGGTGAGTCATGCAATCAGTCGAGTCAGTCCATGATTACTCTCACAGTTAGCACCGTCTACTGTGTGGTTGCAAACCGGGTTTTGTCGGGCAGATCATGTTCTGGGTGGAGCGGACGCTGGTGGAGACGCAGAGCGCGGAGGAGCGCGCCGAGGTGCTGGCGCGCGTGCTCGAGGTGATGTGCGTCTTTGAGGCGCTCAACAACTTCAACGGACTGGCCGAGTTCTACGGCGCGCTCATGTCCTCCGCCGTCTACCGACTCAAACACACCTGGGAGGTGCGCGCGTTTTGCTTTTGGATAAAAATAAAAAAAGTGGCGATCACATTCCAGCGTCTGGACGCCAGCTCGCGCGCGCACTTCCACCGCTTCGACGAGCTGCTCAAGGACCCGCACCGGAAGGCGTTCAACGACCGACTCCGCGCCATCAACCCGCCCTGCGTGCCCTTCTTCGGTCATTGACTTTTTTTACGAATTTTGTTAAGACCGCGGTGTCTAGCCTCCCTCCCCTCAGGCACGTATCTGTCGACGCTGCTCTTCATGGAGGACAGTCACAGCAGTCAGCAGCAGGCTGCGGCGTCGACAGCGGCGTCGGCGGAGTCGGAGCCCTCGGCGGAGCTGATCTCCTTCCAGAAGTGCCGCAAGATCAACGCCGTCATCAGCGAGATTCAGATGTACCAGAACCAGCCGTACGCGCTCAAACTAGAGCCCTGCCACCGGGTGCGTCTTTCTATTTTCCAATCTCAGTTCGTCCCACCCACCTCAGCACACGGTATGAGCTGTCAGTTCATCAGCGAAAGTGCGACAACACAACAACCGGGGAAGGGAAATGCCGAGTGGCACTGCACTTCGAGTTTGTTGAATGGCCGCGTCAGACTGAAGACGACAGCAGCCGCTTGTAAGGACGGATGCCGCAATTAACCGTTGGCAACGTCGGCTTGCTGCGCTGCCGCTGGTTCAACGAGCCTCGTATCCGGCGGCAGCACCCCTTCAACGATGAGGCTATTTCTATGCAACAACGGGCCGGCCCTCCGTCCGCTTTCTTCTCAATGGGGCAGCCAGCAGCCAGCCGCCGCTCCCAAAGGCCTGTCGCTCGGTGGCGCTGGCGCCGGAAGCCCCCCCCCCCACTCTCCTCTTGAGTGTCCATCTCGGCTTTCGGTCTTATTTTCGCCTTTGGCGTCTGCCGACCGGCCGACGCCGCTTCCGGCTGTCCGTCAGGTCAACGCACGCTGCGACGACGACGACGCCCATTGAAAGGTAAGTCCGTCGGCTGACCGGAAACCGCTTCGCGGCGCGCGCTCGGCGGAAGCGCCGCCGGAACCTCCCGACATGGCGGCACCTCTCCCTCTCGTGCGCTCTCGCGCGCGCGCGCCTGTTGCCCAATCACCAAGCGCTGCGTGCAGCGCCCTCCCGTCCCCGGCGGCGGCAGCCGAACGCCGACGCCGACGCCGACTTTCCGGCGCCTCCGTCTCGGCGGAAGTCGAAAACGATAACAACTGACGCGCGGCCGGCGGCCCGAAAGGCGGCAGCTGCGGCGAGGCCCGGCTGAAACTCCCCCCGCCGCCGCTTGCTGGCGCCCGCTTGCTTGGCGCGCAAAATTTTAAACGGAAGAGAACGAAGCTTAGACGGCGTCGCCGAGAGAAAGGCCGCTGCCGGGATCGCGCAACGCAACTGGTCTCCGTTCGGTTCGGCGCCCCCGAGCCGGCCAGAGAGCGGAGAGAAGCTGTCGAAAGTCGAAGGCGCGAGAAAAAAGTCTCTTCCTTCGCTCGCTTCTTCCTGGTCTTCTTTCGTGGCGCGTTGTCCTCCTCCTGCTGGGGCGTCGTTGCTGCTGCTTGAATGGCGCGTCGTCGCCGGCCGCCTCGTCTCCGACTGTCGCTCTCTGCGTCGGCGACGACCTCCGTTTCATGGAGCTGTTGAAATCCTGCTGCTGCTGCTGCCGCCAGCCACCGCCTTCCGCCCCAGACGCCGACGCAGTCCGTCGACGCTCCCTGACGCTGTCGACGAGCGCCAGACGGCGACACGAGGCACTGAGCCAACAATTTTTTATTGCTCGCATATCAACTCCATTAGTCATGCGAAAGAGTATGGTAACTACGAAACTACGATGTGGCGCGCGCGTTGCAGCAATTCCTGGAGCGGCTGAACCCGCTCGAAGGCTATGCGGACAAGAAGGAGCTGGAGGAGCACCTGTGGCAGTGCTCGCTGCGCGCCGAGCCGAAGAACTGCGCGCAGCCGCCCTACTTCGTGAGCCGACGACGAGCTTGCCGACAGTCGACCGACGCGCTTTCGACACCGTCTCGTTTCAGCCGCCGGTGCGGACGCGTCAGGCGTTGAAGTCTCCCGGCCTGCAGCAGCCCAAGCACCAGCGCTTCACGCGCCCAGCCGCCCACTACGCCGGCGACTTCCTGCCGCTGTGAGTCTCTCATGATCTCTGTCGCCCCCTCCTCCCCCCCCCCCCCCGGTTGGAGGCGGACGGCGCCAGGCGTCTTATTTCGTCAGCTCTGTCGTCGTCGACGACGACATCTTATTGCGCGCGCGCGCGAGTGCCGCGTGCCATCGCGGCGCCGCGCTTTTTCACCGTTTTCCTTCGCTGCCGTTCGACTTGTCGACACGATTTTCCCGCCCGCGCGTATGTCGACTTACTTCGCGGCAGAGCGCCGCCGCCGTCAATGTGCTGCTGTTGGAGCGCACGCCCACTGCTTGGCGCGTCGGCGCGTAAATGGATGAGAGAGAGACGGTGCGGAATGCGCGAGTTAGAGATACAACGGCGCGAGAAATAGCTGTCGTCAGGCCGTGCGAAGTAGGTGGGAGCGGCGGTCGACCGCCACGGCCAGTCGCCGTCGCCAAACCGCAAAACGTTTTCGTCGACAGTCGGCGCGCGCCCCATTCTTCTTCTTCTTCTTCTTCCCTAGCGCGCGCATCGCTCGCTGGCCGCCCCGCCGACGCACGGACGACGACGACCGCCGCCTGCCGAACGGCGCAGAGAGAGAGAGGGGAGCGGCCCATTTGACAGGACACTTCCGCTCAGTCCTTCCAGCCAGCCAGCGCCGCCACCCGCGCGCGTTTCGCACGCAGCGCCGTCGTTGTCGCGCCGTCATCGCCTTCTTCTCTTCACTTCCACTCCTCTCGCCTATTCACCCGCCCCGCGCACGCGCGCGCTCGCTCGTCGGCACTCTGTCAAGGTTTTTGCTCCGTCTCGTCGCGGCGCGCACGCATGCGCGAGTGGGATCTCCGAGCCAGCAGAGTTAGACGCCCAAGAACAACAGCACCGAAAGTCGGGCGGGATACGGATGGGCGCGATGACGACACTGGACGCTTCCTCGTCGGCGGGCCGCCGGCCTCTGCGCCGACTGCTGCGCATGGCCGCCGTCCGCCTCCGTCTCTTGGGCGTCGGCCGCAAGGGCGGCCGCTTTCACTACTTGAACGGCACGGAGTGTTCCAGGCGTCTGCCCGCCTCCTCGCTGTCGAGCGTCAACAAGCACTCCCCCGCCGCCGCGGCCGCCTCCGTCGACGGCGCCGACTTTTCCACCGTCGAAATCGGAGGCAAAGGTTTGGCTAGAATTGTCGACATGTGGAGGACGCCCAAAATGCGCGTTCCACTGCAGGGCAGCCGCCTCTCTTCCTGGGCGACATCCTGCCTCGCGGAGGCTCGCAGCAGCCCCTGTCGGAGCTGTCGCGCCTGGAGGCGAGGCGCACCGCCTCCAAGTCGCCAGCGCCGCGTCTGCCGTCGTCGGCGGGGCGGCAGCAGCAGACGGCGTCCGCGCGGCCCAAGTCGCCGGCGCCCGTCGTGCCGCCCCGGCGCGATCCGCGTCGGACTCACGAGGCTCCCTCACCGGGGCCCAAGCCCTCGCCCTCCTCCTTCTCCTCCTCCGCCACCGTCGTCGCCTCCGCCTCTCCAGGCAGTCGGGCGGCCTCGACGGGCACCCCGCGCACCGCCGACTTCCACACGCCCTCCACGTCCGCCTTTACGGGCGCCGCCAGTCAGCTGCCGACCAAGTTCCAGTTTCCACCAGCCGCCGGTCTCGCCGCCTCGAATCCCCCCTCCTCGGCGACCCTGCCGGCGAGGAGGGCGCGCAAACCGCCGGCGGCCGCGCCCTCGTCGCCGCCGGCCCTGCCGCCGCGACCTCCGGCCGGCTGGCAGTCGCCACTGCCGCCGCCCCTCTCGCCGGCCACCGTCCAGCGAGTCGTCGGACCGCCGGCGCCGCCGCCGCCTCCCGTCGAGTCCGCTGCTGACGACGCGGCGAGAAACGAGGCGACGGCCCCGCCTGCGAATGTCGTCGACTTGACGGCCCCGCCGCTGATGCCGAGGAGGCGCAGCTCCAGCAATCCCTACTCGGCCGAAGACACGCCTCCGCCGCCCAGGCCACCCAAGAAGTGCGCCGTGTCACCACTTTTTTTCCACCGACAGAGTTTGATGGAAAATGCCATGCGCTTGCAGATACAGCACATACGCGACGGCGTCCGGTCTGGTGGGCGGCCGATCCGTGTCGTCGAGTACAAGCAGCAACAGACGGGTATCCTCATCTGCTTCCAGTGGCGCGATCGATCCGCCGGCGGTCGTGACGGCTGCGCCTCCGCCCCGGCCGCCGAAGACGTACAAACCGAAGAAGGATTCACTGGACGAATTTCAGCAGTCGGCATCGTGAAAGCGCCGCGTCTTCTCATCCTCCCTCTGTTGTTGCCGTTGTTCTGTTGTTGGATACCACCCGACCGCCGCCCTACCTACACTGCTTGTCGCGCCGACTTGCCGTCTCCCTCGTGCGCGGTGTCGGTGTCTCCTCCTCGCCTACGCCACTAAATGCCTTTGAGTCACTAGCGCTTGACCGGTCGTCTTGCGTGAGGCAGCGCCAGCCCGTCTGGGTGATATCCCTGTCGCTCTGTGCGTGCGTGTACGTATGTGCGTTGTGCGCGCTTGCCTCCTCCTCGCCACGCCTCCACCCCCCCCCCCCCCGATCGGCCGTGATCCGGCTTTACACAGAGAACTGTTGTTGGCATAATGCGCAACACGCGAGAACGAGAATATAATTCACCGCATACTACAGCGGACAATACGATACGAAGAACAACGACACAAAATTTGCATACCGTAATTCGTGTACATGGTTTTGTATAGTTTGTGAGTTGTACGCGATCTATGGCTCTTTCTTGACAAGACGCTTAATCGCGTCGCGACACGTCCTTGGTGGGTCGTTAAGCATTGTTCTTGCACGCGCATTGGCACTGCTGATAAGAAGGAAGTGACTAACCGGAGCGCTAGCTATCATTTCATGAACTTTCACCGTTTCCCACTTCCTGTGCGTGGACGGTTTCATGTTGGTCAATGGCAATAGTTGCGATGTACGAAGAGCAAACATCGCCGAACGAATGTGGGTGGGCTCGCTGAAGATTACGACACAGCTGTGTGCGCTTGTCAAAGCGCCGCCTAACGAAGTCACACCACCCGCCTTGTCGTGTGTGCTGCATTGCGCAAGAGCCGTCAACCATCTGCACAGTGCACCATGCGACATCGACATGCCGTTAAACGAGTTGCAAGTATACGCCGCATTTACCAGCATGACGTCAAGGTGCTCGAAAGTTCATTGTGAACATTGAAATCTGTAGAACGCATCTCCAATGTAAGCGTAGTAGTGTTCGATACTCATGCAGCACTTTTCAGCAGGTACACATTAGTTATCATACGGCATATGCCAGCAAATTTTGATGCACACAGCAACACTAGTGTTCGATGTTCTATTCGCGCCTGCATGTTTCACTGGTTGCGGTATCTTTTTCTGACTTGTTGTTCGCAGTGTTGTTGTCGTCAGCGTGTGTGACGTGCAACGTGATTGAGCGCGGCGGGCGCAGCGCTGTCCTCAACCAACAAGTCTATCCAACCCAACAACGCAGCGAAGTCAACCCCGAAACCGCGACCGCAAACGGCGTAGCGTCGTAAGCGAACGAAAAGCAACAAAACTCGTGCGCGCACTCTGGCAACGTAGGGTCTTTCCCCTTCAAGCCACTGTTGGAGACTACGAAAAAAACAACCAACGGAACAAATTCACCAGCAACCAATCGGGTTCATTAAGTGTGGGGGACTGCTACAATTTCTGATCTTCAAGGTACTCTGACCTACTGTACATACAGTACACTCACAAGCCTATCCGGATACTGTCGGTGCGCGCACTAACAAAGCGAAACCAAACCCCAAACCCAAACAAAAAGGTGGAGAGAAGAAGACGGTCGTCGCTCACGGCTTGGATGAGGCGGCACGGGGATTTTGTGGTTTTGTCACTCCCGAAATTGGCACAAAGGCGTCTTTATATCCCAGTGATCGAACGGGCTGTTGGGGCTGTGTGTGGATGGGGGGGGGGGAGGTGTCAAGAAAATAGTATCTCTGTTGAAACTTGAGAAAGTCTCTCCTCTCAAGGCAGCGTGCTCTGCATCTGCTCTCGCACGTCGGGGTCGGTGGTGAGGACGCTGCGCGACACGTCCGGTAGCTCCTCCGCGATCACCCTCACGTTGCCCGGGTACTCCTGCGACCCAGCCTGAACACCTCCCCTTTCGCTGAGGACGACGACGCACAAAGCGACAGACAAGCGGCCAGACCTTCTCATCCGCGGTCGCGGAGCCGTTCTGCTCCTCCAGGTAGGACTCGAGTGCCCACAAGAGGTTGTCGTTCTCGAAGACCGGCGCCAGGTGCCTAGAAGCGGTCAACAGCCATGATGGACCGGTTCAAACCGGTTTATTCACGACTGACTCTTCCTTGTCCCACTCCTCGCGCCTGGGCAGTCCGTGCGTGATGTGCTCGTCGTCCTGGAGATGGTGCCGGAGCGCCTCCCACGAGTGCAGGTCGTCCTTGCCGCACACGAAGCAGTGCTGCTGGTACTGCTGCAACAAAAAACGCACCAAATTAGCTCCGTTTTGATCGCTTCGATCAATCGCACAGTCCCCATTGAAAAACGAAGACGTCACCAACACGCACCATCTTGCGCACGTAGTTGACGAACTTGATGCGCTCGTAGAAGTCGAGCTCGAGGTCCTTGATCGCCTTCTCCAGGTCGAACTTGTGCTGGTTCTGCAAGAGAGGGAGGGGGGGGGGGGGTGTCGTCTCCGTTCTCGACGAGCGTCAGGTCGACAGCGCCGAAGCGGAAGTACGTACCACGCAGTGCCTGAGACTGTCCTGTACGGCGGCGTGCGTCTCGTCGCAGAAGAGGCACACCACGTGCGTGACGCCGTCCTCGTCGAGCGCGTCCTGGCACCACTCCTGCCAGCTGCTCTCACTGCAAGCGGTTCGGTTTCGGTGCAGAGCAGTTTCGGTGTCGCCTGTGACCCGGCGCCGACGGACCCGTTCTCGTCGTCCTCCTCGTCCGTGTCCACGAAGGTCGCCATGTTGTCCTCGAAGTCCTCGGCGAGCACGTCCAGCCACTTCTTTCCCAGCTCCTATACAAGCGACGCACACGCGTACGCGCACGCACGCACTGGACTGGCAATAGACCAGGTAGTTGATGATGTAAAACTTGTCGTAGTAGGAGTTCTTGGGATTGACCTCGCGGTGGCCCCGCTTGCGCATGTGCTCCATCAGCGACTCGTGGTCGGGCGAGAGCTTCTCGCAGTAGATGCACTCGTTGCTGCGCACAATATACAAATAGGGGGTCAACTCAACGCAGCACAGTGTTTGTACCTGTCGAGCTTGGCGCGAAGGTACTCGAGGTACTCGTAGAGAAAGACTGAAAGGGGCAAGCGACCTGGAAACGCCAGCCAGCCGGCGAACAGGGCAGTCTCACTCACCGATGTTGTCTGGGGAGCCTAGGTTGAGGTGGTGAATCATGAAGAGGTGATGTATGACCTTGGAGCGGTTGCCGCGCGCCACGTAGCGGCAGAAGAGGCAGCGGGCGACGAAGGCGTGGTCGTCGCGCTCGCGCTGCTGACAGGCGAGCACCTCCTCCAGACGGCGCAGCGCCAGCTTCTGCCGCAGCTCGCGGTCCTCCGCCACGCCCTCCGACATCAGCGTGTACTCGTCCACCTTGCCTGTTGTGGTACATAGGAACTCACGATAATTGGGCCACCATGGGTTGTACATTTGACCGGGGGGTCATCAGGAATTTTGGGTTGGATCAAAACGTCATTTGCAATTGCACTTTTAAGCTAAAAACCCCGCGCCTCCGAGTCACAAGAAAAATTGGGTTCAGGAAAATGAAAGCCTCGGGGGGGGGGGGGGTCCTGAACGACTTTCGTGAAGAAGGTCCTCATGGACAGGTGTGCTGCAGCACGGTCAGAGGCGGCAACCTTGCAAAACCATGGGAGCACATTGCAGGGCCCCTACCAAAGTGGTCGTCGCCCTCCTTCGGCTGAGCCTTGGGGAAGATCTTGTCGATGGACTCCTCGCTGAAGCGGTGTCGCCAGTGCTCCACGTAGCTGAACGCATTCGAGCTACGTCGCCGCAACAGCGATTGCCAAAAGAGGCAAGCAGAGCACCGCTTGAGGTCGACGATGAGGTCGATGTGGGCGATCATGATCTTGTGCTTGTCCATGAGGTGGCCCACGTAGGCGGCCGTCTGGTCGGGCAGGTCGAAGAACTCCAGGCAGCCCAGGCACATCGTGGGACCGCCCCACACCGGGCTCTGACTATAGAGCGCACGCGGGCCTTTCGCCAACTAATTTTCAGCAGCAGGGAGGGCGGTAGCGAACCCCGGCGGCGGCACCATGCCGCTGAGCGTGCGCACGCGCTGCTCGTAGACGGGCAACTTGAGGTGGGGCCGGATGGTCGCGTTCCGACGCCGCTTCACCGCCTCGTCCTCTTCATCCGTGTCCGAGAACGGCTCGTCCAGCGACGCTGCAAACAGATATCATCGCCGGCATCGATGACAAATCCAGCTGGCTCGCAGTCGCGCACCATTGCTTCCGTGGTGCGCGCCGGCGCCGCCCTTGGAAGAGGAGACGTTCGAGTGGGAGCGGTCCTTTGGGTGCTCCATCGTCGACGCCGACCGCTCGCGGCCGCCGAACGCCGTCGGCAGCAGGTGCGCCGGCAGAGCGGAGGGCGGCACACCACCTGCCAGGTACGGCCCCATCAAGGGCGGCGGCGGCATGGGCCGCGGAGGGCCGGCGCCCCGGCCGAGAAAGAAGCCGGCGGGCCTCGGCGGGCCCGGCCGGCGGAACTGCGGCCTCGGCGGCATCCGCAGCGCGCCTCTCGGCACGGGCAGTTGGCCGAACATCGCCCTAATACATTCGGGGATTCGGCGGTGCTGACGCAAAAGATTGACGAGCTCTGCAGCTACTTCTGTTGGTCGGGATTCAGGTAGTAGTTGGGCCGGGCCTGGAAGTATCGGGACTTCGAGTAGCGTTGTCCCTCGAGCTGCACGAACGCCGTCGGCTCGCCCGCGCCCGGCTCGAGCATCGAGCGCGCGCGCGACCGGTCGGATTCTTGCCGAGCCAGCACCTAACGAATTTTCCATCAATCGGTGAATTTTTGTGGAAGAATTCGAAAGCAATCGAAGCGCACTTGCGCCCTTCTCTGGTGCCAAGCGGCTGCGGCGGCCTCGTTGGGAAAACGGCCGCGCTGATGCGAAGAGTTGGCTTGCTGCTGCTGCTGAGAAGGATTCGACATTGTTCTGGAATTTTGCTACACTTTCCGGGAAAGACGTAAAATTCTGAGTCTGAAATTCTGAAATTCGAAATGTTTGTGTCGGTCGGGGTTGCAGCTGGTCCGCTGTCGAAGACAACTTTGAGTTCCCCCTCGTGATCTGCCAACCGCGACGATAGCGCTCCAACCCAGCGTCCGACTACCGTACCTTTTCGAATTAGACTTGTATTTAGTCGGCCTGTGTGGTGCAAGTGCAACAATTAATTGAGACAGTTCTGTAATCTAGGGCATTATCTAAACGGACGTAAGACCAGCAGCCAGTCTTGATGTACAGTACTAGTCCAGAAATAGTTTTCAGCGGATCATATGCTCCAGTGGTAGAACATCACACAACTGATGCAATACAAACATTGTAATACACGACACGATAGTGACCTACTAATCGACTGTGGGGCGACCTACTACCAATCAAGTGTACGCATGCAACGCGCAGTATGACTGTTCCACGCGTCACCACTCAACATACAAATGTAGGTAAGAAGTTCGTTTCAAATCGCGCGTTTCTCAAATGTCTAGCTCTTGTGCATTCCGCGTTTGCGTTTGCATCGGCGGCAGCTAGCTACTCCCGTGCCTTTGGCGTTGGGTGCCAGTGCCATCTCGGGTCGGGTGGCAGAAAAGGACCAACCACTGTGCTGGTCCACCTTGCGGCACTCAGCAGCTGAGTGCCCACGCTGCAGCCACAGTACGCATGTAGCGCCGTGTGATAGTCAATTCTCTCTTTTAAAAATTAACATGTTGTGCACGCTCTGAGAGAAAATGGAGCTTTGTTGTACGGGAGTGCCGCTTTACCGGTATTCATCGACAATCAACAAACACGCACAACAGTCGTGAACGCGCACACAGTCGACAGAGGCAAACAACGATATACGAATCGAGCATGTTTATAGCGAATTTGGCCTTTATAAACAGAACCGTTTGAGCGGTGTTTCCAGCCGACAAAGATTTCGACACTTTTCCGGTTGCGGAGGGGGGGGGGGCGTCATAGGTTCGTCATGCAATGCTCATGCGCTTGTTGGGCGCGCGCGCGCGTAGCGCGCGCTTGCACAAGCGTAGGCGAGCTGAGTGAGGGATCAAGCGGCCAGTGTTTGCCTCGCTCGCGTCGCTGAGTAAACAGAAGAGGATCGCGCGCGCGCGCGCCTTTCCGGCGCCGCGCGCGTCAAGCCTCTCTCTTCGCTCAGAAAGCGATCGGCTCTTCTTGCTTTGCGCTGACTTCCAAGAGTTGTGCGTGTGACCGAGAGACTCAACAACATGTTCGACCTGCGTGCAACTGCGTTTCTGGTACTCGCTGTCGCAGCAGGTGGGCTAGAGTATTCTGTGGACTAAGCCATGCAAATTTTGTTAAAAAGAGTCCGTGATGAAACTTTTTTAGATACGGTAGGATTGTTGCATACAGTAGTTTATGTAAAAAGTTACGAGATTTCGAATTGTTTTACGATCCAGTTTTCATTGAAAATGCACATATTTGCATGAAGATGCAACGTGTACGGTAGTTCAGCGGTGGCCACGGCGGAGAAGTTCTCGTGTCTCGCTGAGAACAGGCGCAACGAAGTACCGCCGCGGACGGTGAGCTGCGACGGCGCCTATCACGTGGGATGCTACAGCTTCAGCTGCAAAGGCGGCCAGTATGCCCGTGAGTCGTGCACGCACGCACACGTGCACCATGAGAGTGGTCAAATGAGCTCGGTCTCTCGTATGTACTAGCACGAACGCGTCGTTCCAAAGTGATGGCCTCCCGTTCAGAGGAGCTGGCTCGAGGCTGCGCCGACCCGAATACGTGTCAGCGTCTGACGGAGCACTGCGAGCAGCTGGACGGCGAGCCCGCCTGCAAGGTCTGCCAGAACGCCGACTGCAAGGACGACGACTCCAGCGCCGCCGTGCCCACTTCGCGCTTCGCCGCCGCCGCCGTGACAGTGTTGTGGTCGTGTCTCGCGCTCGCAGCCTCCTCGCTTCTCGTGCGCTTCCACTGAGTGCGGTTCCACCTCGAGCGCGGCGCGTCTTGTCTCTCCTCTCGCCCTGTCCCTGCTTATACGCGTGGGTGTGTGCATGTGTGATGCTGTGTCCGCGTGTGTGTGCCAAACGGAGGACGACGACGACGGATTAGACGGCGTGGAAGCAGTGGCGCTGTTGAAGGCCCCATTAATAGAATCCGCCTCGAGGGAGATAAAGCGCCGCCTGGGGCACCAGTAGCGGCTTCGTCGCCCCTTGCAGGATTTCATATCGACGGAGGGGACCTGGGCAAGGAAGACGACGACGACGAGCCGCGCGTGTGTCCCCGCCGGCTGGACTTTCTTCTTGCACAGCCGCGCGGCCGGCGCCGCCGACGACGAAGACGCGAAGTCGGCCGCGTCGACGGTGTGGCGCGCTCTCGCCTCTAATTGGCACTCTCCAGGCGACTCATTGGCTGCCGCGAAACAGTGAAAAAGCCGCCCGTTCCGCGCCGTGTAAAAGGGCCGGTCGAGGAGGTTGGGTAAATAGTAGAAGCGGCCGGCGCTGCCGTCGTCGTCGTCGTCGTCGCGGGCGTCTGTCGTCGACAAGCGATCTCTGTCGGCGCCGTCGCCCCTTGGCCTTGTCGTCGACAGCCTCTCGCGTGTCCGGCCTCGGTTTTTTCTGTTCGTCGCGTCGACGGCGGGCAACGCCACTCGTCCGTCGTCGAGAAAATGGACGAGCTGACGGCCGAGGAGCGCAGGAAAATTGCCGAGGTCCTCAGGCGAGACGTAGAGCTGCAGAGGCAAGAGGAACAACGAGTCGCGTGAGTGACAACTAGAAGCGTAGGAAGCTGCATTTTGCAACAATGTCCCAAGTGCACTAGTCTCCCGTATTATCTTTTTCTCGCTGATTGAGTGCAACAGGAATACGGAAACTGATTTTCGCAACCGTCGAGTACAACCGCTGTCGACGTCACATACAACAGCTATAGCACAGACACAGACAACAGTGGCTAGACAATCGATGCAATAATTCGTACAGAGTGGCCCGCCTCGCTTGCGCCGTGTACGGCAACGAGCTGGAGGACCAGCAGAAACGTCGACGCCGGAGTCCACGAGCGCCGTTCGCGTCCTCGTCCACGCCGTCGGCCCGCTCGTCGGCGGCGGCGACGGCCGCGTCGTCGTCGCTGCTGTCGCGCCGCTTTCGGTGCTACTCGTGCGACGCGAAACTGGGCCTCCTCGCCAACTGCGGCGCCGAGTGCGAGGCGTGCGCGCGGCGCGTCTGCGACCGCTGCGTGCGCAAGGAGCGCGGCGCCTCCGGCAGGCTCGTCAGCCTCTGCACGCTCTGCAAGATGCGACGGTGAGGCGGCGCGACGCAAAAACTGACCACTAGGAGACACCGAGCTCCAATCATTTGAAAAAAAATTTAGAGAGGTGGAAGCGGCGTCGGGCACGTGGCTCTCAACATCGGTGTCGTCTTCCGCTGTCTCAGCGGGCGGCACCGCGACGCCGGCGCTCGTGACCACGCCCTCGCAGCAATTTCTCGACCACATCAAGAAGCACAACGGCGAGTTCGATCGACGGACGCTTGTCGCCGTCTTTCTCTTTACACGAACCTTTCAATTTGAGCCGAAGACCTAGCGCCACTGAGCAAAGGCCGGGGCCGGAAGCCGCAGCGTGCCACGTCCAAAGTCCAAGACGAGCCGACGCGTTCGTCGTCGGGCAACCTCCTTAGCAAGTCGGTCCAAATGCAGCGTTTTTGACCCTTTCGACGGTTTTGGAAAACGCTTTCAAGGTTACTCCATGTGGGAGAGGGCCCTCGTCGCGCCTCGGCCGTCGGATTGCCGTCTACGCTCGAAGTGAACGGACATTCTTCTAGCAGCGCGCCTTCGCAACGCCGCCGCAGTTCCCACCAGTCCCTGTCCAAAAACTCCGGTGCGTGCGTGAGCGAAAGCGTCAACAAAGTGGGTAGGCCATCTGAGCAACGGACGGATTTCCAGCAGGGAAGAGCTCTCTGTCGCCGCGCGAGGAGGCGCGCTGCCGAAGCGGCAGCACGGGCGGCGCGGCCAAGAAGAGTCGGCTGAAGAAGCTGTCGAAGCTGTTCCACATCGGCGACAGCGGCGGCGGCAGCTCGGGCGGCAGCGTCGACAGCACGTTGGGCGCCAACGGCAGTGGCAAGCGGAGCCGCGCTGGCACCATGCCCGAGATCAAGGTGACCCAGGCGGCGCTCGCCGCCATCCGTCCCAGCAGCTCCAAAGGCAAGCCCTCGCCCCGCAGCCACCACCAGCTCTCGGATAACGTCCGCAAACTTTCCTTTGTCGACGTACTAAGAAAGAAGTTCTGACGACAAGCATCGACTTCGTGTCACGATGAATGCGAAATTGCAAATCTCCATTCACAGTGATAATGGGTATGATGGAATATTGGGCGGCAAATCACTGCTGCTCCTCCGTCTCTCGTTCTCGCTGTGCGATGACGACTCGTCGTTGGTTGAAGAGACGCAGACGCGGGTTGGAGAGGATCAAGTCTCGATAGAGGGCGAACAAGCTGGGGAACTCCTCCTTTAGGTAGTGTTGCTCGCTCAAAATCTGCTCGTTGTAATCCATCAGGCGGTCCACCCACTCGGCCAGCGCAAAGTCCACCCAACTGAACTGAAAAAACATAGACCGTACCATGTAGTAGATTTGCCGGTGACCGATCTAGACACGTTCAGAACCGAAGGATAGCTGCTGGGAAGAGTCCGATTCTTGTTGAACTTGATGTCGCTCTCGAACATGGGCAAGAACTGGCTCATCATTTTCTTCATCTTCAGCCATTGTTCCTTTTTCTGAAGTTACGATTAGTTTGAGCGTGAGTGCTACAAGTGCGAGTACAAATTACACTACGTCAGTGTCGTAGACGGGCGTCTCCAAAGCTCTGTACATGTAGAAGTCGGAGCGAATCATCGACTCGACCATCGACCTGAACCGTAGGCCGGCCATCGTCAGCTGGGCGTCTTGGATTCCGTCGTACTTTGCCAGTCCTAAAATTCCAATGTCTCAGCAGTCTCAACAGTTACAGTGCTGCGCCCTTCCCGTGAACGACATACCCAGCTCTCTGTCGAGAAAGCGTCCTATGGGCATGCTGCCGATGAGTCGGACTTTGCCGTTCACGAGTAGAATGGGTCTGCTGAGCGTGGGCAGGACGAGGTCGGTGCGCGGCACGCCCAGAGAGGTCCTCTCCGCCTCGAACGTCTCCTCCGTGACGTTGAGGCGGACGTCGACGAACGTCTTGTTCGCATAGGTGAACATCAGGCGGACGAACTCGGCCCGACCCATCAGATCGAAGTAGTACAGCTGGTACGGTGGCGACGGCTGGCGAACCGACGCAAAGAACTTCGCGATCCTGGCCAGCACGCTGCCGAAGAAGTGCAAAAACTGCCCGGTTGGACTGACGTCGGCCTCGGTTGTCGGGGTTCGGGTCGTTGTCGTTGTCACAACCGTGGTCGTTACAGTCGTAGTCGTCTCGACGGTCAAATTCTTCCGATAACGCTGCCACAATTGGTCAAAAAAGCTATTCTCGGCAGCTGCACCTTTCAACAGTCTCTCAGACACTGAGACGCTGTCGTTGGTTGCAGTTTCCGCAGGGGAAGTGTCCGCCGGCGGTGCCTTTTTGATACCGTCCAAGTCGATAACAATTTTAATTTTCGTCGTTTCGGGACGAACGTAAACTGTTTCCACCTTCTCTGCTGCTGCGGCTGCTTCTGCATGGCCAACGTACGCCACAGCGAACATTGCGGCAATTCGCATTAGTAGCGCCATTGTCAACTTCGAACAAAACCACTGCTGCACTATGCCTACTTACTTGCAGACTCTGAGCGGTTGATGGATTCGCTTGAATTTCATTTAACCATCACTTTAGTTGGTTGCGCTAAGGGGTGTGCGTTAAACAAGGTTCATTTGAAATTTCAATTCCGTTCGAAGGCACTCAACACATACAACACAGGCAGTGTCCGTAGCCGACAACTTGGCTAAGGCCCGTTTTTAATTTTTATTTTGGTTTGTGATGCAGTATGGACATAGAATACAGTGATTTGGTGCCGGTGTCGTATGCAATAGGGTCCCTCTATGCAATCGAGTCCCCAGGACCCAATTGCATAGAGGACGTCTCTGCATACCTATACGCATGCAATCGGGTCCCCTTATGCAATCAGGTCCCATGTATTGGTCATTGGAAGATAGGTGTATGTTTGTCTGTATTGCAGATTGTCTTCAACCTTCATCACATCCTCCATCCTCCAGCGAGGCTTCTGGTCGGCTTCTGACCTTGCTGCTTCTAGTCGGCGACGGCGACTAACCCAAAGTTGAAGGGCGCCGAATGTTGAGATGCCGCATACCTATACCACTACAGCAGTGATACAATACGTGTAGTGCTAAAGCGTCGGTTGTCAGTTTGTTGCAGCCTACAGAGGCTCAGCGGTTTGACTCACTGCTGTGGAGGTAACCCACGCTACGCACAAGCGGTCTCCTGTAGCGTTCGCCTGGTTTGGTTTATGCCACTAGATTGATTGTGACGCCTATATCATAAGGGGACCTGATTGCATACGTGCAGGCATGTCATCTATGCAATTGGGTCCGGGGACCCGATTGCATAGGGACCCTATTGCATACGTCACCGGCTACAATGGCATCATGTGAACGCGTCAGACACTTAATCGCTAAAAAAAGCCGCGAAGAACGACTGCATCAAACCCTCGTTACGAAGGCAAATCAGTCAGCGTCCCACTGTGCTATAGCAGTGCGGGAATCGCTTACCCAGCAGTAACTGTGAATACAATATGCATGCTAAGGTTGTCGATCTATGGTAAGTGCATGAAGTACTACACAGCGACATCTTCCACCACCCAACCATATTTTCACCGCAACATTCGACTAATCCTCAACATTCATCTCGTCGTCGTTCAAGCTCATACCTATGTACTTTTGCATCCGTCGACAACGCATTCCTCCGATCCAAGATGCAAAGTAGGTCAATGAGACGCACCCCTTCTGTCTTTGTGTCGCTGCGGGGTGTCGTTACGTTTTAATCATCGCCCAATTTCGGCGTGACCTCGTTGGTGCGCCGCGCTCCGATTTCCACGTCCATTTATAGTGGACCGCGTCCACTGCGGCCTGCACTCAAGTCGCTCTCAATTTTCATTGTGAGACACCAATTTATCCGGGAAAATAGCGAGTATGCAGCTGGCCGTGGGCGTGGCGCTGGCTCTGAGCACGCTCTGCATCGGCGTGTGCGTGTTCGTGCTGCCGCACCTCTATTCGGAGGTGCGCGACATCTGGACGGAGCTCGACGCGGAGATGGAGAGCTTCAAAGTCGAGGTCGACCGACTCTGGCTCGACGTGGCCCAGCTCGGCGGCAAAGACCCCCTACAGAGACGACAGCGGAGGCAGCAATACGAAGAAGACCGGAGGGATGATAGCGAGGCGGGTGTCGATAACTCCGACCTTGGTGTCGGCTCGTCTACGGCCAATTGCAGTGAGCAAGAGGTGGCACAGAGTCAAATAACGCTTCGGTGTGCGCATTGCTTGCAGACTGCAACAGGCAGAACAGCTGCCCAGCGGGTTCGCCAGGCCCGAAAGGTGAGAAAGGCGCGGATGGTCAGGACGGCGTGGACGGACTCAACGGAGAGCCGGGACAAGACGCCGAGAACGCCATGGCCCAACAGCAGCAGTTCGAGCGCTGCTTCAACTGTCCGCAGGGAGGCATGGGTCCGCCCGGAGCGCCTGGCCGACCCGGTTCACAATTTTCTGCAGCCAAATGCGCCTATGTTAGTGAGCTTACTGTGCGCAACCACGTCTAGGACCGAGAGGAATGCGCGGTGCCGGCGGCGGAGACGGCATGCCGGGACGCGACGGCCAGCCCGGTTCGCCCGGCGACATGGGCAAGATCGGCGCGCCAGGCCGAGACGGGCCTCACGGCGACAAGGGCGCCCGAGGAGACGACTCTCTTCGGGCCATCGGCTTGCCTGGAGCCAAGGTTCGTTCACGAGCGGGCGAAGAGCGCATAGGACGAGCAGGCACCGCGTTCAGGGAAGAACGGGAGAGGCGGGCGAGCGTGGCGACAAGGGCGGCGCCGGTCGGGACGGCGAGCCGGGCGCGGTGGGCGACCAGGGTCGACAGGGCGCGGAGGGCCTCATGGGCGTCGCGGGACCTCAGGGTCCCCAGGGCCCTCAGGGTTTCGTGGGCGAGCCCGGCGACGACGCCCACTACTGCCCCTGCCCGCCGCGCGACCTCAACAACTCCGACTATTTCCACAAGAGAAAGTGATCGTAGACACTGTGAAAACGACACGCTGCAGTGGATGGTGGTCATCAAACGTGTGGAAAATGCGCATCATGACGTCACATGCGTGTGTGCTGGCATACCGTACTGGCGGATGAACGAGTGTGCTCAACAACAACAACAACAACGGCAACGGCATCACTAAGAGTGGTGAAAGTGGACCGCTCGTTTCTTGACGACGTCGCCGTGGTAGCTGAGTCGCTTCTTCTCCGAGACGAATCTGCTGCTGGGACCCGGCCCTTCGGTGGTCGTGTCGCTGCTCAGCGTAAACCTCCGGGCCGTCCGTGACGCGATCTATGGGTATTACCTGTTTGCGTATGTACGCAATTCGCGCATGCGCAGCTCCGGGCAACCAGCTGCGCGTTGACAAACAGTCGGGCTGAGGGACAGGGCGGGGGGGGGGCGTCACCTGGTGTCGACCGCCAAACGCGTCGGCAAAGCACAGCTCGGCGAGCAGCGTCGCCAGTGTGGCGGCCAACTCGGCGATTGCGCGCATACTAGCCCCGAGTAAGAGGCGACGTTGCTCATCGGCGAGCACGTACGTCGTGGACAGCGAGCTGCTGACCCGAACCTCTTTCCCAATCAGGCCCCATTGGACCGCCATTTCCGATTGAGCCGCGACGACGACGACGACGAGCCGACTCTGCGGACAGCGCTCGACGTCGCCGCTCTTGTTTGTCCTTCCTTCCTCGGATGCGCCACTCGGATGCGGCGGCCGCGCAGCGCTGGAGCCTCTTGGCTGGCGCGCTTCGAAATTTATTCCGTCCAGAGGAAATGGCGTGTGCATTGCGAGGAGAGGAGAGGAGACGACGCGAGCACTCTGCAAACGCGCTTGCCAAAACACGTGTCGTCGTCATCCTCAGTCACAACTGTTTCGCCGTCGCAAGTGATTTAGTGCGCTGCGCGCGCCGGGGGGATCAGCATCGCCAGCGGCCGGCCGTCCGTCCGGTGCGCGTTGCATTAGCCTTCCGCTAAAAAAAAATACACTTGAAATGCGAGTTTTTCGCTGGGCAAACAGAGGCCGGGAGCCGCCGCAGGCTAAGCTGGAGGAGGAGGCGTCGTCGGCCGCGTCTCTGGTTTCACTTCGATTAGGCGGAGCAGGCGCCTCCACTGAAAGGAAATCAGCCAAATGCCCCACGAGGCATCGCTTTCTCGCGTAATTGCCAGTGGCCCCCCTAAGAATCGGCCAGCGTCTCCCGGCAAGCAGCAGCAGCGCGTCGCGTCTGCTTGCGTCTTCGTCCGGACCGCGCAAGCCGCCGACGCGCGTACGTAGGTAGGTATACGTTATTCGGCGTGACGACAGTGGGTCCCGGGTTAACATAATGCCCAGCCAGAGAGGAGTGGCAAGCAAACCTACGCCACTAGAGCTTCCTTCGGCTCCCGAGTCCTCTCGACTGGAGCACAGACAAAACACGAAGATGTTTAGCTTTAGCCCGTTCGCTGCCAGCCTGTTTTTGTGGTTGTGTAGTGCGTGCTTCGTGCGGTTTTTTTTGTAGTGCGTGCGTACGGTATGTATAGAGAAGAGAGAGAGCAGAGAGAGAGAGTTGTTTGTAGCAGAGAAGAGGGACTGCATGTGCCGTGGATGGTAGGGCTAAAGTGGTACAGTAGCTGTTTAATAGATTATAAAGGCGTGTATACATGTTCGTGAATGTAGGCGAGTAAATGCGTACATACGGTAGTAGCACTTTAGTTTCAACGCACTTCCATAAATAAGTTGGGTTCCCTGTCTACTATTGATTTATTGTCAGAAATTACAGCCACAACTTTTTATGCACTTGTCAAGCCAAAAACACTGCACATATATCTCACTTCATGCGTTTCGTGTGCCGCGCTAGAGACTCAGACTCAGTCAGCCCAAGTACTAACGGAGTAAGAAGGTAATAACAAGAGCCCTGCGGGCTAGAACTGCGTTTCGTTCGACGCAGACAACTTAGCCAAGCGTTCTCTAAGAGACGTCCCTTTCAGCTTCATTAAATCACTGTGCAGCAGTGTATGCGCCTGCTAAACTACGCTAATCAAAGTTGCATACGCACACGCATAACTCGATTAAAACGCGGTTATTTTTCAAAGTGTATATGGTGAGCGCAGCCAGTCAAAACCCCAATCCATCACTTGGATGGCCACGGCCGGCCAACGCGCTTCAATTATGTAAGACGACTGGCAGCAGTATATGACAAACGACTTAGGCGAGGCGTTAGACGGGGGCAGCTCTCGCCTCGGGCGGCGGTCAGCCAGACGACAGTTGCAACCACCCTCATTTTCTTCACAAGTCGGGCGCCACTCTAGGCTCAACAGGCAGCGGCCGACTGCGCCAACTCTCCACTCCGCTTCTAATTGTTCAACTCCATTAGCGCGTTGTTTGTTTGCCCCCGCCCGCCCGCTCGCATGAGAGCCATATCGTTGTGAGTAAATACGAATTTGTCGGCTGTTGGAAGATCGAATTTGAGGCGAATGCCCTCGAGCGCGCAAATATTTGCGCCTCCTCACTCGGTGTCTAACGGAGCGGCTGACGAAATCGACCTTCAGAGTCGCGGGCGGGGCAGACCTTGGTGACGACCTACAGCCGAAATGACGAGCACGGTTGCGGCGAACGCGTCGGCGCCGATGACGACGATGGCGTACGACTCGTCCGAGATGCTGTTCGGCTTCAACTGGCCGCCGCGGAGCCGTCTCGTCGGCCTCGAGCGCAACGCCGACTTGATCACGGTGCTGCTCTGCGTGCCCGGCATTCCCGGCAACTGCCTGTCCATCTTCGTCTTCACGCGACGACAGATGCGACGCGCCTCCATCAACGTCATGCTCACGGCGCTCAGCTGCGTCGACCTCGCTTTTCTGCTGCTCGTGAGTGGGCGATGACAGTTATCAACGACGGGCCGAGATTATCGCATTCCCTATTGATTCTCGCTCCACTTCTCACATCCCACACCCAACCGGCAGCCCGAAATTTCCCAAAGACCACTCCAGGCAGCATATCATTTCAGCTTTCAGTTGGGTATGTATTTATTAGTGTACTTCAGTTTCTGACCACAAATCCACCCCAGCTTCCCATCGCTTCCTGAGACAGGTGGCAAAGCAGGCAAACGTCGCTGTTTGCGAAATCACATTGCGCATGCTTAAGAAAAATAAATTCAAGAACGACTGCTCCTGTTACTAGTAGTTAACACAAAATATTCTTATCGCTGGGTTCATCCAGATCGATGCACACGCATGTAGCCTCAGAATATTTGTTCATTTTTGTGTTAGACCAAACTGGTAACTGTCCCCACATAACAAGCCCGCCAAGACTGTTGTGCCCATCACGCTGCCACATCCATCAATCACACGTTGTTTGCGTTTTATTGCCGTATTTTCCCATTTCAGATGATCGCAGGCAGCGAGTACTTTCCATGGCGCGATCATGTGGTGTTTCTGATCGAGATCATATTAGCGACGCTGCACGCAGCTTCACTATGGCTTCACATACTGATCACGGCCGAGCGCTACCTGGCTGTCTGCCATCCAATGAAAGTGAAGCTGTACTCCAGCACTTACAAGGCTCTGGTCGCCATTGGACTCGTCGTCAGCGCTGCCATCGCATTCATTTGCGTGCGAACTGTTATGGAGCGATGGTGGTCAGTTGCGCACCTCTGTAATCGTTCACGCGTAACACACCGCAACTATGAAAGTATTACAGCACCTACTACTTCTGCAAGCCACTGCGCACGGTCATCAGTTCCTCGTTCCTCGTGACCATTCCATTCTTCATCATCAGCGTCCTCAACGGTCTCATTATCAGGACCATAAGAAGAGCGAAAAGGGTGCGCGACCAGTTGTCACGGGCTCAGAAAAGCGACCACAGCGCCGCGACAATGATCATGGTGGTCGTCGCTGTCTTCACAATTTGCTACCTCTTTTTCATTATCAAGGTCAGTGTCAATAGCGTGCCACAAGTCGAATGCATAACGTAGTTGCCGCACTTCCATCCACCCCGCAACGGAAGGCCACAAACGCACTGATCCGTCAAAAAAGGTTCGGCCCCCGCTTCTTCTCACAGACGACAAAGTGGTGACATCAGAAGACAGATGGGTTCGCAGAAAGACAAACAGCTGATTGCTGGGAACAGAAAACGATCAACTCTCGAATCTGATCGTGATGCGCAGCTGCTGCATCCAAATTCTGCACTATTGTAGCTTCGGCACTTTTACTGCACCACCTGCGCCCCAAAACAATGGCGCGGCGTCCGTGCGTCGATTGCACGTGTGCGCTGAGCGCGCGTGATGACGGCCACGCGAGCTACGCGCAGTTGGCATTCAGGTGATCATGTACATCAAGTTCATCTTCAACAGGGATGACGAGAAGATCCACCAGATAGCGGACTACCCCACCTTCTACCAGTTCTGCGGCTACGCGAGCAACGTGACGCTGACGCTGAACTCTGCCAGCACTTTCATCATCTACATGCTCTTCTCGAGCAAGTACCGTCGCTACTGCGGCCTCAGTCGCGGCGCACCCGCAGGCGACGCGAACACGCTCGCGACGCGAGCCTGCAGCACCTACAGTCGCGGCAGTCAGCGCCTTTCCTCGACCACCGCCACACGAGAGTCCTCCACCAGCCAACAAGCCCGACTCCTCCTACAGAACACCGACCTTTGAGCACTCCGTCTCTGCACTTCGGAACATGAATGACGTATATATAAGGGATTAGTTGCGGCATGTGAAAGTTGATGACCTTATTTGCGCTTTTCAAAAATCCATGATACCAGGGAGACAGCAATCGGGACGTTGGCAAAGTCGCGTGTAAACAGTGCAGCGTGTAAACAGTGCTTTAGGAGCCCTCAGCCATTCCCAACAACTAATCCAACGCCAAATACAGGGTGGCCCACCCTCGCCTTCCTCTGTTTGATCGAGTATATCTCAGGAGTGGATGAAGCGATTTAGATGAAATTTTAAACACTTGTAGTAGTCACTCTAACTTAGACTTCCTCCAAGTTTCAGCCAGATCTATCGCGTTGTTCGAAAGTTTTGCGCAAAATAAAATATTATCGGTAAACTGCGTGTCTTTAAAGCACTGTAGCCAAACTTTTTAAACGAAACAAGTCTTTCCGCCCCAATGTCGTGGCAAAAATTCTCGCTGGAACAGCGCGTTTATCTTGTAAAACAATTTTATAAAACTGACAGTCAAGCTGAAGTCATTCGTCGCTTCAAAGCTGAATTCCCAACGACAAAGCCTCCATCGAACCACACGGTCTCTGCGACCGTAAAGCGCTTTGAGGAGACTGGCTCAGTTGGAAATCGTCCCCATCCGATGCCAAAGCCAGTCAGAACTGCATCGACGGAACAGCGGGTCTTGAGCGCGATCGCAAAATCGCCTGAGAAGTCGACGCGGCGCCTCTCAGCGCAGGTTGGCGTTCCGAGGTCAACCGTTCAACGAGTCTTGAAGGACGCTGAGCTGTGGCCCTACCGTCCGCGTTTGTTGCACGCTCTTTCTGAGGACGATCCTGACCGCCGAGTCCAGTTCTGCGAGACGCTGAGCTGACGCTTTGACTTTCACTTTGACGCTGAGCTGTGCTCGAGAATATGCCGATCAGTGATCAAACGTTACGAACAATGTGTGATTTTTGACGGCGGTCATTTTGAAAACTGAAACGACACTCGATTTCTCTAAAACTTGGAGGAAGTCTAAGTTAGAGTGACTACTACAAGTGTTTAAAATTTCATCAAAATCGCTTCATCCACTCCTGAGATATACTCGATCAAACAGAGGAAGGCGAGGGTGGGCCACCCTGTATGTTGTTCCTATATTCTGTTCCAGTCTAAGCTGTACTGTGCAGTGCAAACTATTGACAGTAAGTTAAGTTGTTCGCAACTTTTACCTGTACGAGTATTGCAAGGGTACAATACATGTAAGGGTAACCGCACTCTTCAAACACATTTGACAGCTTTTGCTTTTTTCTTTTCTTTGTTTTGCTTTTTGACAACTGCAACAGTCTCGCTTCTCTAACCATGATATCCTTGGAGACGTATTGCTGTTTCGCCTATGACGATGATGACCAGGAAATAAGCTGTTGCAAAGCAGCTCACAGAGTACTACAGGTGTTGTACGCACGTCTACTGTTCTGTTTGTACGTCTGTGTCTTGTGACCTGAGCTTCTGAACGTGTACAGCTCGACCGCCAGATCGCTGTCTCGAAATTGATTGGTGGTGTGTTAGCTGCTGTACAAATTGTCTTGCGCTGTGGCACATCCAGGACACCCGTTCACTCACAGACTTTCGCGCTATACAGAACATCAAATTCAGAATTGTACCTGCAGGGCACCAACAACCTGGGGGCATACCTGCAACCGGGTCTGGAAGAGTGGGGGGGGGGAGAGTAAACGGCCGAATTCGGGGGGGGGGGTGTCCCCCCCCTGGAGCAAAAACCCCCCCCCCCCCCCCCCCCCCCCCCCCCCCCCCCCCCCCCCCCCCCCGGGGGGGGGGGCAAAAGAGTGGGGGGTAGCTGGCCATTTTTTTAGTTCAACTGGTACTTTTTGGTCAAAAATGGGAATAAATAGGGCCTAAACAGTGTTACTTAGCTGTTTTACGGTTATATAACACTGAAAAGCACTGAAAAACACTATCATTTACTCGCTTTTATAATTTTAGACATGGTGAAAATCCTTCGGGAAAATTCTGGGGGGGGGTTGGCGGTGTGTTGGGTGGGTGTTGGGAAAATAGTGGGGGCCCCCAAAGCCCCCCCCTAAACCCCACCCCAGTTACACAGGTATGCCTGGGGGGGGGGGGGGTAGGGATAAAATTCCTAGTGGGTGGGTGGCTCCCCCAGCTACATGTATGCCAGCACCCCCCCCCCCAGTACAGTTATGAGGGCACACACGCTACCATTTCATTACAAAATAATAGAGCATTTGTTAAAACGGCTAAAAAACGCCCAAGGCATGACCAGGAACTTGGAAGCCACTTTTGTGTACTTGTGGAACTGAGGGCCAGAGAATGGGGGAATACCTGTAACCGGGTCAGAGCGAGTGGGGGAGGAGAAAGAGGGGGGGGGGGGGTCTGGAGCAAGAAGTGGGGTACCTGGCCACTTTTTCAATTTTACTGTTACTTTTGGCCAACAATGGGTATAAATAGGGTCTAAACAGTGTTATATTGAAAATAGCTGTTTATATAGCTGTTTTATGGTCATGTAACACTGAAAAGCACTGAAATACACCAACATTTACTCACTTTTATCGTTTTAGACAGAGTGAAAATCCTTTGAGTTGGGCGGGGGGGGGGTTTAAAAAATCTGGTTAAAAACTCGAGAAAAAAATCCCCCAAACCACCGCCCCAGTTACAGGTATGGTTGGGGTGTAGGTAGGGTCAAAACCAGCACCTGGGAGAGAGGGAACACCCCCTCCCAGTTACAGGTATGGGGGCGGGTAGGTGTTGGAAAAATAGTGGGGGAGGGGTAACCCCCCCAGTTACAGGTATGGATGGGGGTCATTCCGAATCTTACTTTTGACTGGGATAGGCTCCGTCAAGGGGAGGGGGGGGATTTGGGACACGTTAAAATGCAAAGACGCTATCAGAAACAGTTCCCTTAATTAATAAAGAAACAGATAGGAGAAGTCCTTTTCTTCTAGCGGTGACATCAGTGTTGAACACCATTGTTGAACACCAACTACAAGAACCGATTGAAGATTTCACATAGACTATATATACTTGGACATCTCTCTATTGACCATAGAGCTGAGTCTGGCAGCGTGCCGCTTCTAACTTGCGAATGACATCTGGCTTGGTCTTCGAGTACTCACGCAGGGCCCAGGCCATGCCCTTCTGCACAAAGAATTCGTCGCAGTCCAGACTGATCTCAGCGTAGCGCAACAAGCGCGCCTCGTCCGTGTCACCTTTGGAAATTGCGATGCGACTTGTTGATATGCGTTAGAAATATATAAAAGATACCTTTGAACTTCAGTTGACACAACATGGCAGTTCTTCTCAACCAAATGTTCTCATCGCTAATCCAGTTGTCCATGCCGCTCTCGAAAAGCGATCGGTCGTCTCTGACCAACTGTCCCACGACTTTCGTCGCCAGCAAATCCACCGTGTCCCACCATGGCTTCGCAGTAATCAGCTTTTTAACAAAATTCTTCAAATCACCAGACACTAGGAATGCATGGTGAGAACTAGAAGTGAGCAGGTCCACAGCAGCGCATTGGAACTCGCGCTGATCTTTTGCCCACAATTTGTTCACAACCTGCTTCAAATTCCTAGGGTTGCTGATATCGAAAGACTTGAACACGTCGTGCTGAATTCTGCGCCGCTCAGGAGCTGCAAGTCCATAAAATTCAAACTTGTTTTTCATATACTTCGCCTGTTCAGCAGCTCGCTTATCATTCTTTAGTTTTTGAAAGCCCTCTTCTAGTGACTTCACCAACAAATCACAAACGGAACCTTTCGCCACTGCTCGCGACATCGTTCACGTTTTCCTGGCCATAATTTCAAAGTGGCGCCTTTGGGTAGACACTATTTGGATACCCCCCCCCCCAATACTCCCTGGCGATTATTTGGTGCAGACTCGCATTGCCTTCCATAGGTAGTACAGTGCATAAGAAGCTTGAGCGCGAACAATATTGCCTGTAACTGGGCGGGGGTGGGCACTATTTTTCCCACCCATCCCAACCCACCAGAATTTTCCCAAGGGATTTTCACCGTCTTTTCACCCTACTTATACCCATTTGTTTTTTACCAAAAAGTACCAGTATAACTAAAACATGGCCAGCTAAGCGAACCCCCACTTTTTGCGCCACCCCCCCGCCCATAATTCTTCCATTCTTCCAGGCCACTCTTCCAGACATGGAATAAAGGCAGGAAGGGGGGCAAAATACAGGGCCGCAGTAGCATTCTTATATTTGGACAATAAATGCTGTTCAAAGGCCTAAAAACACTTCGAGGAGCATGGGAAGCATATTCAGTATACGGTAGGTGATGGCGAGAGAACTGCGCGACGCCGCGTCCCACGGGCGAACTGCGAATTCCACCGGCTCCTGCCGTCGGGTCTGCTCTGAGAGATGTGACGTCACGGGTCGTACGGAGATGACACGACGTCTCCGACTCGACGCCCTCACACAGCTCTGTCTCTTTCAGCTGAATGTCAGGCCGGTAGACGACGCTCTCGTCGATGGATGGCACCACTGCCACTATTCCTTCGATTTTCCCAACTAACTTCAGAAGAACTTCAGAAGAATTTCAGAACTTCAGTGCTCCCTCAACTAAAATTCAGAAGCTGCGCTTTTCACATCTCGAGACTCTCAGTCACTATCCAACGGCTGAAAACCCACACGTCGGTTCGGGACGGCTTCTTCTTCGAGGAGCAGCCGGGAACGCCTCGCTTTCTGGGCGTCTGCGAACGCGAGTTGGTCGAGGAATCGGCCCTGTCGTTTCCTCGCCTGCGTCTCAAGCCATTAGGTGCAGCGCAGACGCCGCGGAGTTCTCCGTGAGCGTGGCGATGGAGGCGGCGTCGCCCGAGCACGGTACGACGCTGCACCTTGCTTTTTTGTGCCCAGAGTCACTGATTGCATTTGTGATTCGGATTAGTCCGGTTATGGACAACGCATCAATGTTGCGGTCCTGTTCAATTCAGCTTCGTTGTAGCTCGCACGGTTCGCAGTGGAAGGAACATTGCTGTGGATCCCAGCGAGAATTCCATGCGGCGAGGGAGTAAGTATGCCATCACGCCGCTCTGTACAACTAGAGAGGAACCTTGCACCTTGCGCTACCGTAGTTGTGGATGTTGTATGTGCGTCGCCACAGGATGTGGGGGGGGGTAGTGTGGGTGGGTGCAGGACGTATACCTGTTACGTGTTGTGTGTCCCTTTTGAGTCAGTCACAAAAACGTACACCGGACGAACAGCTCGAGTCAGAGTAGAGGCGTGATGGTGTCACTAAAGCTAGCATCCGAGAAATCCGCAGCGCCGTAGACACTAGACTTTTCTTCTTCGCTACTAGACTCGCATTTTTAACAATACCCCCCCCCCCACGCAAACTGTCAATCAGCGAATCGGAGCTCAAAGTTTCGTTCTCTTCGATATACGGTAGATTTGCGGTGTGCTGCGGGTTAGCGGTTACACGGCGTTTGTCGCGATCGGTGTTTACTCGCGGGCGCGCCTCTGACGGGGGGCAAACATTCGGCCGGTTGGCAACAAAGTGTCCATCCGCGTCCGCTAATGGGCCGAGGACGCGCCCTCTGAAGTGGGCGCAAGAAGACGGCGGCGCGCATCCCTCTCCTCTGACTCTCTCTCCCTCTCCCTCTCAACAAGACCGCCGCCGCGTCAACACAGACAGCGCGACGGGGAAACGGTTGTCGTCGTCGCCAGCGGGGCGTTTCCACGGCCGCTTAGAAATCAAGAAGCCCCGCGGGCCGGCTGGCACCGTATGTCGACGAGCTCGGAGCCCAACTCGGCGGCGTCGGCGGCGGCTTTTAGCGCGGCTCGGCTCGGCGCGCGGCCGGGTTGGCGAGCGGCAATCAATTGATAGGGCGCCCCCGGGCTCGGCTTGTAAAAGGATCGCTAATGCTCCTCCGTCGGCGGCCGACGCGGAGCCGGCGAGCGGCGCCGACCACTTGACATGCGACAAGCTTATCCCTGGGCCGAAACATTAAGCCGTCCGCCGAGATCGATACATTACGCGCCTCTTGGCAGCCGAGCCGGGGCTGCCGCGGCGCGACCTCCTTGATTCGCGCGCAGACGGGGCCAGCTCGCGCCACTTAGCCGGCACGTCGCCAAACCGCCGCCACTCAACAAACCGGCG
This sequence comes from Paralinhomoeus sp. GSCO2_6, assembly GCA_030248085.1. NCBI lineage: Eukaryota > Metazoa > Nematoda > Chromadorea > Monhysterida > Linhomoeidae > Paralinhomoeus > Paralinhomoeus sp. GSCO2_6. Next base: position 73,913 of record JASAMY010003298.1, read on the forward strand.
CGTCGACTACTGTAGGGAATTGGCGATCCCCTGGGGCCATTTGTCAACGAGACGCGCCCTCACACGAGAGAATTAAGCGGCGATCGAATGAAACGCCTCTATTGATCGACTGCTGTTCCGCTTTGATCCCGCCACGACCCCAGCTCCTCCACTGATGAATGGACGGAGTCGACATTTGCAGCTACATGTTGACGGATGTACAATGTATTTAGCGATCAACACTGTGTCTCGGGCTCAGTACCGCAGCTTGTGAGCAGTATCAAACCATGTAGCGTCTATTCGTTTTGTCTTGCAGTCATACATATAAACTGGGTGACTGTTTGAATTGCGATGCGATCGTTGCACGAATCACTGCTCGCACGCATGGCTGGCTGTCGAGTTTGAGCTCCACAGAATCCGGCAGATTGTGTCACAAACTGATGCCAAATGATGCGTGTGTCTTCCACTGACATATGCAAGATGCAACTTTGCCCGTTCTGTTCATTGACCGACCACACCCCTCCCATTAGTCGATAGCACCAAGCCGCGAAGAGCCGTTGATCGGCCTCGGGATGTCCAGCGTCTCCACAATGCGCGAGCTCATATTCTCGGCGTAGTTCGTTAATTGTTCTGCCTGACCCGCCATTATGGGACTTATCCGCGGGTTCGTTTTTCTCTCCCGCTGAGCCCGCGAAAGTTTTATCCTGCGGGGAGGATGGTCGCCTCACCTGGCTCTTACATGACAGAGGTGGGGGGAGAGACATCGGTCCAAACAATGGCCGGACGATCTGTTGCTTTCACGGCCGGATAATAGGCGCAGGACGACGACGACGACGGGCGCTCCGCCCAGTCGACTCAACTCCCACTCAAACAATGAGGCGCCATTAGTGCGCCGTACGGTAGGCGAAGATCGGCTGGGAACATCTTGCTCAAGAGCGCCGCTGCGCTGCTGCTGCTGTCGGCGACAGCGCAGCGGTGGGGGCGGCGGGGCGGCAAAGTGAGCGGTCGACGCCTCGCTCGACTTTCCCATGACCCTCGAGGGCGCGTGCGCCACAGATCTCATCAAACCATTAGTGGGCGCGCGCGCGAGCGCGCCTCTACGCGCCTACTTGGCGAGTCATGCGCGGCGTGCCCACCGGGAGAGGCTACAACGGACGAGAGGGAGAAAGTCAGTCGGCTGGCGCGCCACTGGGCCGACGAGACGTGGGAGCGGCTTAGTCACGGGCCGCTGCGCGACACGCCGCAGACTGACAGCGATACGCGACGCGCACTGACAGGCGGCGGGAACGCCGCTACCGTCATCCCCCCTCCCCTCTCGGCCGACAGCGACGACGAGGCGACAGTCGCACAGACGCAAGACAATCGTACAGCCAGCGGCGTCGAGCACGTCGGCGCTCACGCTCGCCCACCGCCGCGTTTCTTTCCTCGACGGTAATTTCGCTTGCGCGCTTGCGAATTTGACGACAAGAGGCGAGGCGAGACGCTGCTCTCAACGCGCGCAACGACGACGACGAGCCTAACGCGATCTACAATTTCCATTTTAGGGCCCCACTTTTACAACGCGTCAGTCGAAGAGTGGTGTCAGTTGTACACAGCGCGCCGTCGCGGCCAGTCAGCGTCAGTAGCCGTACAGCGCTGCACTGCCGGTAGTGGGGCCCTGGGGAAGGCCGGGCCGGGCCTGCATTTTGTTCGAGGAAATGGACCACTTGGCGGGGCACGACCGAGCAGCGGGCGGTCCCATTAGCGGACATAATAAATACCCTATCGAGCAAGGATACGCCCCGCTCTCAGGCCTCGCTGTTGTTCGCGACCGGCGCGCTCACCCCGCGCCACGTTTTTCTAATCCGTCCTGACGGCGTCGGCCACGCCCGCTCGCGCCCGCCAGCCAATCGACTGGCGGCGCCCGCTACACGCAGCCAATGGGCGGGCGCGACTACGGTTCTCTCACTGATTGGATCATCTTTAGGTTGACGGCGCGGCGCTGCGCCGACGACGACAGGCGAGAGACGCGCGTCCGTCTTGCTCGTTTACAACTTGTCTTGTCCCGTCAGTCTGGTCGACAGCTCCGCTGACAAATTGCCCGCTGCAGACAGACATGTGGATGTTCAACCCAGCCGCGGCAGCCGCCGTCGCGGCGGCGCGCCAGGGCCCGAACTTGGCGTCGACCGGCAACGCGGGCTCGCTTCCGCTGCCGCCCATCTGCCAGTTCACGATGGAGCAGGTCTGCTCGACGTGCGAGAAGCTCGAGGAGGCGGGCGCGGTGGAGCAGCTGCGCGACTTCCTCTTCTCCCTGCCCGTCGGCCACCCCAGCTACCGCGACATCGTCAACTCGGAGGCGGTGCTGCGCGCCCGCTGCCTCGTCAGCTTCCACCTGGGCAACTTCCGCGAGCTCTACGCCACGCTCGAGAACCACAAGTTCTCCAAGGCCAGTCACTCAAAGCTGCAGGTGCGCTGGTTTCTTTCATCAACCTCTGTCGGCGCCCAGCGGACGCGGAAATAAAAAGTTTAGGCATTGTGGCTCGAGGCGCACTATCTGGAGGCGGAGAAGCTGCGCGGCCGATCCCTGGGGCCGGTGGACAAGTACCGCGTCCGCAAGAAGTACCCCCTGCCGCGCAGCATCTGGGACGGCGAGCAGAAGACGCACTGCTTCAAGGAGCGGACGCGCAGCCTGCTGCGAGAGTGGTACCTGCAAGATCCCTATCCGAATCCAAGCAAGAAGAAGGAACTCGCCCAGCAAACCGGTCTCACCGCAACGCAAGTCGGCAACTGGTTCAAGAACCGCAGGCAGCGCGATCGCGCAGCTGCTGCGAAGAACAGGTTAGCCAACGTCCCACAGCAGCGAAAATCAATAGACAAACTGTTGTCCGCTTCAGTCAGCATCGGAATTGTTCGACTGAAGGCGCCGACTGCCGCGACATCGATGACATTGACGACGACGACTTCGACAATCTGTCGAGAGCTGGCAGTTCCAAGGGGGCGCCCGCCTCCGATGACGACGCCCGGTCGGGTGCCGCGTCGGCGTCGATCAAGGCGGAGCCGAACGTCCAACCGTCGCCCGAGTCGGCCGCCGAGCGGTCCGCCGACCCGCACAGCTGCCCCGTCCCAACGACCGCTCAACCGCCCGTCGTCTCGTCTGCGCCCGGCGGCTGTGGCGGTCCCTTCGCCCTCTTCAATCCGGCCATGGTCATGCAGGGCGCTTCGCCGGCCATTCTGCAGCAGTTCCAGCGGCAGGTCCAGATGCACCAGCTGCAGCAGTTCCTCGCGATGCAGATGGCCGCGCTGGTGCAACAGAACCAGCAGCTGCAGCCACACCTCGAGCAGCCGGCGCAGCAGCAGCCGCTGCCGCCAGCGCCGCAACAGCGGCAGTCGCCGGCCAGTCGGCCATCGACGACGGTGCCGACGCCGCGGAAGCCTGGCACGAAGCGGAGCATCGTCGACATTCTGGGACTCAAAGAGGAGACGACGACGCCGCCGTCGCCGCAGCCCAAGCGGACCACGGACAGCCGAGTCGAGACCCGGACGAGGTGATCCAGCCTCGTCGTACTCCTCTACTTCGTGACGCCCGCTGCGTTGTGCGCATACAGTACCGTGAGTTGCAAACGGGCCTTGGTTCTAAGAGGCAGGCTACAAGAGTAACAATTCTGGGGCTCGATTGCATCTCTGATGATCTTCACTGCATGATGGTACATATATAACGGCGGAGCAAGCATATCCCTATTGTGAGCCCCATCCTGATGTTGTGCCCCTCCCCTCGAAAGCCTCCAGGATCATGTACGTGTGCCGTATACGCGTTTGTACAAGTCACACGACGAAGTCACAGCTGTCGTCGATGGAACCGTTTCTATTCGTGTGCGTGCGTGCGTGTCGCCCCCGCAGTGTGTGAGAGTGCTTTTGTCCAGGCGGCTTGGGGAAGTTTTGGGATCTGATCGTGTCACATACCATTTGTCGCGTTTTCTCTAGGGGGCCCCGCTAGGCTCAGCCCCTGTCCTCCCTTGATGTCATACGCTACTTGTCATGAGCGCGTCTGCTGCACCACACGTTGTTGTTAGAGCTTGACCCTCGCGCCATCTGTTTCTTCGCGTGCGTGTCTCCCTCCATCTCTCTCTCTATCTAGAGGCGCATTGTACTGTGCGAGAGGCTGGTGTGTGACTCGGTGATTAGGCCAAGCCGATACCGACCGTTACATGCCCACCACGTACGCGCATGCCGAGTGCCGACGCGGCGAGCAGCGCAGCGACGTGGACGAGTAGGCGCTCGCAATTAGTCGGGATTTGCACCGGTGCCGTATTATTGTCGGATCTTCTAGCGATATAGGGCGCAAATTAGGTTAGTTTGAGGGCCGTCGGCCGTTTAGAGACTCCGGGACGGCCTCGGGTTTCTCTTCTCGACGGCCGGTCTCCGACCGGCCCGCGACAATGGCCGCTCGTCGGGGACGGACCTTCGTCGTCCTCTTGCGAAACCGAGGCCGCTGCGCCTGCTCTCCTTGTCGTTGCGGCCGGCAAAGTGGCCGCGTTTGTTACGGTAGGGATGGGGGCGCGACAAGGTACTCCTCGAGTTAATACGGCGTGAGAACGAGAGACGAGCCCGAGTTTGACCGTTCCCATGCGCGATTGAGCCGTAATGGCGCGCGTCGCGCGCGCACAGTCGTCGTCGTCGTCGTCGTATCGACCGCCTCCTCAATTCGACGGCGCCTCCATAACAAAACGCTTTTAACTTGTTAGGGCAGTGCGTGTGCGACTGCGCGCACGCACCGCAAATGGACGCGGCGGGGGCGCGCGCGCGCGCGCGACGGCTTTCCCACGGCTCCGATTCCACGCGACGAGACGTCTTCGGATCCGGAGTGACAAGTTACCGCCCGCGCCACGACGCCTGTCGCTGACGCGCGACAAATGGCAACTCCTCAGAAGTAATACAGTAGGCGGCGATAGTGCATTCAATACTCTGCAGGCAGCAGCACACTCTCTGAAGCTGAGGGTACATGTATTCGTCGCGCTATGTAGGAACGTGACCACGCATTGTTCGGCGTAATTAGGCGTGCGTGCGCTTCTTGTATTTCTGTAATAGGGTGAGCTCTTTTGCCTGGCGTGGTGACGCAGGGAGCCACATCTGGTCCCAGAACAGGTGTCAACTGGGCGTGTTGTCATAAGGATGCATAGTGAGTTGTCTCGCGGCAACAGTAATGTCGTCGCCGAGAGGTGGCGCTTGGGGGTGGGGAGGGGGGGGGGGTGGAGCAGTGGGCGCCACGATCGAAGGGGCGCCGACTGCTCTCGTCAAGTCATCTTGGCCGCTCGTACGTCAAGTGGTGGCGCAGGCAGCGCCGTATGTCGTCGAAGCTCCTCGTCGCCGCCGTCGCCGGGCGTCTATTGTATCTCGGGCGAAACTGGCCCGACAATGGCCGGATCCCTCACAAGTACCATCTCGACTTTGCAATTGACGCCCCACCGCTCGGCCGGCCGGCCGGACGTCTCTCTTCGCTCTCCACGTGCGGCGCCGGGCGCCACTCACTTGACATGACACGCCGACGCCCCACTCCGCCCGCCGCATGTACTCGTATTGTGCCGATCCTCTAGCGCGTGCACTCGACGCGCCTCGATCGCGCAGCACCACCACCGACGCGTTGTGGAACGTGCGTACGTGCGTGCGTGCGTGCGGGCATTGTGTCGCTGACGCCGCGACGGGGGTACCGTACGTCGTGGTCGGCTGCGGACTCATGACGGCATGATGGCCGGCAATTTGTCGGCGGCTCCAGGTAAAAGAGGAGTGCGCCCGATCCGTAATGGCTACCCCGCCGTCGCGACGCTGGCTCCGTCTCGCGTCGCGCGCGTTCCGCCATTAGAGCCGTGAGGCGTCGTCGGCAAGTAGATTGGCGGCTGGCCCCACGCCGCCGGCAGCGGCCGCCGCGCCGCAACGGCCGATTAACATTAATTGGAGAGAAGGGATCCGCAACCGACGAGCTGTTGACTAGCAGCGCCCCCGCCGCTCGACGGCGTCGTCGCCGGAGCGAGCGCGCTCCGTTCGGCCTAATGGATCCATTGCCAACAGGTTTCCGTGACACCACGGCGACACGGGACACCCGAGAGGCCCGGGGACAAATCAATTGACACCTCCCCAGCCTCTATAGTGCACACATGGACGCGGCGTGTCGGCGTACCGTATAGCAAAGGACCGGGGCGAGGCGGGCGCGGCCTTTAATCCCGTTGCCACAAAGCGGTGGACAAAGGATACACGACGAGGGCGCCTTGTCGCTCTCTCTCCGCCCGTCAGCAGCGGTGCGGCGGCGCCTCAGAGGTCAAAGATCAAAGCGACTCGAGCGCGAGAGTTTTGACAAAGGGATCGACAGCTCTAATTGAGAGCCGGAGTCAGTGGCGGCGCGCCCCCAAGACAATGTCGACAAAGAGTCGGGCCGCTTGTCCTGATTGGATTACTGTGTCTCGCTCAGCTCGTGTCAGGTGCGCCGCTGCCTCGCGACCGGTGTCCCCCTCCTACTCCATGATTTTCGGCGAGTCTACAAAACGTCAGCTGAAAACAATACAATACCCGCTCGCGACGACGGCGACCACCCGCGGCTCGGTCGAGCTTGCGACTCCACCAATTAGCGCTCAGTCCATCGCATCGACACGCGGGGGGGGGGGGGGGCTACGGTAGGTCGGTGAAGAGAGAGAGAGAGGGAGCTTGAGACGTCGTGCTCTCTCCCGGGTGTCGACGCGTCGGGAGAGAGAGAGCGGCGCACTTCACGTCACGTACGGTATCGTTTTGTAGAGCGATCGACCAGTAATTACGTTCTATTGAGAGGCGCGCCGAGCTTCCTCTCTCCGGAAGCGTCTGGAACCGACCGGGCCCTCTGTGTACATACACACCACTACCGCAGCAGCGGCGGCAGCGGCGTATGCATAACAACGCCCGGCTGCCGGCGGCCGGCCGCCAGCCGACAGCGGTCGCGTCATGACTTTAAATGGGATTGATTCTCAATTTCTCGCCCGAGGCGGCGGCCCGTCCGCCCCAGAGGCCGGGTATCAGCTCGGCGCCGCTCGCTGGCCGGCAGGCTGCCGACAGCGGCGTCCGGCAGACGTTAGCCTAATCATGTTAGGGCCAAGTCCGGCCCAATTCAATTTGTATCAACGCCTCCGATAGGGAGAGGCGGCGTCTTGGCGCGTCTTGGGCGCCGGGCGGGTCGTCTCATGGCCCAGGAACGAGATGGAATCACGCCTAATAGCGACGAACGACGGCCCAGTCCATCTGCTCTCTCAATGTCCCATTATGCGGCGGCCTGTTTCGCGCGCCGGCGCCGCCGCCGCCGCTCCCCCGACGAGCCGACCCGGCAGCGGACCCTAATTTGATCAATCTCCATTTCAATTCTCAAAGAGCGCCTCCGCCGACCGCCAGGGAACTCGGCCGGCGGCGCCGCGAGGCGCTCCGCTCTCGAGGCTGGCTCTCTTCGCGTCGGTAGCGAGGGACGCGCGATTCCCCCCAAGATTTCGACTGACGCGCGCTCACAGACGTTCGTCTTTGTGTTTTCTCACGGCCAAGTTATAGACCCATCGGACTTCTGTCGCACGCCGCAGTCGAATCGCGTAATCAAATCAGGACGAGAAAACGGCGCCGTTCTCGACAGTTGTTCTCGACAAACGGGGAACAGTCTGGGAGAACACACCGAAATGAGACCAATTGAGATGTACGCACTGTCAAAATCGGTCAAGTTTCGCGCAGTGCTGTCGCGGCGTCTGGCGTCTGCCAGTCGTCGTCCTCACTCCTCAGAAGACGTCGTCTCGAGTGCGGGAACAGAAAGAGGGCGTGAAAACAATCCGCTCTCGTGTTTGGCTGCTGCTGCTCCGCTGCTGCTGCTGTTTGGGGTTGAAGATTGAGCTTGTTGTCGCAGCTATACACATACACATACGCAGCGCGTACAAAGTCCGCTCCGAGTGGCCGCGGACGGCTCTGTGTCCCCCATTGTTCGCGCCGAGTGGAAACTGAGACGAGGCGGCGACGAGCCGAGGCCCCAGCTAATCCCGCGCCAGCAGACCAGCTTCTTTACAAAGCCGACTCGACCGGGTCTCTCTCTCCCCCCACCCCCCACTGCGGAGTTGACAACTCTCCCTCCCTCTCCCCACTGAGCAGGTAAGAGCAGCGGTGGAGTTGAGGCAGGAGGAGAGAGAGAAGAGGAGACTGTAACTGGAGCCGACTCCGCTGCTCGTCTGCCCAAATGGGCGGAGCGGCGCCCAAATTCGGTCGACGCGTTTGCCGACCGACTTTGGATGAGCGCGCAAACAGCGCCGTTGCCTGTCTGTCTGTAGGACGTGTACGTGTGTACGTGTGTGTATGTGTGGATTACCGGCAGGCAGAGGACGAGGAGTTGTCTTGTTGGCCCCGTATTGTCTCTTGCTGAGACGGCACAAGGACGCGAGCGCAAACGACAAGCTCAATTGGCAACTCCCAAGGCCATTGTCGCGACAAGCGGAGTGCACCCACAGGGGACCGTATCACGATCACTGACACTGATACGCGTACGATGTGGTCGATATTACTGCCAATAAACGATGCAAACGCGTCAATACGTGGCTTTGTTCAGTTTGAGTCATGCGAAAACACGACATCACGAACCGGTCATTCAATGTCGTCGACTCTGTGAAACCAACCTGACGAAAACATGCTTAAAAAGGTGGAAAGCAATGCAGCCGATGTTTCAAGGATCCGTGCTGTTGTTCACTGTCAAGGTGTACATGTACATGCCAAAGGCCAATTTTGAGATAGTCGTAAACATAACAGAAAGTTGCTTTGCACTTGTATTCGGCGTCCCATTTGAGCTACCTGTGCAAAAATCATGAGTAAATTACCAAATACACAATAAATTTATGACAAATTCTGAAATAGGCCAATACGAGACTGCGATTTTCAGATTTACGTTGCCTAAAGTGTTGTATCGCACTTTGATTAAACTCGCGCGCTATACCGGTCAATTCAAACGACTTTTTAGTATCGTAACCGCTATTTAAATAAAGCAGTTTTGCATCATTAAAAATATAACTAAATACAAAAGTCAACTGTTTTATGCAATTAACCTAAGGTAATAGAATTTCCTCCAAACATTAGTTTTTGTTAGTGGATCGAATGCTTTGCTCCAATAATAAAAATACGAAGGGATGTGCAATCACTTCCGAAAAATTTGTTTGAGCCGTACTGTAGATCCATTCCCGACCTTTTGTTTGCAACGCGTTTACGGTGCGCAATGGGTGTAGAAAATTTTTCTTGGGGAATTCTCACCAAATTAGTGGGGGCGTGACGATGGCCACTGAAATACCGGCAGTGGTGGGCCAGCTCGAGGCTGGCGACTTTGGCGACGACAATTTGGTGGAGGCGCATGCGGAGCGGCGGGCCGGCCACGGATCGTTTGTCGGCAGTCGCGGACACGGCGAGAGTCGAGCCCAAGACGACGATATCGAGGATTACTTCGAGAGTAATGAGGAGGCGAACGCGCGCCGTGACGGGCGCGCCGCCAAGTTGCGACGACGGCGCCGCAACAGCGACGAGATCAACGTGGACGCGCACGGCAATCTCGTCTTCAAGGACGTGCGTGGATTGGATTGTCGGCGCCCCTTGATTTATTGTTTTCTGGAATGTTCCGTCAATTTAGTACAACGAGTGCTTCGAGACGACGATCGACCGCGAGATCTGCCGACGCTTCTCGGAGGTGCTGCCGCCGTCGTTCACGAATCGCATCGTCAAGATCTGCTACTTCGAGAACGAGGACGGACAGGACCTGCTAGAGCCCATCATACCGCACGCCGACACCGCCCAGAGCGGAGAGGCGGGCGCTGTCTGGGGGCTGGAAGCCGACGAGGCGCAGGAGATACCCATCGAGCCTGAAGAGGAGGGCCAGGAGGCGGACGAGACGAGGGTTGACCACTGGGCTCTTTTTCATGACCCTCTCACGCCACCGCAAATAGAGAAACTTTGCAGCAGCCGTCCAAAAAGATTGCGCGCGACTCCTCGTCGGCCCTGTCGTCCTCGTTGCTGCAGCCCGGCTCGGCTGGAGGCAGCCGAGTGGTGACGACCGCAGGCGGCGTGGACGACGCCGACATTCCCGCGGCGGAGGAGGCGTCGACGGTGCCGCCGCGTCGGGGGACGGCGGTGGTGGAGCCCAAGTCGGAGGTGAAGGCGCTCTGGTGCTCCATCACCGTCAGGTCGGACGTGGACGTCGACAACTGGAAGCAGTGGCTGGAGGAGTTTCAAGGTGAGACGGGCCTTCAGATGCCCTCACCTGCAGCGAATGCCGCTCTCGTGCAGACCTGACGAAGAGCCAGTACACGCTGCGACGGAGCGAGCCCAACGCGAAGACGACGTACATGTCGCGACTCTACCTGTGCAACCGCGCCTTCACGGCTCGCACGCCCAAGCGGCTGATTCCGCGCCGACAGATGGAGCGCAAGACCGGCTGTCCAGTACGAGAGTGCCATTCCCCTCTCTCCATGTGGGCGCAGTAGGAGGAATCAGGGGTTTGGGTTCTCTTCAGGCGAAGATGCTGGTCAAGGTGGAGAAGGACTCGCCGTGGCGGCGCAAGAGCGTCGAGTTCCGTCGCGGCCTGACGGCGCGCGTCGTCATCGACTGGCGCCACAACCACCCGCTCAACGACGCCGAGAATCTGCGCCACCTGCGGCCCGGACCCGACGTCAAGGAGGCGTTCTGGTCCTACTTTGGGTCTGCGCGTCGATGACAGTTGTCGCAGTTGCAGTGCAGCAGTATGCATGTCTTGCGCTATTTAGACAGCTTCAAATGACGCCATCCGAGGCGCGTCGACACCACGACTCGGTTCTACGTGCCGAGGCGGGTTTCGAGGAGGAGTGGCTGCTCGACAACAGCATCCACCCCAAGAGGACGCTCGTCTGCAGCTGGTGGGGTGTCTATTGGGTTGGGTCAACTTTCCACTATGTGAGGTTCTCATGTGGGCGGCGCAGGTTCAAAGACTGGTGCTCGGCCAATCCGGACGCATCGGAGTCGGTTCGGGCCAAGTATCGCGCCGCGGCGGCCGCGGCGCGGGGAGCGCGCAACCGCGGATCCTACGGCGGTGGCAGGGTGCGTCCATGTCTCCGTTCGTCAGTTCGTCCAGCTTGCCTGAGTTCCGCTTGTGGTCGTGTCTCAGCGTGGCCTGTCGCTCCTCCGAGAGCCCGACATCGTGGCGAGTCTCGACGACGAGTACAACGCTGACGACTACGAGCGCGACCGCCGGCCCGTGCGGCGGACGGCGCGGCGCCGCCAGCTGCCGCCCGCCCCCGTCACGGCGGTCGTCAAGAGCGGCCGCGGTCCGCCTCTCGTCAGCGTCGCCGCCGAGGGCGCCGCCCCGCCTTACGAGGGCGACGACGACGAGGTTGACAGGCCTCTGTGCGCGCCAGGCAGGGAAGGGAGTGAGCGCTCGCCCTCTCGCAGTGGCAAGACATGGGCAGGGACGAGTCGAAGCTAGCCGGCGCCGACACGGCGGACGGGAGCGCGGTGGGCGCGACGGACGAGGAGGTGCGACTCGACTGGTCGCTGCCCCACTTCCCCACCAAGACGGACGTGGACGACGACTGCGTCGTCTCAGGGGTTTGGGCTGGCAGGCGAGCCTCGCCGCTTTGGACGCCCGCTAGCAATCGTGCGCGCGCCGCTTACAGCAGCGCACGCGGTACATCTGCAAGGCCTGCCGGGTCTACGTCTCGCCCGAGTGGATGGACGCCTACCACGCCTGAGCCCCCACCACGCGATCACGCAGCAACTCCCGTTGCGGATTTTCTCGTCTCGTCCGCGCGATCTTTACGAAGCGTTTGCACGAATCTGTGTGTGCGTTTTTGCTCGCTTGTTCTAGTTGGCTGCACGTGCGTATTGTATCGCGTAGACTGCGACATCAGTGGAATTGCGCGCTCCTTCTCGGCTTTTGACGCGTAAGGCGTAACTCCAAGCTCCACAGCGCGGCTCTTGCACGCAAACGACTGCTGTAAGCACTGAAAAGACCAAAAAAAACACTTGTCATTTTGATAGGTTGCAAACAATTACATAAAATTGTTGAGGGGTGGTTGCAGCAGCTATAAGTTGCCGACTGCAGTGGTACCATGTAGTGTGCGGTGTGTTTTCAGTCTGCCCAACCTAAATGAACAATTTTTGGCAGTTCGGCCTTGTCGACAGCCAATTGTGTCTTAAGTGGCGGTGGAGTGCGAAACGTCTCCCAACTTCTTAGCGCAGTGCGACGCCCTAGCTAGCGTTGAGTCGCCTCAGACTGGAGTATATAACTCACGTCTCCAGCAGATTCGAGATATCTCTCTAAAAGACGTTCTTAGTGTGTGTCGCCATGTAATTTGAGGAGCCCTATGAGGGTGATGTTGCTTTGGGGTTGGCTAAATGAGCAATTCACCCCACCTCCTAGAGTGGCCCTCGATCCAACAAGAGCAACATGGGGTGACTTCGACTAGGGGAGATCCCCGTCTCCCAGCAGCTCAGATACGTAGGTATGTTCGAACTGTGCCTTTGACGCCAGACACAGACGCCACTGACTGCGGCACTGCTTTATTATGCTGCACGAATCTGCCGTGACCGTGTGCCCAATTCGCGTGGTATTTGCACGTATTGTGTAAGAGTGCGTGTTCGTACGGTCAGTTTTCGTGTTCTCTCGCTACCTACTGTTTCGTGCTTGCTACAGCTACACGCTATGTCGCGAGCAGTCAGCACTGTGTAACAAACTAGGCGCTGCCGCGTGCCAGCATCAAACTCCGAGAACTCAGTCGCCGGCAGCGGTCGCGCAATCCCGGTTTTCTGCGCGCCGGTCGCAATTTAGTGGCGAGGAGAAGAAACAACCGAAATTCCGTAGCGCTACGACGAGTCAATTGAAGAAGCAAAGCCAAGTGCGAAGATGACTATCAGTTATCCGACGAACGGCGCGCTGCGACTGCTGGGCCGCTGGAAGGGCAGCGTCTGGAAGTCGATCGCCAAGGAGGCGGCCATCTTCTTGGTGCTGTACTTCGCGATCCGACTCTGCTATCAGTTCCTTCTCACGTGCCCGCAGCGCCTCTGGTTCGAGTTCCTCGTCAAGCAGTTCAACTTCTACTCGCAGCACGTGCCGCTCACCTTCCTCTTGGGCTTCTACATCTCAAACGTCGTCTCCAGGTCAGCTGGCAACCCGCCAATGCATACTAGCCATTCTTGTGCGCAATTGTGACGGAAGAGCGAGTATTATTTGGTGCGCGATTAAACGCAAAAATCTGCACTGGTAAGAAGGAATCGAACGGAGGTCCCTCGAGTGAGTGTGGGTACCTGGCTCTCCTGTCCGCCCCAGCGCCTTACAAATTCAACCGTACTGCAATCTTGTCGTGCTATTCGGACGGAACGCTGTGCAGAGCGTGCATACTACACATGTACGTACATAATGTACAATCACCAATGTCCATACGCTCGTAGCGTCAAGCCGCGTAGCGCCGTTCAGATGGTGGCAGCAGTTCGAGAACGTGGGCTGGCCCGACGAGGTGGTGACCTATGTGAACTTCGCCTTCTACGGCGTCTCCGAGGAGCGGCGGCGCATTCGGCACCGCATGGCGCGCTACCTCTGTCTCGCATGCGTCCTCTGCTGGCGCGAGATCTCCGAGGGCGTGCGCGACTGTGCTTTGTGTTGTCTTGAGCGCCGCGGTGCAACGCGGCTTCCTAGGTCCGCTATCGCTTCCCCACGATCCGACACGTCGTCGACAGCGGCCTGATGACGGAGGCGGAGCTGCGCGTCTACCAGGGCGTGCGCGTGGGCTCGGTGCGCTGGCTGCTGCCCATCCAGTGGGTCGAGAACCTCGTCTCGTACCACGCCAACGAGGAGAAGGCCATCTCGCCGCCAGTCGCCAACGGATTCCTCGTCGCGCTCGACCGCTACAGGAGCGAGTTCCACAAGCTGTGCGTGCATGGACGCCGCAACCGCTGCACCGCTGCGAGCCAGCATTCTCCGGTTGCAGCTTCTGCTACGACTGGATTTCCGTGCCTCTCGTGTACACTCAAGTCGCCGCGCTCGCCACCTACGGCTACTTCACCATCTGCCTCATCGGCCGGCAGTACATCTCGCCCTACACCTGTCAACTGATTCACGCGGCGGAGACGAACACTACGGCACCCCCTTGGGTGCCTGACTATAAGAACAACGAGGTATGTAGCAGCAGCACTGCGCAGCGCACTTTGCTTCGCGCCGGTGTCGCATTTAGGTGGACCTCGTCTTTCCGTTCTTCGCGATTCTGCAGTTCGCCTTCTTCGTCGGTGCGGCGCTAGCCTTGTTGACTCGTATGCGCGTTTGCCTAGACCATCACCACCACCACCACCATCTTTCAGGCTGGTTCAAGGTGGGTCAGGACCTCCTACGGCCGTTTGGAACCGACGACGACGACATCGAGCTCAACTATTTGCTCGACCGCCACGTGGAGGTATGTAGGTGGCGAAGACTTTGGGCAGCGCGCATTCAAATACTCGAGTGCTTGGGCGTCGAGGCGGCGTTCGCCATGTCGAGCGACCCCGTGATCCACTTGACGCCCGAGTGGGAGGAGGACAAGTTCTGGAACAAGCCCGTCGCGGTGCTGGCGCACACCGTCCAGTCGGCCCGCCTCTCCGACCATCCGCCCAAGCTGCACGCCAAGGTCCACTTCCGGTCGGCCGAAGACCGCCAGCAGCTCTTCGCGCCCGCCAGTCTCGCCGGCCTCGACGCGGACACGCTCAAGGCGGTGGGAGTCGACATCGCCCAACTAGAGCGCGACGCCAAGCTCATCGGCAAGGCGGCCACCGACGGCGCCGCGCAGCGCAACAAGTCGCGCAGACGATTCTGATCGAGATCCCATTACGACTACGACTACGACAGGCCGAGCTGTTGAACGTTCAAGACGAACGAGGCGAGAAGACGTGTCTGTCATTAGTAGAACTGCTAGGATGCGCACGTGCGAATCTGTGTTGTTGGCATTGGCACCATCTACGGTATTCTCTTTGGGGCACCAACTGAGGCAACTCGTAGACAAGTGGTGGTCATTATTTGTCGTCAGCTGGGGGCTGCGCTAGGCCGCCCGCCATCGCTTCCGTAATCTTGCCCAGGTCCTTGAAGGAGGCCGTCTGGCTGCCTCGCTTCGCCGCTTTGGGCATCGTGGGGCCGGGCTTCCAGCCGATGAAGTTGATCAGGTCGAATGTCGCCGGATAAACGAGCTGTTGATCCGATCCGCTTGCGTCGCCGCTGGAATTGGAGCGACTGCTGGCGTACATCTCGCGGTAGATGGCGCCCGCCGCCGCGAGCACGTCGGGCCGCAGGGACGTGCCTCTCGAGGGCGAACAGCCGCTTTCCGCCATGCCTGAAAAAAATAGGTCGAAACAACTATCAAGGCCAGTCTTGCCAGCGGGCCGACAACCGTGCAGGTCGTGCAGCAGGCTGTAGGGGTCGGGATAGTTGACGGTGACGCGGTCCGCGTCCAGCGTCACCAGGCCGAAGCCCGCCTCCGAGAGCAACGAGGCCACATCGGAATTTCTGAAAGTTCGCGTCAACATTCGCGACATTCCAAACTAACACTGACACCTGGCTAGCGGCGACATTCTGGTGGCAGTGACGCCGCCACGCCTCTCTAGCTCGGCCAGCTGGAGACTGCAGCGCAACTGGAAAAGCGTCTCGCCGCCCAGCATCGAGCCCAACATCACGCCGTCCTGCGCGAGTTGAGAAAACTGTCGACGTCCACGTTTCGACTGTCTAATTGACCGAGACGCCTACCGGTTTCAACAAGGCGAGACAGCGCTTCAACAGGCCCGGCAAGTCGTTCACCCAGTGCAGACTGCCTGGATGTCGAGTTCAAAGCGTCAGAAGCTACGCGTGTAGCCAACGGGTGAAGAGACAGACGTACACGAGCTGATCACCAGATCGAACGTGTCGTCCCGAAAGGGCGGCCGTTCCTCGTCGGCCACTAGTCGCGTCGTCGGCACCTCGGCGGAAGTCTCCGCATTTTGCATCTGTAAAAATTTGGGAGTGCATCTCTTTTCAGTTCCTAGAGACAGTGCTGTTCTTTCTTCACCATGAGTCGACTCATGTCCATCTGTACCACAAGTTGGGTGTCGTCGTAGTAGAGGTGGGCGGCCGCGTGTCCCAGGCCTGAGCCCAGGTCGAGGCAGAGGGGGAAGGAGCCGACGAGGTCGTAGACCTTGTCGGCCAGCCGGTAGCCCAGCTCCTCCTTCAGGCCGCTGCTCCGAGCGTAAGCGCCCGTCGACACCGCCCAGTCGCGCTGCCGCTTCTGCAACCAACACTCGGTAAAACGCGCCACGCCCCAACCCCCTACCGAGACGTACAAAGTCATTCCGACAAGAGACAAAATTGTGACACAAGTACCATTTCGGCGTCACAGAGATCAACCACGACGACCCCCAAACTCATTTTGCACCAAAATAGCGGTAAAAGAAGATAAAAAAGCAATTGTCTTTCAGTATTTTTGGTACAAAAAGAACACTGAAAAGGACGCCATACATTCTTGTTATCATCTTAGACTGGTCGAACAGACTTCAGAAACATGCCGTGGGTGGAGTGTGGATCACTACCGAATGGAGGGAGGTCCCTCATTCCACGTATGTCACATCCTATGCTATGCATGTACCAGGTGCTCCCAGGAGCCCACCTTCACTCCCCTGTCGAACACCTTGGGCAAACCCGCAGCTGCGGTGCTGTACAACTTCTTCCGTTTGAGGCAATCCCTACAGTACACTCCACGGTTCACAGCGTTCCGAATCCACATTTTGCAAGAAGTTCAATTAAGGAAAATTTTGCGGGTGGCTGCAAAAAAAGGAGAATATGTGACGCTCCTTTAGGCCCAGTTTGAAAAAACGCGGTATTAAAAGTAGCCACTTCATCAGATGATCAACTTTAGTTTGGACAAACCGTGTATAATCGAACCAAGCGCAGCAACACGTCACATATTCGGCGTTTGTTGTGCTCGCTTGGATCACTGGAAAGGCAGTCCAGGCTGCATGAGGACCGAGGCCTTTCATTCCTTGGACTCAGAGACGAGAGCGGGCCTTATCCTTGACTGGACGTCTACAGATGGCAGTTCCGTCCGTCCATAGGCACAGGCTAACAGAAGCGGAACAAAGATGAACGAGAATCGAAGATTGAATGTAGGGTATACAATGTACTTGGTACTCAAGATCGTGAATTGATGGTGCATATCACTTACTGTAAGGGCAAGCCACATATTAAAAATTGAAGATGGGCAGGGTAGCGAAATTATTTATGCAGAATCTTTGGCTGTGTGCCCTGTCCATCCATACGATGCCTAATGAATCGTCAGAGAATGCGCATCGTCAGAGAGATGAAAGAGTTTGTGAGGGTGGATTGATAGTGGTAGTGTTGTGGCTGTGTGCGATGGCTCGCACAACAAACGCCGAATATGTGACGTGTTGCTGCGCTTGGTTCGATTATACACGGTTTGTCCAAACTAAATTTGATCATCTGATGAAGTGGCTACTTTTAATACCGCGTTTTTTCAAACTGGGCCTAAAGGAGCGTCACATATTCTCCTTTTTTTGCAGCCACCCGCAAAATTTTCCTTAATACAGTGTTTTTTCGTAAAAGAAAGATTAATCAAAAACTCACGCACGCACACACATACAAACCCACAGCAGCAGACCAGAACGGACGCATGCTCAGTGTTGCACCATAAAGCTTATGAAAAGCGTGTACCACTGTACACATTGTGCGTGCGTGCGTGCGTGCGTGCGTGCGTGCGTGCGTGCGTGCGTGCGTGCGCGCGCGTGCGTCCATGCGGGTGTGCAGATGTGTCATTTTCATGTATCAGGGGCTGTAGCAAGCATTCGTCCATAAATATTTTTCCTAGCTCAAAAAATTACCAAAATTCTGGAAAAAGAACCTAGAAAAGAGACAAAAAATGTGGAATGGACTGGAGACACTGCAGTAAAGCAACGCTGATGGGTTTTCCAAGGGGACACGTGCAAAGGCACAGGCAGGCGTTACTGGGATTCGAACCAGCGACCTCTTGATTAAGGGAACATGGTAAAAAGAAGAATGTGCCCAGTAAACCATAGCTGGCATGTAACAAGAGTCCCTCCGGCGATTTCATTTTTTGATGTGGAGCATAGATACCTGCGAGGTTTCCATCCAATTGATGCAGGCGCGAGTGGGCGACGAACCAAGAAGCTTGTCATGTAAAGTGGGTCCTGCCATCTCCAAAAACTTCTCAGTAATGCACAAGCGTATGGAAGCGTGTTATAACTTAATCGATTCCCCCTTTGAATGCGCTTCTTTTGAGCTATCACGCGCCAGAATTCGTTCAGGAAATGAAA
This sequence comes from Paralinhomoeus sp. GSCO2_6, assembly GCA_030248085.1. Classification (NCBI taxonomy): domain Eukaryota; kingdom Metazoa; phylum Nematoda; class Chromadorea; order Monhysterida; family Linhomoeidae; genus Paralinhomoeus; species Paralinhomoeus sp. GSCO2_6. Next base: position 92,192 of record JASAMY010003298.1, read on the forward strand.
AATAATGCACGATCATAGTTCCAAATTTTGCCCAAAATGGGGGTGCGCCACGAGGGGTCGAGCTGCGAAACATGGAAATCGGAGCGCTCCCATTCTCGAAAGTGACCTATTACAGGTCCAGACGAGTAACTTTCATCATTACAGCACAGCTCTGCGACGAACGGTTGAAGCGTCTATAGCTAACAAACTTTTGGAACAAAACACCTAAAAAATGGCCTTTCGAAGAGGGCTGACAGAGACACGGGCATCGGAGCGCTCCCATTTGTCGAAAGTAACCTATTCCAAGTCCGGACGAATAACTTGTGTCATTACAGCACAGCGGTATCACGAACGGTTGAAGCGCCTATAGGTCACAAACTTTTTTTGGTCGGATTTGCCGAAATTTTGGTTGCCAATATCTCATTATGTGGTGAGAATTTCAAATGTCATGCAAGCGCCCCAGACATTCTTTGTAAAGCTGTTCACGAATATCAAAAAACATTTGGGGGTTTACTCGGCTTTTTTTCGACTTTTACTCTTGTCGGGTTTTGGCCAAAATAAAACGACTATGTTTCGAAAAATGACCAAATCGGCCATAACTATAGATCCGAAGCACCTAGATAAATTTACCTTGGGGCACAAAATTGCCATCATATACTACGTGCTCACGCCAAGTTTCGTCCCAATCAACAGTAGCGTTCCAGAGCGGCGACCCTAAAAGTGTGTGCAGAACATGAAAAAAAAAACACCACTTTTTTGGAACATTTTTGTACAATTTGTCTCAACGCGTTCGAGTACCAAAACGCGGGACGGCTCATTCGATTCCGATCTAGAAGGCGGTTCTTTTGAGCTATCATTCGCCACAATCCGTTCAGGCAATCAAGAGTTATAAGCGACTGAAAATTCAACAAACCGCATTGAGGAAGTGCTCACATATTAGGGTTGTACGCTGCCGCGTACACCCTGATTCTTCTTTGGGCGAGAGGCGATCGCGTCCAACTGAGTCTTGACCGTCTGCAACTCAGTCGTCAGCGTCTTCAGCTGATCTGAAGCGATCAAGATTTTGACTGTGGTGAACTGATCAACATTGTACCAGATAACCTAAGCTAAACTGCAAGTGGGTCCTCTGAGCTGGCTCGCGATCGAGCTGCACGGTCAGAATGGGCCGGCGCTTGTCGTCGACGCTCCACTGGAAAGCCTTGACCTGCTCGAAGCCCTTGCTGGATGAATTCTCCATCGATCAGCCGCTCATACCCTCCTATCTGCTCGGATCACTTTTCCATACAACGACAGCTGCCTGCACGATCCGCAAATTATCTGCACTTTCTACGCACAGAACGTCGGCCTGTCAAACGTGCACAATTCATTTCAAGAACGAACACAAACAATCGTGAGTGTGGGTGAAACTATTCTTGTAGGACAATGAACGCGAGACAAGGCTCAGCGCGCGCGCATGAAGAAGACATGAAGAAGACATGAAGGTAGTGTCGGTCGCGGCGACCGTTACAACTGTGGCACACTCTTCAGCACCTCTAGACACTCGTGGAAGCGGCGCCGCCGCTGGTCGTCGAGGCGGTGGGCGAGGCTGCGTCTGACGACGTCGGTGGCAGTCAGACCGCGACCGGCCACCAGCGCGGGACAAGAGGCCAACGCCGCCGCCGACACCTCCTCGGCGCTCCGCTCGTCGGCGGCCCCCAGCAATGCGCGACACTGGAAGCGGAACACGCCGTTGACGACACGCCTCCACTTCATCGACAAATCCAGGGAGAAAATGGGAACATTGACCCCCTACACCTCCCGAATTCCGGAGATTGGGTGGGGAAGGGGGGGGGACACAAGGCAGTAGGGGTATCGTGGTCGCAAAATCGAAAATTGTTCGCTTGCAGAGCCGTTTGATGGATTCTCTATTCTGCAAAACTTGCCCCATCCCGAACAATTTCAGCATCCAGCACCGCTTCACTCACAAGGTCCGCGTTGCCCATGGCTGCGGCCATGTGGAGCGGCGTCTCTCCTCCTGCTGCTCGGGCTCCCGGGTCGGCGCCTATTCGCGAGCTCGTCCAAAAATTGCACCAAATTTCTTTCGAGATCGAGAGCGTACCGTGCTTGAGCAGCGTCCTCCACTGGCAGGGCGCTCCGAATATGGCGGCGTAGTGGAGGGCGGTGGCGCCGGCGCGAGCGCTCGTCCTCTCCAGGTGGACGGCGCTGGCGGCGCCGTCGAGGAGCAGCTGCTCCAGAACGCCGCAGAAGACGTGCGCGTCGTGCTGCCGCATCGAGCAGCCCTCCGCCTCGCCCGCGTCCGCCTCCTCGGACGACGCGTGCGAGAACGCCAGCCGCATGAGCGGAGTCACGCCGCTCTGCGCGCCCGTGGTCGACTCGAACAGCGTCTGGAACGGGGCAGGGGTGCAGCTGCCCATACTGGTTTCGTCTGGTGGGCGAGGTTGGGGGGGGGGGGATTTCCGAGTGGACGGGAGAACCCCGGTTACAGGTATAGGTGGGGGGCGTCGTGTCGCGTACGTCGACTAGAGTCCTGGTGGCGGAGTCTCGCTTCTTGGGCGGCCTGGCCGTGCTCGCCTCCTTCTTGGCCCAGTCGGCCATGAGCTGGCGGTAGCGCGTCCTCGAGCCCGCCAGCAGCGCCTTCTCGACGCGCCGCTCCAACGGCGCCGCCTCGTTCGCCGATTCCTATGCGACGCAAACGTTTGTTTCATCCTCTCGAGGATCGCATACAGGCAAGCTGCTCTGCAGATCACTGACGGCGAGCAGGCGCTCCCTTCTCAGCGTCCAGGTGGCCAGGTCGCCGCTCCTGCAGCGCTCTAAGAGGCCCAGAAAGGTCGGCTCGAAGTCCAGCTCGTATGTGACCGACTCGGAAGTGAACAGTGGAGAAGGCCTAACAAGAACACCGCCACGACTGTTTTGTCAGTGTTCGCCTCGTGCTGCTTCTAGGATCGCGCGGGTCGCTCGGGTCACGGGCATTACCCACTCAAAGAATGATCCACTCAGCTCGACTCTCTGGCGAGCTGGCTCGGACTCTAGGCTCGGGTCTGGTTACACGCAACATATGGTAATCGTTCATTCCGCATGTAATATCAGTATCGGCATCTCACCTGACGTTCGCGTGAATGTTCTTGAAGCGCTTCCGCAACGCCTTCAGCTGGCGAAGAACGCTCTTCGCCAGGACAACATTCTTCTGCGGCTTCGGAGGGACCTTCTTACTGATCGTGATGGTCAGCGCCGAAGGGGACGGAGCGGTGTGTCGGCGCTCCACCTCCACTCGCTGCGACGGCTGCTTGTTGCTGCGCCGCTGCTTGCTGTGCTGGGCCGAAGCACCACGTCGCTTCTAGACACGCGCATTTCAGCGGGTTGCCGAAGTTCATTCAGATACGAGGCCCGCCAGCACCCACCGGTGGCTTGGGTGCGAACGCGGAGACGGCGCTCTGGGCGAGTGACGCGGACACGCGGAGCGTGCAGTCGCTGCCGCCACTGCTGTCGCGCGGGCAGCGCGCGGTCAACTGGCTGAAAGTCGAAGTGCTGCAACGGACCTACAGATCACGTGGGCCAAACACGGAACCTGTCGGGACGAGAAGCGCGGTCGACGGGCGGCGCTCGGTCGACGACAGCAGGCGTCTCGCCGTCGGCAGCAGCGGTCGACGTCGTCGCATCCTGCTGCCCCGGGTTTTTGCGGGTCCGCTTCCTGTGAACTCCGTCCTGGAACCAATTCCTCTACGCGTCGCAGCAGAGCGATGCGTAAAAAGAGACTCCGCACCTCGTCGTCGTCCGCCTTCTTCTGCTGCGAGCTGCGTCGCGCGCGAGCCGACGAGGACGACGACGCCGCCGCCTCGTCAGCGGGCGTCCCTCTGGCCACTGCCGAGACGACTTCCTCAACCGAAGCTGCTCCGGTCGCCGAGCAGCGTTCGCGGTTGTACACCTCGAGCATGCGCTTGAGCGTCTTCCGCCCCGCCACCGGACGCTCGGCGGCGGCGGCCGCGCGCTCCGACATCTCGGACTGCGCCAGTCGACATGCGTCGGCAAAGTCCACTATGGCGCTGGCGGCCGACTCGACCTCGGCGTCCTCCTCCATCAGCTTCACCTCCACCTCGTCCTGCTCGAAGGCCGGTGGCGGCGCCAACTGCCAAACGGAGCGGATCAACAAAGTCGTGTTCCCACAGCGCAGGGGCCGCCCAGAGGGCAGCACTCACTGCACTGTGCCGAGAGGCAGTACGGTACACGTAGCTTAGGTGCATTAGAGTGCACTAGCCATGGCGCTGAGCTGGCGCGTAAGCTGCCCTTTGGGCAGCCGGTGGCGCTGCGTCTTTGCTCGATCGACACCTGATTGCGCGCGCGAGCGCGGAAATTGGCTTGCGAGCTAGCGCGCGCGCGAGCAGCCTGGCGGTGGCGGCCCAGACGTGGGCTCAGGGGGGGGGGGGTAGGGGTAGGGGGGGGGGGGGGGGGGTAAGGGGGGGTGTAGGGGGTTCACCCCCACTGGCTATAGCCGGTATAGCCGTCCCGATTTTTTTTGCGGGAGCAACCCCACACTGGCTATCGCTATCCCGGATAAGTTGCAGGAAACCCTCTCTCATTATTAAAAAATTGGGGAAATATGCGTGTTTTTATGTCCTTTTTCAGCGGTGTGTGACCAAAAAACGTACAAAAAGTGCTATTTAGGCATCGTTTTGACACATTTTCACCAAAAAGCACCGGTTTACACGCTATTTTGGTGCGAAATCTTACACTTCGACCACCAGCCCTCCACAATTTTCGATCACGGCGGGATGGCGCCCTACCCCTCGAAACCCCCCCCCCCCCCCCCCCCCCCCCCCTGTCTTTTGGACCAATCGGCAGCTATGCAGTCGGGAGTAGTAGTTGTTGGGTTGGGTAAAATACATCGTTGAGCGAGCGAACCGGGCAATCGAAGCAAGGGCGCTCAGCTCACACACACAACCTCGCAAAAGACGGCTCGCTAAACTCACCACTTGGCTGTTGGACACGGCTTCGGGAGAAGGTTGAGAAGCTGGAGGGAGAGGGGGCAGCAGTAGGGGCGCGGAGGAGACGAAGGCGTGCGTCTCTCTGAGGAAGGGCTGGCTCGCGGGCGCGGGCCAGCCGGACGGCGCGCTCTCGACAACGGAGGAGGGCGCCGACAGGGAGCGCGGCTCGTCCAAGGGCGCCGTCGCGACGCGCTCGATGTCGGCCAGGCTGCGCAGGCCGCTGTCGTCCTGCAACGACCGCTGCTCTGGGTTGCCTGGCGGCGGGGGTGACTGCGCCATCCGCAGACGGGGACGACGAGTGCACACTGCACAGCACAGCGGCTCCAAATACATAAAAAAAGAAAAAACGAGACGCGTAAATAATTAATGGCACAGCGTGCGGCTCCACGCGGCAACGGTAATCAAAATGAGCGATGACTACAACGACCTTCATAGAGGCGGCTCTACCGAAAATACCACGCGACACTCTACGCAGTCAGCACGCATCCCATTCGGAATTGGCAACAAGAGGAGACATGGAGACACAGCCGAGCTAGAGTCGTCAGGTCAGCTCACCAGATTCTGCGCGGTCTCGTCCGTGCCGTCAGATGGTGGAATCGGCGTGGAGGCGACGAAGGGCGCGCTGACGGATTGGAAATTGGGAATGTAGTCAGGCGAGGCCGGCGGCTGTCGCTGGTCGCCGTCGCCCTCTGAGGGCGGCTCCTCGCCCCCGGCGGGCAGGCGGCGACCGCGCGGCGCGATCGTCTTTTTCGCCAGCACCACCGGTGTCGACGTGGGTCGTCGCCGCGTCGGCAGCGCCTTCTGCGCTGGCGCCATCGGTGTCGGCGTCTGAAGCGGTGCCACGACGGTCCGCCGCCAAATCGTGCCGATCGAAGGCAGCATTCGACAAGAGGCCCAGTGAAAACGAGCGCGCCTCTCCACTGCTGTGAGGCGCAATGCGATCGCCAACGGACGTGGCGGTGTGCCTATGGGAACCGATGGATGCGCGACGGTGCGCGCGCTTAGAAAACGGGGCGCACTACTGCCCATGGCGGCAACCTTACAAGCGGAGAAAGGCGCGCGCAAAAAAGAGGGCCGCCCGGCCGCTTCGCTCGGTCCGTCTCCCAATGGCCTGTCCGCCCCATCCGTCAATTGAAGAGAGCAAGAGAGCTGAGCCGTCGTAACTCTTTCAGTCGGCAGACACACAGAGCGAAGCGACGTTTGACAACAGAACAATGAAGATTACCTCGATCTCAGCAGCGGTCGGCGTCCCGTAGATCTGGAAGAAGTTGCGCTGCTCTCGACTCACTTTGAACTTTGGCACCTGCAAAAATTCTCGAGATCACTCGGAATATCGACGACGAGCAGTCGATCGCAACAGTCGGTTTCCAAAAACTCGATTTGAAGGGAATTCCCGACTCATCGTAACGGCGACACCGGTGACACGGTCTTTTTTTTTATTATCTATGTGCGAAATTTAGTCGTCAAAAGCCTCAGCCCAAGACTAAACCTAAGCCTAGGCAAAAGCCTAACCTAAGCCTAACTAAGCCTAAGCATATGCCTAAAAAAGACGGTGTCACTGGTGTCGCCGTGATGATGAATCGGGAATACCCGATTTGAAGGCTATTTCCAAAATATGCAACCGATACAAGGGATCACTGTAGCTTAGGCTTTAGCTTAGGCTTAGGCTTAGGCTTTTGCTTAGGCTTAGGCTTTTGCTTAGGCTTAGGCTTAGGAGGCGGGAACAATAATCCCTTGTATCGGTTGTGCTTGTATCGGTTGCATATTTTGGGAATTGCCGATTTGAAAGTGGGCGACCGCAATTCAAAAAGAAAGCATACAGTACTAGTACAGTAGCTAGCGATTAATAGCACCATTCAATGTACTCAGACACAAGTGTATGACCAGCAGAGGAGATATAGTAAAAAACACTTATTGAATAAGGCCGAATGGTTTTTTTGACCGACACGGCGATACGCTACTGTCAGGCCCAATGATAGGAGGCCCACTAGCATACCCGCATAGCACTAGCATACCCACCACTAGCATCCATAACGCCTTCCTTTCTAGAGACACTGGCCACCAAGGTCGACAAAGATAGTCGGAAGAACGCCAAAACCCTTCCCCGAACCAGAACCGTGCGCGCAAAAGGCCGATTCTCTACCACTACGCCATACGCTGCCCAGCAAACACTGGCAAGCGTCATGTGGTAGCAAAACCATTTACAACACCGTCAGATTTGTGTTGCCGCCCACCGCGTTCATGACTGCCGCCCCGCTCCACTTTCTGTACATTCCCCAGCCGACAGAAAGCACAGTGAGGTGAGGTGAGAGGAATAGGATTGATTGCCGGTGTGAATACGCACTCCGTCCTTCATGGGCGTGCCGTTGACGAGGCTGGACTTGGGCGTGTAGCGGTTGATGCCGCTGTGCACGTACTCCATGTAGTTGCGGATGCGCGTCAGTTCGGGCAGGGGGGACGAGAAACGCCACTGGCGCAGCAGCCCGAGCGCCTCGCCCGCCGTCTGCGCGCCCTCGGCGACGGCGCGGTCGACGGCGGCCCGGCACTCCGTCGACAGGCCCCGACGCTCGGGGCCACGCGCCCGCTCGTTCGCGTGCGCGTGCTCTGCAACAACTGAGTACGCTTTAGAGCATGCTCTCTGACACGTCTAGCTGCCACTGCCAGTCCCAGCAAGCGATGCTTTCAGCAAACGTAGGTGCTAGGACACGTGCACGTCCGAAACGTAGACAGACGTAGAGTGAATACACTCACCCTCACCGGCGCCGACTCGATGCTCGAGGCGGAAGCGGGGCTGCTGTCGTCCAGAGTCGGCGCCGATCTTCTTCGTGCCGACGACGCGCATCACGAACGGACAGATGGGCGTGTACCGCCGTCGGGCGTGACACCCGTACGTCACCACCGTGCGGTTGCATCGCAACGGCACACGACTGAGTTCACTCACGTCTGCAACACAGACAGAAGGCCGCGAATGCAAGAAGGCACCTGCGCGCGACAACCGATGCAGGAAAAAAAGAGAGTACGAACTGTTCTGTCTGAGCTCAGCCTCAACCAGATTCCAATCGTCCGTTTCTAGTAGTACGCGCCATGAATGCACATGGACGCGCCCGATTCGACGCTGCTGTGCTGGTCCGCTCGTCATACCGAGAGGACTGCAAACCCAAGCGACCATAAAAGGGAAAACGGATCTGGAAGGGGAAGGGGACGAGTCTGGAAGGGGACAGAACTTTTCGTAATTATTTGGGTGCGCTATCGTGTATGCCCTCCTCCTCTTCGCCCTTCAGAAGTCATTACCGTTATTACCTTTCAAGGGCAATTTACAAAATATGCGCCTGATGCGCCCATGCGCCCCTGCGCCGAGATATATTTCGGCTTATATTTAGTCTTTTGTTTAGGCTTAGGCTTTTACTTAGGCCTAGGCTTTTGCTTAGGCTTAGGCTTGGAAATCAACCTGGTCGAGTGGTCGCATGGGCGCATCTCGGCGCATATTTTGTAAAGTGCCCCTTTAAAGTGCAGTGCTCGACGAGTGCGTTGAGTCGTCAGACGAAGCGGCCGTCTGTTGGTGCGCAAGACGCGACAGGACTAGTGATGGCAATTTTGACGTTTTGATTTGATTTTTATTTTTTTGATTTTTAGGTAGGTAGGTTAGGTAAAACTCGCCGCAAAAAGGCTCTAGGTACAGGTAGACCAATTTTTGCGCTAGGTAGGTTAGGTTAGGTTACCTAGGCTGAAAAAAGGCTAGGTAACCTACTGGGTATGTAACCTAGCTAGGTAGGTTGCCATCACTAGACAGGACGTGGTCGATGCAGCGCTGAAGGACGTGCCCCACGTAATGCTGCGTCACGCTGCTGACTGATGTCCAGGAAGTTGGACCGCCGAAGCCGGGCTCCTTGACGGCGCCTACGCAGCAGCAGCTGCAGAAGCTTAAGGTCGAGCAGCCGACGGCCTTCTGCGAGCCGTTCCACAACAAAGAGCACTTCTGCCTTTGACTACTGGACGAGTGCCGGCGCGAAGGCCACCCGCACAAACAGTGCCTCTCGTGCAAGGTTTCTCCGCTAGAACTTTGCAGTGAGCGTGCCTCGCGAAACACTGTTTTGTTTTGTTTCACTCGAGAAACTGGCTCGCGCCTTTGGTGTGTATTTGTAGGCTTTAAAATGAAGGTTGCGCGAAGTGGCTGTGAAGCGATTATTTATTCGTTTGTTAGGCTTGTCACTGTTGTTGTTCGTCGGCTAAATCCGTGTCCGAATCTCGTGTCACACAAGCTGTCGCGCACCACAGCTTCCGCCACCTCAATTCGCATGGAATTCTAACATTCCATAGTTTTTGTGTTTGATAGCTTAGGACTAATAACTTTCGAGAGGCGACAACAGAGAGAACAAAGAGCACTAATAACTTTTGAGAGGCTACAAGCGAGACAATAAGAAGGCGTAGATTATAACGCACCCAAATGATTACTTTGTCCCCTTCCAGACTCGTCCCCTTCTCCTTCCAGATCCGTTTTCCCGGCTATTTCCAAAATATGCAACCGATACAAGCACAACCGATACAACCGATCACTGTAGCTTAGGCTTTAGCTTAGGCTTAGGCTTAGGCTTTAGCTTAGGCTTAGGCTTTAGCTTAGGCTTAGGCTTAGGCTTAGGCTTAGGAGGCGGGAACAGTAATCGGTTGTACCGGTTGTGCTTGTATCGGTTGCATATTTTGGGAATTGCCCTTATTTCGCGACACCGGCATTTCCTTACACACTCGGTCAAACGCGGAGAAACAGGCAATTTTGAAAATATGCAACAAATTCAACATACAACAGATGCAACAGATCACTGTTCCCGCCTCCTAAGCAGTGGCGTAGCCAGGACTTGATTTCGGGGGGGGGGGGGGAGTCCAATGCTCGGCCAAATTCTCAATTTTGCAACACGGGGGGACCCTGTCGAATTTTTTGGACATTGCGCCATTTCGGCTGAGGAAGCTTTAGACACTCTCTCATCCAATATGTTTACACGCTTTGCGCTCGTTTGTCTGACTACATTCACACCAAAACGTAAGCAATGTTGTCCAAACGGTCGATTCCGCAGGCAAATTTTTTGGAGTAGCGTAACGAACTTTCACGGTTTTTTGATGCAAAACAATGCGCCGCAGGCGAAAATTTGGCTCTTTAGTGTCGTTTTTATCATTATTTGCATTGAAATTGAGAAAAAAGCCCATATTGGCACATTGCAACAGAGGGTACCAAGCTAAAACATATTATCTTCGGAGAATTTCGGGGGGGGGGGTCCTTCCCCCTCCCCCCCCCCCCTTGGCTACGCCACTGCTCCTAAGCCTAAGCCTAAGCCTAAGCTAAAGCCTAAGCTGAAGCCTAAGCAACAGTAATCTGTGATCAGTGATCAGTGAACCTAGGGGACAGTGATCTGTTGTATCTGTTGTATGTTGTATTTGTTGCATATTTTCAAAATAGCTGAGAAACACGATTTGAGGGAATTCATAATCGATGCATGCAATACGTACGACGCAAAAAAAAGCCTAAAGCCTAAGCAAAAGCCTAAGCCTAAACCTGAGGCAATCCTCAAGCACGTACGTGCACGCGCACAGGCACGCGAACACGCGTGCGCACACGGGCACGCTCGCCCAAACCCGAACCTAAATCCCCCTAAGCCTATTAGCCTAAGCCTATTGTGTGTGATCGCGTTGTTTGTGTTTTAAAGGTAAGCACTGAGCGTCAACGCATTTAAAATATTATGGTGTGTTTCTCTCGGTTCACTGGTTCACTGAGTTGGCAATTCACAAAAGACGCAACAGACGCAACAGACGCAACAGACCCTAAGCCTAAGCAAAAGCCTAAGCCTAAGCGAAAACCTAAGCCTAAGCCTAAGCCTAAGCCTAAGCGAAAGCCTAAGCCTAAGCCTAAGCGAAGCCTAAGCCTAAGCCTAAGCGAAGCCTAAGCCTGAGCCGTTGCGTCTGTTGCGTCTGTTGCGTCTTTTGGAAATAGCCACTGAGTTTAGGTTTCCCCTTTTATGGGGGAAAACGGCTATTTCCAAAATATGCAACCGATACAAGCACAACCGATACAAGGGATCACTGTAGCTTAGGCTTTAGCTTAGGCTTAGGCTTAGGCTTAGGCTTTTGCTTAGGCTTAGGCTTAGGCTTAGGCTTAGGCTTAGGAGGCGGGAACAATAATCCCTTGTATCGGTTGTGCTTGTATCGGTTGCATATTTTGGGAATTGCCTGTTTCTCTAGAGTCCTATCAGCATGACGAGCGGATCAGCACAGCAGCATGTGCAATCATGGCACGTGCTGCTAGAAACGGACGATTGGAGTCTGGTTGACGCTGAGCTCAGACAGAACAGTTTGTACTCCTTTGTTTCCTGCATCGGTTGTCGCTCGCAGGTGCCTTGCATTCGCGTCCTCTTGTCTGTGTTGCAGACGTCAGTGAACTGCGTCGAGCTTCGTTGCAACGCAACCGCGCGGTGGTGACGTACGGCTGTCACGCCCGACGGCGGTACACGCCCAGCTGTCCCTTCCTGATGCGCGTCGTCGGCACGAAGAAGACCGACGCCGACTCTGGACGGCAGCAGCCCCGCTTCCGGCTCGAGCGTCGAGTCGGCGTCGGTGAGGGTGAGTCGCTGCTGTCGACTCTCTGTAGCGGTCGAACCTACCGCTGCAAACACAACGCTGCAAAAAAAACCGCGTTACCAACATTCACTCTTCTTTCAAGTATAGCCAAGTCGATGTTTTTGCGTTGCAGAGCACGCGCACGCGAACGAGCGGGCGCGGGGCCCCGAGCATCGCGGTCTGTCGACGGAGTGCCGGGCCGCCGTCGACCGCGCCGTCGCCGAGGGCGCGCGGACGGCGGGCGAGGCGCTCGAGCTGCTGCGCCAGTCGCGTCTCTCGTCTCCCCTGCCCGAACTGAGCCGCGTCCGCAACTACATGACGTACGTGCGCAACGGCATCAACCGCTACACGCCCAAGTCCAGCGTCGTCAACGGCACGCCCATGGAGGACGGAGTGCGTGTTCACCCTATCAGTTGTAGTCAGTCGCGCTAGTGAACAACCGGACTGGGACTTGTCATGAAGAACAGTGCTGCATGGTGTGGTAGTTTCCCTCTGCCGTGACGACAACTGTCCCAGTAGAGTTATGTGAACTTTTTTGGATTATTTCACGTGGAAGTCGACTGGAGCAATTTTGGTGTGTATGGTCACAAAAGTTGGAGTGCTGAAAAGCGGTATTTTATCAGTCTGAGTGATGCTTGGAGTTGGAGTCATCAGTCAAGCACTTCGTGACACCACCGTGTACTGAGAGAGGAATATAATCCCCCCACCCATCTCGTCGTCACAAAGCCCCAGTGACGCCGTTGGACTTATGGACATCGATTCTACGTACGTCGTCATTCGAGTCAGCATTGTCATTTGAGAATTGTTGCAGGTGCCAAAGTTCAAGGTGAGTCAAGAGGAGAGGAATCTCTTCCAGCTCTACGGGACTCCAACACCTTCTCAGAACGAGGTAGCTAGCCTTCATCGCTGTGTTGTCGAACGTACAGCTTGGCTCTGCTGCCTGCAAACGGAAGACATCCGAGCGTTCATCTACCGTAAATCCTCCAATAGAGCCGGCGAGCCGAGTGCCAGCTGTTGGGACGCGTCGCGGTCGCCACTCGCGCTGCGGCCTGTCGAGACGAGCTCAGACCCGCCGCCGCCCTGGCCGACCGTTCCCTGGCGGCTCAGAAGACGCGGAAGCGCCAGCTCGACGCGACGGCCGGCTTGCGGGACGACGACGCTCTCGCCAGCCGCCGAGACGACATTCAAGAGGAGGATGCATTGCAGCAGCGTCCTGTCCCTGTCGAAGCGCCGCAAGAGGTCGCCGACAGCATCGGGCAAAAGACCCCACCACAGAGCCGGAGGAAGCGGCGCCCAAGCACAATAGCTGACGAAGAGGCGGACGAAATACAGGCAATATATTAAAGTCACCTAAATATTTTGAATTGTTCGATTGCTGCAAATTCCTCGTAATGCGGTCTGCTTTTGTTTTGCTTTCATTGGATTTGTGCTCGTTTTACATCGTGCTCCCACTCAGCCTAGAACTACTCCACTCCAACGGCCATATTCGAGGGTTGATGGTACGTATAGTAGGTAGTAGGTGTAGTGTTCCCAGTAGGGATGAGCATGGGCCTGAAGATCTCGGCCCAGCCCGGCCCACCAGATAGTCCGGCCCATCCCGGCCCAGCCCACGCGTCAAAAACCAGGCCCAGGCCCGGCTCGGCCCATCCAACTGCTCAAATTCCAGGCCCGGCCCGGCCCGGCCCATCCCAAGAAATAAGTACAGTGGTGCACTAAAATAAGTTGTACATGTACGTACGCCAGTTCGCGTTTTTTCACTACACATACACAGAGAATGGCGCTTCTGGCTTTACAGCTTCCAACCATTTTTTGGCCTCAAGATTGACCGTGTTTGTCAATTGAAGTTGGCCGCTCACAAAGGGTTTGTTGAGAAAAAAAAGGCGCTGCCCATGTCTGATGTATTATCTATCGTCGCCAAGCCAGTGATGTAGAGGCGGCGCCTGGAGGGCGCCGAGCTGGCAGTCGTCCGTCACGAGCGCCTTGCTCGCGATGGACGTGAGGCTGGGCTAGCGCCAGATGCTCATGCCTTTTAGTACTACGTCGTCGTCGTCGCTTCACGTCTGTTGTCTGCTCGTCTGTGCCTCACGGTCTAAGGGCCGTGACGACAACGAAAACGGCAACGGCGACGACGACGGCAACGTCGCGACCAACGCGCTAGATTAACAGTGAGACGACGCCGTCACGACGAACTTTTAGGCGCACTCGCGTCCTTAATGCCTCCTTTCTGCTGAATAGTCGCCGTTACTTACAATATGCATAACATACAATGTAGATTCCTATGTTTCAGCCAGGAACGTCCGGCCCGGCCCGGCCCGGCCCACACCCCCAAAACGCAGGCCCGGCCCGGCCCGGCCCACAGGATGGGCCTGGGATTCCGGCCCAGCCCGGCCCATGGGCCGGGCTGGGCCGGGCCGGGCCGGGCCGGCCCAGCCCATGCTCATCCCTAGTTCCCAGCAACACAACTGTGGGTACAGTACTTTGCCGGTTTAGTTGCTGCGGAAGAGGCGGCTGGAGTTGCAGTGCTCGTTGCTGCAGTGTCAGATGGAGCGAGAGAAGCAGCTGCTGCTGAAGGACAAGCTCGAGGTCTACAAGCAGCTGAAAGAGCAGTCACTGCCCATCCCCTCCTACCTGCTACGCGATGATGAACTTGGCTTGATCATCGCACGGGAACACGAAGAAGTTGTCAGGGACGTGTAGCATTGCTGCGACTTTCTTTCAATGTGTCGTTGGTTCGTTGGTTCGTCGTTCGTCTTTGATCGCATTATAACGCGATGCTACTGGTTTCCTAGTGGTCACTCTAATTTTTAAAAAGCAGTCGTATTCGTACATATACCAGCAGGTCCGATACTTGGCAACAGGGGTGGGGTTTCCCTCCACCAGGTTCTAGATTTGACCCTACCCACACCCTCCGCAACCCTCCCCTCCCACCCGGTTTGCGTGAAACCCCACTCAACCCCTCTCCAGAACTTAACTTTCTCCTACCTACTGAAATGGAGTTAAATGTGTCTTGTGCGGTGTTTTTGAGAAAAAGTCGATCAAGAGTACCTATCTTTTACTCCCCAGAGCCCCTTTCTTCAGTTTTAACCCCATCCACCACCCCCTAGGATGTGCTCGAGCCCCCCCCCCCTCTCCCTGTCGTCCAATTCCCGGTTACAGGTATGCCAGCAGGTTGTATTGCCGATGGCATATACGAAGCGTATTGGGTACTGTATCTGTTGTTCGCATATGTTTGCATACCGCATTCCCTCTGATCTCTTGAGATTTTTGGCAGAGACCTTGTCTTCGCCACTTTCAATGCACCGCAGAGCATCCAGATGATTGACCCGAGCAGGCGTCGCGTCACAGACTATGAAGATTATTGCATGTTTGCATACTGCACAATTGGGCTGAGCCACCTTGCCAGTTTATTGGGGGCTGCCGGTCTACTGGAGGAAATACGGTATCTTCTGAGTCACGACGCAGATTCTGGACGTGTGCCGTGGATAGGTAGACAATGGAACCTCGGGGCTGAGCCATGAAAGAGGCGGCCTCGCGTCATCAGTTCAACGAAGAACAGGGAGTTCCCCCTCCGCAGCAGGCGCCGCCGCTCACCACAAGGCCACCGTGTGACGCGACACGCTCGTCCATTCTGCGCCGGTCAACAGTAACACTGCGACTGCGGCGCTGCGTTATGAGAGGCTGCCTGCGACTGGATTACTCTCTACGTACACCCTGATTCTAGGAGGATGGGGTGCCTCGCCTGCCTCCCTCTGCCTACCTTGTACGTGCGACTGTTCCGCGATTGAAGCGCACGCTGACTCTGTTTACATCTATTCATCGCGCGCGCTATCGGCTATCGTCCGCTCGCGCAAGCGCGCCAGCGGAGATCCGGCGCCCGCTGCTCGGAGCTGCCGGCTTGCTCTGCAGCTCTCTCTGCTATGCGCGCTCTTTAGCTGCCTTCTCTGCATGCTATAGCCTATACCTACATAATAGACCATTCGTTCGAGATCCTAGTTGGCACGCACGTTAGGCTACAGAAGAAAGCGATGGTTGTCGAGTGGATCGTCGGCTTGTCGCAGGTGGTCTTGGGCGCCGCGCAGACTCTCGTCAGCCCCGTCACGGAGCGGGTAGCGCCAGTGCTTGCGCGTTCCCAGTCTGGGCGCATTAACGCAGAAGGGAGCGCTTGGTGCAGAGGCGATGGGCAAAGAAGAAGCGCAAGGCGAGCGAGCTCGAGTTCGGCCAACGATCGCTCCAATTCGAGGCGTTCTGCCGAAGGCTGCAGGAGGCGCCGGCCGAGTGGACGCCCGAGCTGGTGGGCGAGGCGTCCCGTCTGCTGGCCGACATGCGCTCGGCGCTGCCGCAGCAGCAGCAGCGCGGCTCGCGCGACGACCTCTTCCACTCGAGGAGGGTGGGCCTGGCGCTGATGCGTCTCCTCCTCTTGCTCGTCGCCCGCTCCGACGACGCGGCGCCCGAGCTGGCGCGCCAGCTGGCCGACGAACTCCGACTCGTCCGCGTCTATGCCGGCAATGCCGTCGACGCGCTCGCGCCCAAGCTCATGGAGCTCACGGACGGCAACTGCCAGAGTCTCAAGGCGCACGTTAGTGGAGCCACAATGTCTGCTGCAGGCAGGGAATCTACGACTGGGCGCGTTTCGGTTCTAGATCAAAGAGGGCCTTGCCCATCTCGGCGTCTACAATCAACTGCTGGGTCACCTGCTCAAGTTGTTGGCGCCCTGCTTCCGCGATTCCACAATGAGCGCGCAGTGCGTGTACCAGCTGCGTGCGGTGGTGACTGGCATCAAGCTCTTGATCTCGACACATCAACCTGATCAAACTCTCGGCTTCACACCAGTTGCGAGGAACGAAGTGAGTCTGTGGGACTGTTGTTAACAAATTGTAACGCTGTGCATCTTCCCTGTGTCACCGTTTGCCGCTTCAGATTGTCGACCACGCGCTGGAGCTGTCGGAGCTGCTTCTCGAGAACGGCAGTCGAGCGTCGTCGTTCCTGTCGGCCGGCTCCTCTTCTCCTTGGCAGAACGTCGACCTGGACCGTCTCTGCGCTCCGCCAACCCGTCGCTTTGTCAGTTGGGCCGGAGAAGACTCCCCGAACCCGAGCGACAGCGCCGCGTTCGCCAAGCTGCGCAGTGGCCTGAAGGAGTTCTACGCCTACTACGGCGTGGAGCGCGTGGCCGGCTTCGACGTGCACCTGCAGAAGGACTTCATACCCATGTTCGTCCGGGAGACAATGCGCAAAGGCCAGTCGCGTGGCCAAGGAGGCGTGGGGAGCTCCCTCCTCTCCCTCTCCCCCCTGACACCACCCCCTCCCCTCTCCGCTACTCAAGCGTGGGCCGGGCGGCGGGGGGGGGGAGGTGGAAGCGTCTCCCAGGCGTCGAATTGGCCCAGTGTCCAAAAATTGTAACAGCCTCCCTCATTTTGCAAAATTCGCTATTTGAACAAAATTACCAAATTATTTGAACAAATTATTGAACAACCTAACCAGTGATCCAACAGTGGCCACGCTACTGACAAAGGCACCGCGGATCGCGAAGCCGCCGTCGAGAAACTGCGCCAGGTCTACATGGAACGCCGCAGCGTTGTCGTCCTCCTTGGAGTGCCCGGTAAGGGATGGCGACAAAAATTTTGGTGCACATCAACTTGTGTTCCAGGCACCGGCAAATCCATGTTCTGTCGGAAACTCTGCCACGATTTCAGCCGAGCTGACGACGACGGTGAGCGAGTGACTCGATCGCGATATTTTGTTTACCTCATATAATGTTTCGCTCAAGACGACGACGACCTCAAGTATGTCGTACCGAACTTGTATGGTTGTAGGCGAAGAGGACGGCTGTCTTCTCATGCTGCACTGCTTGGCTCGTCGCTTCCAGAGAAGCGCTTCACTGCTGGAGGCGGTGTTCAAGCAGCTGAGGGAGGACGACCGCCTCTCCAACGTCGTCGGCAGTGACTCGCTCGACTGGCTCAGAGAGCATTTCCACGAGCTGTGTCGGAAGAATCCTCGGCGCGTCTGGCTGCTCGTCGACGGCTTCGACGAGGCGGAGGGCACCGTGGCCGAACTGGCCGACTACCTGAGCGGCGACGACCCCGCGCTCCGGTACAACTTGCTCGTGACGTCGAAGCCGGCGGCCGTCGAGGCGCTGATCGGCAGCGAGAGCGGCGCGGTCGCGCTGAGCATCCTCGGTCTGACGGACGAGGACAAGGAGGCGTACGTGGCCGACCACTGCGCGGACAACGAGGCGGCGCTGCGGGCGGCGGGGCGTTTTCTCCACGACCGCGGCAGTCTCATCTACACGCCGCTGCTCCTGCTGCTCTTCTGCAACTGCGTCAGCGACGAGGGCGACCGCCTCTTGCTGGACTTCGACGCCAACAGCTTCTACGGACGTCTCTTTCGCAGCTTCGTCGAGACCACTCTTCGTCGCTTCCTGGAAAAGAAGGAAGGAGACGTCGCTCTCAAAGCGCTGGACGACACGACCGCCGGCTGGTTCGAAACGAACCTGTTCAAGGCGCTGGGACGCATGGCGCTAGCGGGCACGAGAAAGCTGCAGCGCACCTATGCGTTCGAAGAGTGCGAGCTGACAGCCGCTCTGAGGGAGGGGCTGACGAGCGAGAGGGCGCAGGCCGAGCAGCTCATGAAGGATCTGGTGATGGCCAGCATCTTCCAGAGGAGCGTCGAGCGCGTCTACGTGAGCCATAGCCGGCACACGGAGCGCGTCTACTACTCGTTCTTCCACAACGCCGTCCAGAACTACATGGCGACGTACGCACTGAGTCTAACCGAACGGCTCAGTTGGGCCCACGCGGACGAGGGTCGCCGATGTCGAATCGACTTCAACACCTGCGAGCTCCTCTTCGGACTGACGATGGCGCCGGCCTCAGTCGAGCGGCTGACCGAACTCGCGGCTATTATCCGCGAGCACGACGACGTTGACGTCCGAGCGTTCGCGCTCCTCCAGATGGACGACTACCCCCGTGACTGCTTTGAAACTTTCGCCTGCCAGACGGTGGCGCGTCGAGATGGCCGCTTCACTGCGTGCATCGGCAGTTTTTTGCGGCTCCATCCGAATCGTGACGACGGCCTGGCCTGGTGCGCCGGTCACCTGCTCAGAAAAATGATGATGGGAGCGTGAAAGAACTCGCGATGCACCCCAATGTCAGCGCTTTTGTGCACGTCCTGAAGTCGCTCGGCTTTGAAGACGGCATTTCCCATCAGCGTGCGCCTCAGTCGTCTTCGTCGCTACCTGGCCGTCTCGTTTGCAACCTACATCCAAGAGCAAAGGTCGAGTGAATGCGCAAGTCAAGAGCTGCAGGCCGAATACCGCAGAGCGCTGGAAGCGCTGGATTCGTCAAGGGACAATGGCCTACTCCTATGTTTGTCGAACGAGCAACTTTTGAGCAGTCGTCTAGCTTGGTTTTTGTGTCTCCTTCTGTTCGGACAGTCGCCAGCCGATTCGAGAGTGCTGTTGCCCCGTGCCGTAAGAGGGCTTCTCGCGCCTAACTGGAACGAGAGGTGTATGAGCGAAGCGGTGACGGCTATGGCTCTGAGAGTCAACGGTGGTGCAGAGTTGGACCTGCTACTCCAAGAGGTCGACAGCGACGACGTGACGACCGCAGATGCAGAGGCCAACCTCGGACCGGTGATTCTCGGCAACATCGCTGCCAACTCTCCACGGTTGGCTGCTACCGCTGCAGCTGATGCCGCCCTGGTGAACAAGCTCTGCGACTATGCCACCGATTCGAACGGCAACAAAATCTTGGCAACTGAGGCGGCCTTTGCTCTGGCCTGCATTGCCAGGCACAGCCGAGACGAGCTGCCACGTGAGAATCTCATCAGCGCGATCGAAGGCCGACTCCGCGTCCTCCTCAGCAGTTCGGACTCCGATCCCAATGGGCTGCTGCTGACCAGAGCGCTCGTCTTCGCCCTCGGCGAGCTCTCGGGCGGCACGGAAGGTCCGTTGCATCGAAGTCTGGGTCAAAGTCCGTATTTCTTGGTCATTCTAGACGGCTTTGGGCAGATCGAGGAGAGCGGCGCGCTCGAGCAGCTCGTTCGACTGTTGGAGTCGCCGATTGAACTGGTGCGACGCGACGTGGCTGGGGCGCTCGAGTTGGTGACCAGGGCTTGCGACGACGAGTCGAGACGCAACATCTGCGGCGACAACATCGACCGTCTCCTCCTCGTGACATCTCTCGACCCCCACGACGACTCCCTTGACTGACTTTATCACGAGGCGAACTATGTACCAGAGCTTCACTTAGCCCAGAGAATAGTTAGAGTTAGAGAACAGAAGAGCTACACACATACATTGTACATGTCAGAAGGCTGTTGCGAAGTAACATCCCACTCTGTAGGTGTCCCACAGGGATCGCTATGTACCAATGTATGTAGTTGGGAGATCAGCAGAGCACACACGCAAAATGTGTGTGTGTGTGTGTGTGTGTGTGTGTGTGTGTGTGGGTGCGTGCGCGTGCGTGCGTGCGTGCGCGCGTGTGCGTGTGCGTGTGTGCGTGTGTTCAATGTGCCGTCTCAGCGCGGGCTGCGGGGTGCCAGCGTCCTGACTCCGACTGCGACCAACCACCATCCGCCCTCATTGGTCGACTGCCATTTGTAGCCGACGCGACGCGACTGCGTCTTTAGTGTCGCCCTCTGTTCTTGCCCGGCTCACAGTTCAGGCTGAGGAAGTGTGCGTGTCGCGTCGTAGGCGGTAGCTGCTGGGGTGCGGCGAGCTGAATCGATGCTGGAGAGGCTGCCCGTGACGGTGTGGAGAGAGCTGGTGGCCCGTCTTCTCCTGAGGGAAGTCGGCCGCTGCCGGCTGCTCTGTCGCCGACTGCGCTGCCTCTTTCCCGCCAACGAGTGCTGGAGCCCATGCAACACCCTAGAAGTGGTGGCATTGAAAAGGTGCAGAATTGCAGAGCATGGTGCGAATTAAGCGGAGAGATGGCCGTCTTTCGGATACCGCTGGCCATTCCATTGTCCAATAGTGAAGTGCCTGCAGTGTTGCACAATTAAGAACGTTTGAAATTCTTTATCGTTACTACCAAAAAGCTGAGGAAACCCCACCCAAACCCTCCCTCAATTACTGGTATGATTGAGCGTGCGCTGTATTGTGTGCGGTTGCTTTGGCAGAGTTGCACTGCAACGGTCGTTCAGCGCGTACTCACGTGCTTTGGGACAGCGAGAAGCACGTGGACGAGAGCGACCGAGTGCTGGGAGCAGTCAGATTTCCTCGACCACTGCCTGCGTCTGGCACCAGCGTCACTGTACGGGTTCACAGTGCACTTTTTGCAACCCAAGGACGGCTCAACGTGTCACCACTGGAGTCGACTCGCCAGCCTCACTGAGGGCTGCGTCATTCGCAGGCATGATGACTTCTCTGATGTACCTTGTATGACCGATTTACATAAAGAGTGTTATAAAGCTCATTCACATACCTGCGGCCGGTTTCTGCATCTTGGCCCCCGCTCGCTGTCGCCTCTCTGCTTTTGGCGCTCCAAAGTAAAGCGTACTTTATTTCGCTATACATTTGTTAGAGTTGGGAAAAATACGTTTTGACTTTGGACCAGCGTATTTTTTTGAAAAAATACGGTATTTTTTTAAAAAAAATACGTATCTTTTGTATTTTTTTAGAGTACGTATGTACAAGTACCATACATCATAGTAAGCCATCAGCGAAGTGTCCAAAGCTTAAAAATCGGTACATAAAGTAGGTCGAACGCTGTAAAACTGTGCAAGCACGCAAGTAGACGAGTAGGAGTGCTTGTGCGTACGTGTGTGTGGATGTGAGGTGAGTATGTGGGTGAGTGGTGCGTAAGCGGAGTAATGAGCGACCAAGAGATTTGGTTGGCATCCAACAAAGTGAGAAATGGGGGGCACGCATCCAAGAACGCGAAGCAGGTCGACGCGACACTAAGAACGCGACGAGCTAACAATAGCAAAAGCTAGCAGAACCAATTGTTGGGTTCGCGTCCGCTGCGTCCAAAACATACCGTAAGCAAAACCTAAGCGTCGTAAGAATAATGTGATGTCAAACAAATCGTCTTGTGGTAAGTCTACCCACTACACAACTCTCATATATGCTGTTCAATGTAAGGTACATTGATTAACAACAAATGTTTTATTATTTATTGTAGGTTGATTCAACAAAATACAGGCTTACGACTCAAAATTACGACTACTACCTTACGATTACGACTACGACTGTACTTTTTAAAAATAAGATACAGGCGGCGGCGTACTTTTTCAAAAAAATACGTGTATTTTTTTGAAAAAATACGTTTGAAAAAATACGCGCCCAACTCTAGCCCCCGGGGGGCTAATTATAGGGTTTACGGTATGCAGTGTAAACAGACACCTTTTACGCTGCCTTTGCCTACCTTTACGTCAAAATTCGCTGGAAAGAACGGAATATGGATGGATGACATGTTGATTCTATTTTTCAGATCAATAAAATCAATGGGGCGGTATGCTAGATGCTTCATGTCATAGGTACTGAGAATTAGGTATGCTCATTTAGTCATTTCTCATGCATTTGTCATATGACTCATATCACACATGTAGGTAACAAGGTCTGGCTGATCATGTAACTGTGGTTTTGACTTAGGACTAGGGGGAGGCTTGGAGACCATCGGGTGGGGGCATACCTGTACCTGGGGGTTGGGGTCCCCCCAATGCACCCCCAAAACTTTTCCAAAGGATTTTTACCCTGTCTAAAACGATAAGAGTGAGTAAATATTGGTGTTTTTCCGTGCTTTTCAGTGTTATGTCACCATAAAACAGCCAAATAGCACTATTTAGACCTTGTTTATACCCATTTTTTTTTACCAAAGGGTACCAGTTCCAGTTTGATTAAGTCAAACAATGTCCAGCTACCCCCGCCCACTTTTTGCCCCCCCCCCCCCAAATCGGCAAGACGCCGTTACAGGTATGGCGAAGGCCCGGTTAGAGGTATGATGTCACCCCAGTCAGAGGTGTGCTTTATGTCCGTTTAGTGGCTGAAAACTGCGTCACATTTAGCGCACCAACGACGCAGCGAGCTCTGGTTGCTCTGGAACAGCTGGCGAGGGGCAACTTCAGCGGCCTGGATCAGTTCTTTAGTGGACCGCGCCTCCGCAGCTCCTACGGACGCGTCACCATCACTGGGTCGACCATGAGTGAATACGCTGGTCGTCAGCGGCGACGGCGAGACTATGGAAAGAAATCGATGACGACTATTTTGGACTGCGTTGCGGTTCACGAGCTGGTGTCGAGGACGCCAGAGACGCCGCACTTTTGGGCGCTTGTCGAGCTCATGGTCAACGCCGACTGCTGCACGAGCGTGCTCGGCGAGCGCCATCCTTTCGTCAAGAATCGGATTCTTGCGAACGCTGCGGCCCTCCAAGCGGCGCCTTCGCTCCAGCGACTATCTGTACGCAGATTGTACTGCGTCGACGGGTCGACTTTGCCCGGCCGACAGCTGCGGCTGCCTCAGCTTCGTGCACTGTAGGCTCAAGTCCTCGTCTGCGTCTGTCGTGACGACGCCTGCGTGGAGCGCGGTCTTTTCTCTGAGTTGGCCACCTTCGCGCCAGAACTGCAGCAACTGGTGGCCCTATTGGCCGTCGTGCCAGCAGACACGCCGCTAGATCGGCGACATCTGGCTGGTTTCATTGCTGGCTGCAGGGAGCTGAGAGCGATCGACGTCCACCTCTACCACGACTGCCGCGTGGACGCGCTTCAGTGGCCCGAAGACCGCGCCCAACTACAAGTCGGAACGGATCAAAACGCGCCGTCTCCATGGAGTTTTGCTTCGGCCATTCGTGGTGAGAACGTTGTCAAGGAGAAGCACCACTTTGCGAAATTGCTGAATTCCTGCTCTGGACTGTGGGCGGTGATTCTACGCAACATCAGTACAGTCCAACAGAATGCGCCCTCTATTTTGCATAAGATTGACAAATTTTTCTAGCAATGTTGGCGCAGCAACTGACGACGGGTTGACGACAGTCGCGAATGTGCTGGGTGGGACGCTTGCACTTCGAGAACGTGCGAATAAAGATTACGCGATTGTACCTACTGTCGTTCTACCGATTGCTTCTCCGTCAAAGCACAGCCACTGGTCAACCTACAGTACCCATTTTTTCAACGAAGTCTCTACTCTGATCGCTCTTTGGAGGGACCGTCATTGGAAGGGGGGGGGGTGCGTTTTTGCAGATTTATGGTCCATGCTATCTGTGTGGCGGGAACTGGGAAGACAAAGTCATGAACTGCTCGTCTGCGTCCTTTTATAATGGTGTTAGGCTTTCAGACCCGTCGCGACATCGTAGCGGCGGTGTGGACAAGCTGGAAGTGTTCCGTTGCGGTGTTACTCGTGCGTGCATTGCATTGTAGCTTGTTCCATGGCTTTGGCGATTGACCCTGTCCCCCCCCCCTTGGGCTATGTACCGTAAATCCTCCAATGGTGCCCCGGGGCACTATTGTTTCAATGTCTCTCAAGAGGGGGGCACTATTAATTTCGTCAGATTTTTGCGCAATTTGCAGCAAAATTTAACATAAAAATGCCTTAAAAATGCACACACACAGGTAGCCGGAATTCAAAAGTTTAATTGCAATACGTGTATCGCACACATGATTACTCACCATGCATGCACTTTTATGCAACTGGGTGGCATTCAAATTTGATTTTGGCGCAAATTTAAAATTGACTTGCCCCCGGGCGGCACTATTGGAGGAGGGCTTCTATTGGAGGATTTACGGTAGGTCTATTCAAAATACCGTAGCCTAAAACCGCATTCCTGTCGCTCATACATTGCTCATGTCGTTCCTGTATAGCTAGGAGCGTGTCCTTTGTTGTCCCTTTGGAACAGTGCTGTGGTTCAGCTGCTGGAATGACCTCGTTGCCAGAGCAGCCAGTAGCGTTTTACACTACTTCTAGGAGCTTCTACCCCCCCCCCCCATTTCTTTCCTCGGTCAGTCAGTCTCCGACGTCAGCTGACGGTGCGGCGGACGCAAGCAGAAGCGAACCAAGACAGGTCAGAAGACGCGACGCATCTCTCTTCGCCTTAGTAGCGCAGTCAGTGGCGGAACCCCCTTGATGGGGAGGTGAAGAAGTGGCGAGCTCCTCGAGAACAAGTGGACTGTCTTGGAGGCGCAGAGTGGCTTGAAGAGAGGATTAAGAGAAGTGAGAAGCGACCGGCTTGTTGTTGAGAAGCAGCGCAATTGTTTCGATAGCCATTTTGAAGCTTGGAGAACTAGAAGCTCCGCACAAGGAGTGATCGCCGTATGTTGTGTGTATTTATTGTTTGTAGAAATCGACAGTGTGTCAGTGGTCACTGACGGACCAAACAACTGTTGCAAGTCACCTCTGTGCAAGCACCAGCTGTCTCTTTCTACCTAGGATCGCAGTCTCATCCGTTCCGGTTATGTACTTAAGAGAACACACTGTGCAGTTGCTGCAACTAAATCTGCTGACCATTTTGCAGAAACCATATTTTTCATGTGTATACTGTATCTTAGCTGACGCCCGATCACCAATTCTATGGGGTTGACTCGTCTCACTAGGACCGACCAATCAGATTCAGATGTCTTCGAAGCCACTCAAATCGCTCGTCAGCCGCTTCCGGTCGGTGTCGCCAAGAAAGGAGGCGCAGAGCTCCTTTGCGAACGGCTTGCCAGTGAGCGACGAGAGCTTCAAGTGGAGGACCCTCGCTTCGGACCCGTACGAGCGTTCGAGGCACGTCGACGCCTTCCTCCAGTCGGCCCAGTGCCACACGACCGACTGCGAAGCGGTGCTGCTCGTCAAGGAACAACGATTCGTCGTCTGCAGACACCAGCTGGCCCATGCCAGCGACTTCTTCAGGTTCTCTTCCTCTCAGCTTAAATTCCGCTTCTTTTGATTTGACAGAGAAAACAAAACAAAATGACCTTGTGTACAGACAGTGGCATTGACTTAGTGAAGAGTAGAGTGTGTACTGTACATCATCGACACAAAATTTTAATGTTGTTCATTCAGACGTCTGTTTCGCGGCGGCATGTCCTTTGAGGGCGAAAGCTCAAACACCGCCTCTACAAAGTCGCACAAGAAGCGCGGCAAAAACCACGACGGCCAATATCAGGATAGCAATAGTAACTACCAAAGCCACAATCCTAAAGAAGAATACGTAATCGTAGTCGGAAGCAAGGAAGAGGCTAAGGAATTCCGGTGGTTCTTGGAATGTCTCGTGCCGAATCCAACGCTGGCGGATGTGACTGGTGAGCGAGGGGTGGAGGGGGGGGGGGGAGTTAAGAAACACGTTAAGACAATTCAAGGCAAGCGCCACAAAATCGCGTCGCTTCACGATTATAAAAAAATATGCCCGTTTCAGAGCCCAAGCTAGAGTCTCTCATGCGCCTCGGGGAGCGATTCGAAGCGCCGGGAGTTCAACTCCGTTGCGCTGAGTTCATGTCTAAAACATCGTTCCACAGGCCACCCATGGTGAATTTGTAGTTACTTGCTCCAGTAACGGTGGCTGGTAGAAAATTCACAACAATTCTGCGGCGCAGTAAAAGCACGCGAGAAAAAAAGGAAGAATTCTTAATTAAGGCAAAGGCATTCATAGTGCAGTTCAGCATGCCAACCAACCAAAATTTTGCCACCCAAAAGTTTTCAAAAAACCTCACCTTTTAGGTAGTGCTATGCTGGCTGCTGTGGGCAGTCAAGTACAGTATGCCGCGCGTGGGGCATGACGCCTGCTTGCCCTCCGTTGCACGGCTGCCGCTCGTCACTCTTGAAGAGTACAGAGAGAAGATTGGCGACAAGAACTTTGGAGATCTAGGTTCACACCAATTGCGTCTTGCGTCTTTTTCCGTTTTGCTTCACGTTGTAAAACCAATATTAATGACAGTAGTGTCGTAAGGTATGTATAAAATTGAGTTATCGAGCTTAATGGTCATTAGTTGCGGATTTGGCACCAGATTTGGATAAAGAAATAAAACTAGGTAACCTGGTATTTTAGGTCGCTTCTAGTGCACTGCGGTTGCGTCCGACATTCAATTTCAATAGTTCACATACCATACCTTTTTGAAAGGCTCTAAACAATGTGCACATTGCACGTTCTTTCAGTCGCTGCCAAGCTACGAGCTTGTCATTCTCAAACGGCAGAGGTGTACCGACACATTCATAGATCGGATCATTTTTCCGCGGAGCTGGAAATCTGTCCAAATTGCTTGAGGAGGGACAAAACTGAGGGGGCTAAAGATCGAAAAGTAACCGTAATAGCCTCGCCCTGCCAGAAACTGATTGGTTGCTGGTACGTTCTACGTTTAAGTGATACTTTTTAAATATTTACAGACTTTTAGCTGGATCGTGCACTTGTGTTCTTGGCAGGTTGTGTCTCAAGGACGTGGAGTCGTGCGTGGTCGGTCACCCCGACTCGAAGCCGGCCTTTCAAGCGCTCCACAAGTGTCAGCATGGCACCAGGGCAGTATGCTGACCGCTAATCTTGCCCTGTCTAGAACAAGCTAAATATTTCCTGCATTTTTGTAATGTAGAACACAGCCATGTAAACGTTATTTTAAGAGTAAAAGCGACTACACGGTCGATTGTACTCCACAATTGTGTTGGGCTCGACAGACTAAGGACCAACCACAGTTCCCTGCTCAGCATGCTGACACCCCGTAGAGTGCTGAACGAACTGGCGACCGACTGTTTTTGTCAGCCCTACGAGTTTCGCGCCTCCCATCAGTCGACAGGCCTGTCGTCATTTGATCCAACTGACAACGTTCGGCTATCAAACGCTTCCGCTGGAATCTACGCTGCGAATGGAAAGGCGAAGACAGGCAAGAAGGAGAAGGAGAAGAGGAATCACAGGTTCGTTGTCGATGCCGTGTGAGCTGCATCTGAACTGAATTGTACAGAGTGATGCTGCGCAGTATGGTGTTACGGCCTACGCTGCATAGCGTACAAATGTTCCTACAATATGTACGAGTATGTACGTGGTTGGAACGTTCTGCTTAGTGTCTATAATGACAAGCACAGGTCGTTCTGTCGGCAGGAATGCCAACATTTGGCACATGCAATCGAGCGCATCTCTAAAAATCTCCAAAAATTCTCTGGAAGAATCCTCTGTACTTGCATTTAATTTACAAAACAAATAGTTTCCAACAATCGATTGAATTTTACAGCTTGGACACGTTGGCTACGCCTCGAGGAAGCCAAAGATTCTTTAAATGAATGTTTCCCAATTTTTGCAAATTGTCCTTATGCTTCCAAGACGTATTTTGAACGGTACTAATTTGGAACGGGAATTAATTGTATTTGGTGGTCTCGTTTGCCGTTGTCTTGTTGAACAGTAGCGCTGGTGCCAGTAAAAATTTGCGCATTGCTACACCAAAGACAGTATAGGGGCGCACAGCAGATGTGGGACACGATACGAAGTGTACGCATGGAGAAAACACACAAAGGAAAGCGCACAGGCTATGAAATTGAGCGAAGAAAGCATATCAGCTATTGTGGAACAATAAATAGAGAAATGTTTGCACGGTTCTAGTATTCTATCTCATCAAAATCTTTACCAAAACGAAACGAAATAATAAAAATACAAAAACGAGTAACATAAATCCATGCGAACAACACCAAACACCAATGGCAACAAACTACTACAGCAGAACACGGCAGTGACGATGCCAGAAAGTGTGGACTTTATTTCAAGAGTTTGGGTGAAAATTGCAGATTGTACTCTATTGTAACAAAGACCTGAGTGTACAAAAGCCGGCTGCAAAACTAGAAAGACTAGAAAATCATGTACATTGTAGCCATCGTTTTGTACAATCTCTGCACGTTAAGGGTGCAGATATGAGGGCTCCACCTTACGTCACACGCTCGCTAGCACCGCCACTGAACTGAGAAATGAAGTACCTATGTATGTATCGACAATACATTAAATAATATGGGACCGAAAATAATTAAATTTGATGAACGACGTTACTGTCTGTACACAAATATCACAGCAATCTGGCTTTGGGAGAGCATTTCTTAAGACAAATGGCACAACGAACTCGAAAGTGTTGCCGATTCCTTTGACAATTTTCTCTATAGCGTTGACATAGGAAATGCTTCCATGTATGGCACGTGGAATTCACTCGTTCCTGACACGCATTGCGACCACCACCAATGTGTAGTTTTCTCACGAGTTTTTCTCACATTTTGGCACATCAGCTCAATTTGACCCTTGAAACATGAAGAAGAAAACCAGTGTTGGAGGTTATTGTGACAGCATCTTGTAAAATGACTTGTGAAAGAGACAAAGGTCTGTCTGTACAGGAGCCGATTCAACCCATGAGTTAGCCGAACGAGCGACCTGAATTAAAAACGCGCGAATGTCAAGAATTCCAGCATGTTGCGATTCGTCAACGCACACACGAACATTCGGCGCACACGCACACACGCACACCCGCGGAGTGTGGCAGCAGCAGTCAATCAACGTAGCGCACTTAGCATAAGGCTTATGCAGCGGCTAGCAACCGAGCGGTAACTATGCGCTATCTATTCAGCCACACCATCCCCGTGTGGCATGTGCTCGCGCGCTTGTGTTTAGAGAGATGATACGTAGGCCTAGTCTAGCAGCAGCTACGCACACAGTACTTTGCAAGGCTGTTGAAATACACCCGGCTATAGTTGCTACTAGCTAGCACGATGCGTCTATAGTTACACGCACCGAGAGTATCGAACGGGGCACCCCCCCGTGGGGCTCATCAAATGCCAAGTCTGTGCGTTACTAAGTACACTCTCTACACACCCCATAGGCGACCAAGAACTCGCGGCTACTATAGGCGCACAAGACAAGAAGAGGGCGGTAAAAATGTGTAAAGTGTGCGCGAGGAGGACACACCGCGCGCATCAAATGTGCGCGCGGCAGAGTTGTGACCAAATGAAAGACAATATACAGTCGCAGTTCGTATAGGCTTTTGAAGGCGTTTACTCATGTTTGTTAGAATAAAACTTGGTAGCGTTACTCGAGCCCATTGTTTAATGGAGGTAGTTGTTTTAATGTAGCTGTACATTGCGCACTTCACAAACTGGAGTCAACCAGAGAATTCATTGTTCGTTGTTTCTGTTTGTTGCGAAGATTCTTTGGTGCATGCTGTTTTATTCGGTGTTTACTGCAGGTGGCGCGAACAGTGTGTATGTGGGCGCTGGCGGAATGCGATGTAATGCAGTAAACGGCGTCGACCAAGCGAGTGACTGCGGCCTCGCGATCGCGCACTGATGACATTGACTTTTCGCGTCCGTCGGTTGAGAGAGATCGGGGGCAGCGTGGGAAACCCGAGGTGACGCTCGAGATTTGGAAACCGGTCTCCACAAGGTTTCGGAGATGCGGCACTCGAGAGCACGATAAGTGACGAATCCAAATAGCGTGCATGGCCCACTCGTGTAGCCAGACGGCCGGGGGAGGGCAGGGGGGGGGGGGTATACCCCGTCGAAATTCTAGAAAATGCAACAAGAAAATGCAACAGGTCTCCCTCTCTCCGTTGAAAGCCCAGTGATGCGCAACTCCGCCGATACAGTCAACTTTGACGAAAAAAAAACTTGAGAGTGTGAATAAATGCGGAAAGGCTCGCAGCAAAAGGATTGCTGCAATACCGTAATGCAAACGTCGCATATATAAGGTATCGGTTCTATTGCGTTGGCTAAATGTGTCTGCCGCAGTCTCAGCAATCAATGACATCATGGAGTCACTTGCCGAACGCCACCTGCGCTCGAGGCAGCAGGTACATAGTATCACCACTTTCGATATCGGCTGCGCACCTGCGTTTGTCTCCGCTTAATATCAAACGGTACTTACCTACATACACCTACATACCTACGCAGAGAAGGCGATTCAAAACACTCACCCGCGCACACCTTCGCAATTAGCGCAAGGGAATTGGCGCAGCTGCTCAGCCTCAAGCTCAGCCAATCAGCTTGGCTAGCTATCGTCGTTGCCGTTGCGCAGCGATCAGTCTTACGTTCGTCAATTGAGGCGAGAGTATTGATAGGAACACAACATTGAGAAACATGAAGGCGGCGACCTTGGTTTTGTTTGGAGTGTTGGCACTGACGGTAGGACCCAGATTTTGCATTCTTTGCATTTTCGTTGTTTAGTTCTTTTGTTTGTGTCTTAAACGCCTCGCGTTTCTAACAACACCCACAACCGCACTCGTTCCTACAGCTGGGCTTTTCGAAAGCGCGCCCCTATGGCTACTCTGACTGGCTCATGGAACCGAAGACGCGAGGCGGCTTTCCGAATTGGGTTCTGCTGCCGAGCACTGCGCAGGCAACTGCCCACAAGCGGTTCATTTGGGCGCCGCTTCAGCAGAGGATGCGACCGGTCCGAGCGCTGAAGACCGTAAAAGAAGAGATGAAATTGGCTTGAATGTGAGAGCGATCTTGGAAGGTGATCCGAATGGAAAACGATTGACGTACCGGTAAAGAAACGGTGGAGATGGTCGCGCGCGGACGCAAAATGAGAGCAGCGCACACTCGGTTTAGCTTCGCTGATTCTGGAACTCGTTTTGCACTCCCCTAACTCCAGTTGGGACACATTGACGGCTGCGCCGCGCTTGCGCCCCTACACATTTGTGCGTACATACATTCGCACATCAGAACACGCGACGCAAAACCTTCACAGAGTCTCACAGGACGACAACATGAGAGCCTTGACACTCGCCGCAGTCGTTGCTGCGACTCTGTTGATCAAAAACAGCCATGGAGACGAGCAAGAAATGATACCCTGCGACAAGTTGGGCTCAGAAAAACCCGGTGTGTGGAGCTCGACTGTTGGTACAGTCCTGCAGCAGGACTTTTATCAACACGCATTTTCGCATCCTATACAAGTCAAACCAAAAACATTGGTACATATGTACCATGAACCCTAACAAAACTCCCCACACCGCACATCGACACCTTCCAGTCTATGCCCCCTTTATTTAGCCCCCCCCCCCCTATAAAATTGCATCTTCTCTTACGGCTCGAATAAAGCCCACGGCGCTAATTGGAGGGTTTGCGGTACATCATCCTAGGTAGTTCTGTACCAGTGGTGTAAGGAACCTTTGTGAGGAGTGCCTAACACACATTATGATGAGAAATAAACCTCGCAGCAGTGT
This sequence comes from Paralinhomoeus sp. GSCO2_6, assembly GCA_030248085.1. NCBI lineage: Eukaryota > Metazoa > Nematoda > Chromadorea > Monhysterida > Linhomoeidae > Paralinhomoeus > Paralinhomoeus sp. GSCO2_6. The sequence continues at coordinate 123,829 of JASAMY010003298.1, forward strand.
GGCTGAGTTGGTTATTCGCAAGCCAGGCACCCTCTACCTGAGGGTCCTCGGTTCGATTCCTGCCACTGTATACTTTTCGCGTTTTTGCAGGGTTATTGCTCGGACATTCTCACCAATTTATCACTCCTCGTTTCTCACTCGCCCTCTAGAAATAAAACCGTCAGCCGTGCAACATGTGAAATTCACTGTACATACCTACGAAAACTGCACGGTCGTTGTTGTTGCGTATCTCAGTGGCAGCAGCAGCACGCAGTACACGTTGCAGTGTCAGTCGCGGAGGTGCGGGCCAAGCTGAGTCCTCTACTGAACCCGTTTGTCGTGTTCGGCGACAGCATCAGCGACGACGGCATCAATTACGACAACTACGGCGACAACATGGGCGTGTACGCGTTCACCAACGGCCCCACCTGGGACCAGTACCTGAATACACTAGTCTATCCTGGTGGGCAATACGCACGCACGCACGCACGCACGCACGCACGCACGCACGCACGCACGCACGCACGCACGCACGCACGCACGCACGCACGCACGCACCCACCGCACATGCGTGGTCTGAGAAATCATGAGTTCCAGACGGCGGTGCCAAGCGACTGAACATCGCGATCGCGGGCGCCACGAGCGCAATTACTGGAACGTTCACGCCCGAATGGGGCGGCTTGTCCTACCAGCTGGACAAGTTCTTTGGCAACGAGTCGCTCGTCAACTACTACAAGGACGCGCAGTACGTGGTGGAAATCGGCGGCAATGACGTCATCTTTGAGGTGCAGGCGAAAAAACAGCTGACGGGCAAATCCATGAAGGAGACAGCGGACACACTCTGCGCGAACGTGCTCGCGGCCGTGGACCGAATCAAGCGTCGCATAAACAACGGCAAGAAGGTCATCGTCTTCAACGTCATGAGACTGGAGTGGGTGGTTTCCCTTTGAATTGAGTAGTGTTCTCTGAGTGCTCCATCAGTACACTTTCATCTGTTCCCAGGGAGTCGCCAGCGATGTCCAGCTCGCCCGTGGCAGTGGGGCGCGCGACGGCGTTGCGTCGGCGGGCCAACGCGGTGCTGGAAGCGGCCGTTTCCGGTCGGGACGACATCGTCTTCGTGGACGTGGGCGGCAGGGAAATCACCGACTATACGCAGCCCTTCTTCCGCATCGAACACAAAGGAGTGAATGCCGACAAAAAGGAACGTGGGTCACTTCAAAAAAAAATAATATAAAGAGCTTTCTCGAACGTTTTGAAGCTTTCTGATCGTTTCAGACAACATTCCTGACGGGAGTATGACCAAGTATCGGTATTACGACTCGGTGCATCCGTCGACCAAGATTCACCACGTCATGTCACGTGTCGTGGCATGCGCTTACTACCACCAATTGTAGTTCCTCGGCTTAACCGACAACAAAAAATGACAAAAATTTGATGAAACTCCGCGCACGCACCTTAGAAAGAGTCGTTTTAACACAATAGTAAGGACGATAAATATGCCAATCCCAGCATGGTGGTACGCATGATCGGCAGAAATTTGTTTTGCTGTTTATGGTTTAGATGCAAAAACCGCTTGCGCGAATTGTATCGCAGCTTGCAAAAATAGGTACCATACCGGTAAATGCAATACGCTGTGCTTTCAATCCATCAAAAGGTCAACACCTAGAGGCGAATTTCGATTCGATGATCAGTCCCAATCACTCAACTTTGATCACTTTGCCACTGCCGGTGCTGATCACATTAATAGCGGGGTCTCCTTTGTAGTATACGTTGCCGCTGCCTCGGATAGCGCCGCTCAGACTCTCGCTAACGGCGACCGTGATGTCCTGGTTGTGCACGGTCACCTCCATGGTCTTCACGGCCAACTCGCCGAGCGACAAAGTCGACTTCTTCTCTCGTGGCGCATCGTTCAGAACGAGCACTTTGGCCGAGTCGGCCGCACCTTTCAGATTCACAGTGGCTCCCGCGCCATGCGTGTTCAGGTAGACGCTCTTCGCAATGACGCTTAGCTCGAGCGATGGGCCTAGAATTGCGCTGCGAAACAGTGCCGTAAATGGCAAATGCTCCAATATCCCCCCCCCCTCCAATAGTGGACAACCCAATAGTGCCCCTGGGTTAGGAGAGGTTGCAAGTATAGTGCCCCTTGGGTACTATTGGGGATTTACGGTAAAAAGATGCATGCATAGTATATGCAAATTTTTGGTGCGCAACTCCGAAAATCAATTTTTGGCCACGATTGTCTTAGAAGCCCCCCACCAAATGTAATTGCCATTATACGAGTGTAGTCGTATCAATGAACGTTTTATTAGTTTATCGTTTTAACCGCAAACGTAAATAACTACAGACATTCTCTCAAATAAAACTGAAATACCATTTCCGTGGGTCACTGCCACGAACTCGCCACTGGTCTTAAACACCGAGCCTTCAGCTCCCTTGACTCTCGCGCCGTATTTGGCGTGCACCTTCTTCAAGGTCGGCGCTTGAAGTTGGATTTTCTTGGCGCAACTTTTGCCAGTGGGACATACGAAGTACGACTTTCCTCTGCTAATTCTTTGAGAAATCTGGAGAATGCCGCGTTTGCCTCGGTGTGACGTGCGCAGGCCCAGATACGCTGCGAAACCCTTGTCGACTGTGAACAGCAGCTTGCCGGTGGCCGGACCCTGAACCCTGGTTTGTTGCGTGCGTGCGTGCGTGCGTGCGTGCGTGCTTGCGTGCGTGCGTGCGTGCGTGCGTGCGTGCGTGCGTGCGTGCGTGCGTGCGTGCGTGCGTGCGTGCGTGCGTGCGTGCGTGCGTGCGTGCGTGCGTGCGTGCGTGCGTGCGTGCGTGCGTGCGTGCGTGCGTGCGTGCGTGCGTGCGTGCGTGCGTGCGTGCGTGCGTGCGTGCGTGCGTGCGTGCGTGCGTGCGTGCGTGCGTGCGTGCGTGCGTGAGAGCGTCCGTTCGTGCGTGCGCGCGTGCGTGCGCGCGTGCGTGCGTGTGTGCATGCGTCCGTGCGTCCGTGCGTCCATGCGTCCGTGCGTCCGTGCATGCGTTCGTGCGTGCGTGCGCGCGCGTTGCGGTGCGCGTTGCGGACCTGCACGATTTCCACGTCGACAGGAAAGTAGACGGCAAGTGCTTCAAATGATGGGATATCGATCGGGATGGTTACCGCTTTGCCAGTTCCGTAGACGGTGGATTTGTCTTTAGGCTCTGAAGAAATGGAAAAATCGTAATTGAAAAGGAAATGAAAACGTTTTAGAGAAATCGTACTCAATTCGATTTTTAATGTACTCGATAGCGTACTAGATTTTTAATGTACTGTATTTGGGATGTGTCTTCAAGCCACCAAACCCTTACTCTTTTTGCTGAAGAGGAACGCGTTTCCGCAAGCAACCGTTGCGAGCAAGAGAACCAGCAGGTGTCCTGTCATCTTTAACTGGAAGTGTTTTTGCCAAGTTATCGTAGGTAGTGGGTTATTGTTAGAGAAATGTGAGAAGCAAGTCTGAAAGCGTGTTTTTACGCAAGTTAGCATCAGCCTAATCAGCTTTCCGCAAAGCTGCTTGCTCGAGCGGCACGGCCGTGAAGAGCTCAGCTTACGTGACCACCTCGCTAGCTTATTACAGTACCGCCCAAATATATTGTAATCAATCTTTCTTTTCATTTTTTTTGGAAAAGTGTTTGATTAAAAGCGCGACTGACGAGATCGCATATCTTCACGCAGTGAGTACGAACTACCATAAATCCACCAATAGAGCCCCCTCCAATAGTGCACACGGGCCCGTGGTAAAAGATATGTATGTTATGCCATGTGCCTCTTATGGGCAAAAAATAAAGTGGTAGGTACATATTATCGTGTATACACACTATTACTAACCAACAATAAACGTTTCAGCAATTATTAAATTTATATGGGCAAAGTGTGACGCAAATTACGGACAAATTGGCAATTTTGACAGCGAATGTATCATTACCATTCAAAATTCTTCGGTTGAAAGTATAGAGCCCCCTCCAATCGCCCCCCCCCGGGTAAGGAGAGGTTAAAGAATAGCGCCGGGGGCACTATTTGAGGATTTACGGTACCTTAAATGCGGTACGTAAAGTAATATCCATAATTGCGCACATTCTGAGTGTACAAAGGTCGAGTGTACAAAGGTCTGATAACGCCAACCACGGATTTAGCGGAATTATCTTCACTTCGATGCGCAAGTGGATTACGCAGTGGGATTGCATCATATCGCGCGGCGGGTCTGGAAGAGTGGGGGGGGGGGGGGGGGTGGGGTAAACGGCCGAATTCTGGGGGGTGTCTGGAGCAAAACGTGTGGCGTAGCCGGCCATTTTTTGAGTTATACTGGTACTTTTTGGTCAAAAATGGGTATAAATAGGGTCTAAACAGTGTTATTTAGTTGTTTTATGGTCATATAACACTGAAAAGCACTGAAATACAGCAACATTTACTCACTTTTATCGTTTTAGACTGAGTGAAAATCCCTTGAGAAAATTCTGGGGGGAGGGTTGGGGGAGTTGAAAATTCTGTTTGGCCCCCAAACCCCAACCCTCCCTCCCCCAGTTACATACAGGTATGCCTGTAGCTGAAGCCTAGCTTCTTTGGCAGATACAACCTTGTCGCAGCCGTTGTTAGCTTGCAACAGAGACGCGCTCGACGCTGACGATGAAGGCGGTCGGCGGCTCTTGCAACTCGGCGCCATCGGGGTGTCGGCGACGGGTGTGGCTGGCGCTGACTGAGGACGCTCGTCAGAGACCCACGTCTCGGTTTCCGATGCCCTCGACAAGAGCAGAGGCGGGGCCCAAAATGTCCAGCACCTTGTTGTCGACGTTGTCAAGCACAGCGTCCACACCGCCCTCCGCCTCTGTCGACTTTTCGTGCTGTTTCTGCAAACAGCACGCGTCCGTTTTTATATGTTTACTACTTGCTCAGAAATATTATCACGTTGCGTTGGTCGCCAGCGTCCTCTTTTTCAAGTTTGGCCAAGCAGTGTCTCGCAGGTACGTCCAGTCCTTGGAGTCCTATGGCAGAGAAATGCCAGCCGATTTGCAATTCTGCCAAATTTCTTCCCATCGCGTTTGTTTCTCCTTTGCCGTCAATTTCTGACAAAATTTGCGGAAGAATACGTCTTTCTTGTCGGAAATCCAAGTCAAGAGTGCCAACTTGTTCTCAAAATTCAGCTCGGTTCGACCGCGAGTGATTTTTCTTATGGTTTTCTTTTTACTTCAACGGATTTTTTCGAAAATTTTTCGGTAACTACTAGTTTTGAGAACTTGTTAGTTACTACTAGTTACTTGTCATTTATGCAACGCTTCCTAACTAGACTTGTCAGTAACAAGTAACTACTGGTTACACGTTACAATAACTAGACTTGTTTTTTATGCAACGGCCCCCAGGGCGAATTGGTCTCTCCGCTTGGGGAATGTGAAGTTCAGTTGCAGGACCACAAGGAAACTGAGAACGATGAGAACGTTGACATCACGTGTGGGATGGACGCTGCTCAAAATTGCGCTTTGCAAGTGTAGGTATTAAGTATGAAACGTGCACGCGTAGGTGTGTGTACGGCAGCGGTTTGCGACGAGTTGGGTGGAGATGGCGGAGCTAGGCAACAAAGGAACGTACGTTCAGCGTGTACGACTACGAACTGACATGCGCGCGCAGGAATTTATTGTGTCGTTTTGTTGCTCTGTGACGCGACTGGTCGCGTTGTTGTGTTGGTCTCTGCGATGCATATTGTGGTGTTGATAGTGGGAAGCTCCGTGCTCTGTGTCGCGGCCAGAACAAGACTGCCTAACCAAGTCCAGCGCGCGCGAGTGACAATGATAAACGTGAGGAATTCTCGAAAAATGTTGACAAAAGTTGCGTATATGAATCGGTCACCACTTTTCCCAACTGCTATATTGTCACTCGCCTAATTCGTGCGGTGTGCTCCCGTTTGAACCGCCAGCTGAGTTCTTTGTAATCGGTGGCAGCGAAGTCCACCCTAGCGGTCTCTACCCGTGGCTGGTCAACCTCCGTCTCAATGGAGCTGAGCTTTCGAATCCCATTTTCTGCACTGGCGCTTTAGTGGCAACAAATCTTGTGCTGACTGCGGCGCACTGCCTAGTGAAATACAGCAGGTGATGTTCGTGTCGTGCGTTGTACAAAGATTGTAACAGACAAGCCTCTCTCTAAGACAAGCCTAGCAAGCCTAAGCAAACCTACATGTTCGCCTAAGCGCATGCGCTTAGGCGTACAATGTTTGTTTGACAGAAGACCATGTTTGTCAGAAGACTGTGTACTGGATCATGTGCAGTTAATCGACGCGAGAAATCACTGAGATCTTCGTACATGTATCACGACCACCGTTTCCTACCGTATCTGTCTAGGTTCAGATCAGAAGAAACTACTTTGCACGCATTGCTCACTCTTTGCATTGTAACCTTGTTTCACGTTTAGTCAACACGACAGCACACCTTTGGGCAACCTCTATGACCCAGAAGACATATTGCTCTATTTGGCGGCGCACAATGTCACGAAGGTTCAGAACTCGGACAGAAGATACAACGCAAAACGGCTGCATATCCATCCCAGGTGCGGTGCAACCGAGTGTACTGTTTTAATTACATCTCGTTCAATAGATTCGATTCTACATAACCAAAGATTGTGACAACTTGTACGAATCAGCAATATGATTTTTTCACATCCTTGTGAAAATTGTAGTTCTCCACACAGGTTCAAACTAGACTTGAGCAGTTATTCGTATGACATGGCGCTGATCGAGACCGACGAGTTACCGGATACCGTCCAGCCAATTTGTTTGCCGTGTATCGACGCTGACTTCCGCGCAATCGCGGACACAACACGGCAATGCGTCATTGTTGGGTGGGGTTCGCGATTTCGCAATCTCGAGGTGAACTGCAGTATTCAAATGTTATCGTATCATATTTATGCGCGGTCGCTCCGCTAATCCCTTCAGTGTCAGTTTCATTTTCAATTCCTTGCTTCTTGCTTTATTATGCAGTTGTCACCATCTTCCGCTTTTCTCAAGGCCCTGCAGTCATCGCAATTTCTGTATGATCCAGTACATAGCTTAGCTCACACACACTTTTGTTTATGTGCCCCACCACGTGGCGGTGCCCGTGGTGCCGAGGGCGCGGTGCAACGCCGAGGACCAATGGGACGGCCTGGTCGACGGCTCGATGCTCTGCGCCGGCGAGATCCGACGAAGAATGACCTGTCCTGTAGGTACAGGAACACTTTTTGTTCTTGTTTTTGCCGTTGAACGCATGAGGCTTTTGAGACTGTCAGAATGACCTGTCCAAAATTCGAAATAAGCAGCAGCCAGCCGTCGTTAAAACTCTGAGCTGAGATTGGCCGCTTTGGTGCTTACAGCTGCAAATGCTACAGACTTACAAAAGGTATCATTTCTAGCACATGTAGAGCTCAATGGGTTAGAGTGGAACCACAATAACTACAGCCACAGTCGAATTTAGCAAACGTAGCCACTCACGTGGTGTACCCAGTTCGATTAGTGAACAAGTTGGCGACTAGAAGAGGATTTGCTCATCCTAGGGTGACAGCGGCGCACCACTGATGTGCATTTCCAACAATGGGAGATATTTCGTCGCTGGCGTCTCGAGTTGGGGTCCGATGCGCTGCGGCGATAAACTGGCGGTATTCAGCAGCACAACCGCTCTAATAGGCTGGCTAGAAGCCACGTTCTACCGAACTGGTTTGTGCGTGCGGGTGTCACAACAAGATCGCTTGGAAGTTATTTAGGTGCGCGAAATCACTGCCATAAGTACAAGCGGCCCAACTCAAGATTTTACAAGTCCACGACGGAAACGACGCGCCGGACAACAGCAGTCCCAGTAAAATGCGACATTTGTGAGTGATGTGAACGTGTTTCTGCTATGCGCATCGCGCATGCATACACGGTACCTACCTATGCATACACCCTTGCAGCAGAGTGGGAAATTAAAATTTAGTAATGCACTACACAAAAAAGTTCAAGTTTTAGCCGCTTTTCAACTGCAAATGAACCTGGTGTTTATTGCAAATCAGACGCGCACAAATTTCGAAAATCGAGGAATTTTGTCGGCAGACGACTGCGTTGATATTTGCTGCAGAACGGCCGATTGCAAATCCGCTTTTTACTACCCCTCGGAAAAAGAATGCTACTTGGGCGGCTTGCTACTACACGATTTATCTTCCAGCTTCAACATGTTTTGATGATTTTCCAATTAAAAATTGCAAGATTCAAGGTTGCGATGTGATGTAGTGAGCCTCTCAGAATCGCCAACGTTTCTGCGATGTGCGGTCCGCACACGTCGACCCCACTGAGAACGTGGCTTACTACGGGCGACCTGGCTGTTAAAGAAAAAAACACCAACACCAACGCCCTTAATTGGGCAGGCACATGACCACTGCTAGGCACAGGGGGCTGTGGTGATGACCGTGAAACGCTAGCGAGGGCAATAAATCCCTTTGGATCGGCTACCGATTGTTTGTGATACATACGGGACTGACCTCTCTCTGAATGTCCTCTGGTGTGTAACGGTGTAAGACTTGAGATAGAAAATACAAAGACTGGTTTGCAAACGCCATGTGCTCAGTCCATCTGCATTCTCTTCGTATTGCTTCGACATTTTTTCTCCGTATTGCTCAGTTTATCCGCCAAGAACGAACGGTTCTGATCATGGTTGCAATCCATGTGTAGGGCACCGATGTAGCACAAAACATTCACCGACAGCTCCAACCAAACCCAATCGCCTAGTACAAACTACCCTAGTATCAAACTCTGATTTCTCACTCACAGCGATCTGCAGTTTTCCGCACACAGCACATCTTTTTACTGCATTTCCAGTCTCACGAGCGACGCAAGCCACGTCATCAGCAGGAGGTGTGGGGGGGGGAGGGGGGGCTGCGAATCGTGTCAACGCCACGCCTGCTCGTGTGTGTCAAGCGCTCGGGTCAAGCGATGGCGACGCCGAGACGTCTAGCGGGGCGAGGGCGCGTGCGTGCGTGCGAGAGGTCGAGTTTTTTGCCGGGTTTCCGCCGCGCCTCGACGAGCCGCCACGCCCGACGAATTCGATCAAGCGGCCCGTCGCCCCTTCTTGACCCTTGGAGGCCGCGCGCCGCGCTCGTCCGCGCCGCCGGGGCGCGCGCTGCGCGCGTGACGCAACGCGCGAGCGCCCAGAATGCGAGGCACGCCGCCGCCGACCCAGCCGGCGGGCCGCCTCAGACGGACAATCCACAATTCAGACAGTCTGATTGCTGGTGGAGGAGGAGGAGGATTCCATTCTTCCCGTCCCCGAGACAATTGAAACTGCCCTCTCATCCGTCTGTCTCAGACGACGTCGCGAGAGAAAGGTTTCGTAGTCGGCAGACAAAAAGAGATTTGGAAAAAGAATGCAGACACTAGCCCTCCTGCTGATTCTTGGAGTGGCGGCGGTGCAGCTCGCTTTCGCCGAGAAGAATCTCATGAGCCTCGGAGAAAAGGTCTCGCGCTTTCACAGGAGAGTGAAGCGCGAGTTCCTATTCGTGCCCGACAAAGAAGGTATGATTTCTTGATTTTGCCTCTGCCCTCTAGCTGTAAAATCGATGACTCAACGGTATAATTCGAACAGAAAACAAAGGTTCAAATACTGAATATTTGTATGGGTTGTCTGGGCAGCCCAATTTGTGGTGTGGTGTGGTACACAGTTTGTCGGCAGTCACCCTTCGCTTACATTCAAGCCAATTTGGCTCAAAAATCGTTGTAAGTGAAAAAGTGAAAAGTGTAAGTGTAAGTGACTAGAGGATCTGCATTGACACTGAATTTTTAAAGATCTGTTATAATTCGAGGCTCGACACGTGCTGCGTGCTACCGGCGGTGCAACGACGCCTGGAAGGTGGGCTTCGACAACGCGTTTGCCATCAGCTCGGCCGAGTTCTTCGACTTCCCCCTACACTACTCCATCATGACCCAGGACAACCACCAGACCTACTGCAGACTACAGGACCGAAGGCTCGCCTGCTACAGGTATGGACCGGCCATGCCCCATGCGCCGCGCACGATGGTTGCCGCACTGTGAGACGCAATGAGGCATCCACACAGGCAGACTGACAAAAAATAATTGCGACTAAGTGACTGAGAGGGAACACGAAGATAGAATTTCTGCATTAGTTTGTTGAAGGTTGGGACATCGGTCGTGCTTGTAATTTTGGAATTGGAAAAATATTGCATCCCCTCCCCCACCCATCCCAGTTCGGTTTCTGACCGCACTCAGACCCCCCAATCTACCCCAACCCTCGCCCAGACCAGAAGTGAAGATTTCCCACCCACCTTTGACCATACGCATGCGTGCATCATCCCAGTGGTGCCTGTGCTTTAGAACATGCGGCGACCGCACTCCCGAGCGGGCTTGGTCTCCCGCGAACCACCTGTGTCTTCTGCAGAAGCGCCAGTATTTGGACAGCCTTTCGTGCTTGGGCAAGAGCTCCGCGGCCGCCTTCAGCAGCTGCGACGCGTTCTGCCACAAGGAAGCGAGGCAGGCGATGGAGACAAGAAAAGAGGGCGAAACGCCTCTCGGAGCGGTCTTTGGCACCAAGGAGGCGCAGGCCTACAAGGCCGAGCTCGCCTACCTCTGCACCTTCCAGGTGAGAGCGAATTTGACGATTGAAACTCGGGCGGTGCGAGTTGGAGGAACGACATAAAAAATGCAGGCGTGCGTGCGTGCGTGCGTGCGTGCGTGCGTGCGTGCCAGACGTCGATTCGTTTACTGCCGAGGACTAGTGAGGTGACTGATGCGCATAATACGGGAAATATACACGCACGCAGTTGGGTGTCTGCCTTCAGGCCTGCTACAACCACTGTCAGCAGCCGACGCTGCACCAGCTCTGCGAGGACGCCGAGGCGAAGCGACTGCACGACTTCTACCAGCACTACGTGTCCATGCACGCGCGAGACGTCGCCCAGTATCTGCGCGCGCAGTCGCTGCAAGACCTCTTCCCGCAAAGCTGTGAGAACCTCATGCCAGCGGCTAAGGAAGACCAAGAGAAGAAGACTGAGGCACAAGAACACGAGACAGAGAAGAGCACAGGGTAGGGGGAACTTCAGTAAAATTCAAATTCAATTTTTTTTTCTTCGAAATCAACACCACATTGATTACGCGCTCACACATTGTAGCGAGAGTGCCGAGACAACAATATCGACTGCCAGTGCGGCGCAGCTAGCTGCTGAAAGCGCGGAAAGGGTTGAAGTGGCGCAGCAGCTAGCTCTCAACGCGACCGACGCTGACTCGGCAGTCAGCTTGCTCGAAAACAACGACTTGCCGTTCAACCTCACCGCCCAACCCGTGTGAAATGTCGAGGGATACCGCTCGCGGCCAGCTTTAGACGCGTTTTCTCTAGTTTTCTGTTCCTTTTACGTTTTGTTCATGAGTATTTCGCTTACTTGTTTGTTTGTTTTTGTCCCCAGTGGTGTTCGCAGTTGTATTTTCGAAACAACAGCAAAACAAAAGTGAACTGTACAGACGCACACCGTCACGCACATGATTCGAATCGAACACGCTAATCGCAGTAGTACCTTGAAAGAAGTGCATGTAAGTGAAGTGAAACAAATTACCATTAAAAACGTATCCGTAATTATGGTGTGCATGCGAAGAACGTTGTAGGTTCAGTATCTCTTCTTTCATAGACTGCACTGGTTGGTTGGCTCACAAGCTGTCGAGCGAAGTTGCGTAGTTGTCTCGATTCTTGAGTATGCCGTTAGGCTAAAGTACAATGTAAAAATGACGTATAAGTACTGTATGCTAACTACCTAAGATCTTACGGTCATTCGGACGTTAGGTACTAGTACAGTAGCAGTACCTACATGAGTAGACTGTAGCGAACAACTTTCTTGCTATCTGGCCTTGAACACCGTTGCTTTTCTCAGCTGTGTTGGTGAGTTTGTCTCTTTCTCGTGTAGGTATTCCGTCAATTTCATGGTTGGTGAATTAGCACGAAAAAAAGTCACTACCGTAATATAGTACTTTTAAGCGGTAAAACTGTGGTTGGTCGCGTGTGTGCTTGCACACACCTGTCCGTTCTCGTTGAATCGCACGCGGTTGTTGCGCGAGGAGGTGGTGCTGGAGAGACTGCCGCCCTGGTTCCCGTAAGGACCCTCACCCGCCTCGTAAATCTGCGGCGCTCGGTTGCTCAGAATTATGGCGCTCACGGGCAGGCCGAATCCCCCTGAAAGTTTAAGCGGTAGTTCTACAACGCACACTCCGAACAGCACACAAACACAGCCATGGGGTCGAATGTACGGTACACAGCTTGCTGGGAAGAGCGAGAACGGTTAATAATGGATAGTGAATGTGAGAAGCAAGCTTGTACAATGCATGTATTTTTACTTGGTGTAGTGAAGTGATGCACTGCGGGATTCAAAACTTTACTCCCTTTTATTTTGTCCGAGCGCTTCTGTTTTATTTCAGTGAAATTGTTTGTCTGGTTGATTTTTGGATTCCGAGAACCATTTCTCATTTGGGCGCATTCACTTTATCCATCGAGATTATAGAGAATGAAAGGATCTGAGATAACTGAAAATTACATGCCGGTCTGCAAAGCTGAGATTACTTTACCGGCATTGCAGGGCTTGCGATTGCTACTATAGGACTACGCACATTGGAAGCCACAGCAGCCGCGCGGCTCACCGCCTTCCATCTGGAACCTTCTGTTGAGCCAGCAGCCGTTGCAGAGCAGACAGCAGAGCAGCGAGCCCACCACCGACAGCAGCACGCTCGCCACCAGGCCGGCGATCAATAAACCAACTCGCGAACTGAACGTCCAGCTAAAGGATTTTGAGAGGGGCGTCAGTGGGTTAGTCAGGTTGTTGCTGAAAAAGAAAAAGAAAAAGAGAAGAAAAGACAGAGTAGCGCAACAGTGCAAACCTTGCGGAGTCGGTGATAGTCCAGCTGAAAGGAAGAGGGGCTCCTGTACTCTACTCATGCGAGTTTAATTCAGGCGCTTAAAAACCTTCTGAATGTGTTGCACGCTGGGTAGGGTCATAGGGGGAAATCTGTTAGTGTTAAGACAGTACTCCGAAGAAGCAACTGCAAGAGTTCGCTGAATCATGTACGGCATTGTACGCCAACACCTTGATTGTCTTCAGTTAGTCATCGTCTGTCGTCACAGTCATCGCCGATGTTCATGCTCATCACGCTCATAATAAGCAAATCAAATCGGACCTGTATCCCGGGCTGATCACCGTTATCCTTCCACTGTCATCTTTGCTATTGCCAGCACAGCAGGAATAGACGCCGTTTTCGTCGTGGCAGCACATTTCGGGGCAGACGCGTCCGCCACAGCGCACCTCCGCCCACACAGAACAGGCGCAAGTCACGACGAGTAGTATTGGGATTTTTGTCGCAGTATTCAATAATTGAGTAGTCATGTTTTTCCTCTCAACGCACACGCAGAGTCTGACGGACGAACGAACGAACTAGAACGCAGGCCAACTGGCTAAACGTTTTACTGAGTTTGGCGCCGCCGTCACAATAGGGTATGCGAGGCGTACAGAGGCGCGCGCGACCGCTGAAGGAGGCGCGAGGAATCGTACCGTAATCTCTTGAATTGTTCAGTGCTAACAAAAAGCGCAGTTTGCTGGACCGGCATGTGTTAAGCTTTTCCCGCATAGACATCTCACTATTATATGCTGACGAAGTGTCCAGCGCCACCTTTTCGTGGCAGAACACTTGCGGTGCTTGAACGAGGTGAGTACCCAATTACGCACATTCAAGCGCGCACGGTAACAGGTAGGCGCGCAAAAACAGACGAGCTAAAACCAGCTCGCAATCTGCTTAAAAGCCGACTCTTTGGGCACAAGCGCCGCCTCTTGTGTCGAGGAACTGGATTTTAGCCCTACATATGGCTGACACTGGGCAAGAGTGCATACTTGCGACACGTACACGTTTGGATAGGTATGTATCATCATACAGGCGATCGAAAAGCTGCGTTTGAAAATTTGGAAAAGACCATTCTATGTGTCCAGCGATGTTGCTTTGTTTTGGACTTTCTAAAAAAATTTCTAAAAAAATTGGAGTATTGACGTAACCATCTTTTTGGGCACTTCGACGCAAACAATTCCACCAGCATGGTGTCCCCATGAGTTGAGTAGCAAGCCACCGTATAGTCTGGAATTACAAAATAATTAATGCATGGCGGAACTAACATTAAGACTCGCTTTTCTTTAAAACCAACCATTGGAGTCCAAAAGTGGCAAAGTTGCCGAAATATTTTTTGATTTTCGTCAAATTCGGGTTCTCAGGTCAACTTTTTGAGGGGATTCCGAATATCAAATTGATTTTCAAAAATAAAATTTATTTCGCCTAAAAATGAGAAATATCGAAAATTGCCAACCAATTTTAGTTTTTTGATCAGAACGTGCACTTTTCATGGTCCGATCGCAAAAGTAAACACATATTCGGAATCCTCGTGAAATTCTGCGTCTGATAGGCTGCCCATCGCCTTCAACAACTGCCATTGCCCATTGTAGAAAATTGCAATCAAATTTTTTAAAGTGCACATTTTTGTACATTTTCGCTCATTACTCGCCAGTCTTATACGAGCACACCTCGAGACCACCACCACTGGATAGAGCATGCAATTCTGCGTCGATCTACACCAGTTTCATTTAAAATTGAGGGACCGGAAGTTGTGAAATTTTCACTTGAACATGGTAAGCGTGAATACGACCAAAATGGATGTCAGCCAATAGTTTGTCCCCACACCTATGGAAGGAACCAGTTAGGCACGAAGTCGATGGCGCTGATCACTAGGAGTCGTTTGTTGTAGTTGCAAGATTTAATTTAATTTATATGCCATTATCTTTTTTGATTTAAAAACATTATTTCCTTTTCAACAACGTACAACAACAACAACAACTTTCCGTAGTTGCTCGTCACTAGAAGAAATAGCTTTGCACGCAAGGAACTATTGTACCGCAAACCCTATATACTTACCCCCCCAAATGTGTCCCCCTCTCAACAATCCCCCCCCCCCTCAGAGGGAGCCTTTCAGTTTATTAGCCTCCACCCCCACCACCGCAGGGCAGCGTATGGCCTAGTGGCAAAGAATCGGACTCTTGCGCGCATGATCCTGGGTCCGACTCTGGATGGAGCCACTAGACTGAGGACCTCACTCTCGATTTATTTTCTCGTGCCATCGCTGCCCTAGATTACGGATGGCGTTCTTCTGAAGGTCTTTGGATCTAGACAGGAAGGCGTCATGGATATGGGTATGCTATGTGGGCCATTGACGGCCTCCTAGTGTTGCCCCTAATCCAACAACACCCCCCACAACTGGATCATCTCCCGCCCTCCAATAAGTCAAAGTGTAACAGCGTGTGTATGTGTGTGTGTGTGTGTGTGTGTGTGTGTGCGTGTGTGTGTGTGTGCGTGCGTGCGTAGGTGCGTACGTGCGTGCGCAGTGTGTATACATAAAACATGGGTTGAGACTTATGGCGTGCATGTCCTTGTGTGTGTAGGTGAGAGTGCATGCGAGTGTGCAGACTAGTGCAAATACGTTTTATGTACACACTGTACAACAACATCACAATGCGGTCAGTCAGTGCCATCAAAGCTCTCTGTACATATCGATCCTTCTGAATCGCAATCGACCCACCGCTCCCCCCACCTCGCCTTCCTATGTATGACCCAAGTTGCTAATTTTGAAGGTTTACAGTACCTTTGGATGATCTGTTTTTCGTCCCAAGGAAACACCCAGGAATGGAGGAAATCCAATTTCTATGTTTTTCTTCAAAGCACTAGTGAGAACGCCCACTAAATCGTCATCTCCTCATGGTCACAAGCGCGGAGGAGACAGCAGTACTGCTGGTGCCTAAGATCCGCCCAGAAGAAGAGATCCGCAGTATTCTACAAGATGCTGAGCAGGCAGCAGCCAGTGAAGAGCAGGCCACTGTTCAAACTACATCTGGCCCAAGCGAAAGCACTAGGAGCAAAAAGCGCAAAAAAGCCCATGATGAATTGCTGAATTCAACAAGTGATAGATCCAGTGTAGTACATGTAGGTATGTGTATTAGATGCTGTGCATTCAGACGCATTTGTGAGGGGGGGGGGGAGGAGGGTTGGGGCAGTTTAGGAGAGGCGATTTGGAAGTGTCAATTAGTGGGAAACTTTGTTGGCACTCACTGCATCGAACGGTTTGTGGTACGAAAACTACAGGGAGGGGGCTAATTGTGAGGGGGGGGGAGGTAATTGGTAGAGAAGGTGTAATGAGAGCGCCTATGGTATTTTATTTGCTTGCGCACAAAGGAATTCCTTCCAATGATGCAGCCGCTATTGTTGAAAGAGCAAATATTTTGAAACGTAAAGTACAAAAAGAAACCAAAAGAAAACATAACAAAAAATACAACACCCTACAATTACAACCTCAAACGACTCCTACTGAACGGTGCTATCGACTTCGTATCTAACTAGTTCCTTCCATTGGCGCGAGAACAAACTGGGTGCTGAGATCCATTTTGGTCATATTGGCACAGACCAAGTTCAAGTGGAAATTTCGCCACTTCCGGTCCCTCAATTTTAAATGAAATTAGTATGGATCGACGCAGAATTGCATGCTCTTTCCAGTGGTGGCGGTCTCGCAGTGTGCTCTCTTGAGGCTGGCGACTAATGAGCCAAAATATCCAAAAAATTGCATTTCCAAAATTTTGATTTCAATTTTCTACAATGGGCGATGTCAATTGTCAAAGACGCCATGTAGCCTACCAGACGCAGAATTGGACAAGGATTCCGAATATACCATTATTTTTTGGATTTGACCGTGAAATTCGCACATATTGGTAAGAAAACAAAATTTGATTTGCAATTTTCTGTATTTCCCATTTTCGGACCAAATCATTTTTTTTCTGAAAACCGACTTGATTTTCGGAATCAGCGCAAAAAGTTGACCTAGGAACCCAAATTTGACGAAAATCAAAAAATATTTCGGCAACTTTGCCACCTAATGGTTGGTTTTAAAAAAAAGCGAGTCTTAACTCGAATGTTACCTAAGTGAAATTTACTAAAATTAAGTAACTATTTGTCTGGTTCACAGTCATACGGTGTTTCTTTCAAGGGTGCAATACACAGTTGTAACAAAGATTCAAGCCAATTTTTTTTTATAAACGAAATCGTTAAGATACGTGCAACCACGGGTGTGTAGTCATACGTGTACTGTACACAGCTGTTTCATTATTTTTATTATTTACGCCAAAGAATAATGAAACGGTTGTGTGACGAACGAATTTCCTTGTTCTGAACGCTGGAATAAAAACCCACTGTTTTCCCTCCCTACCTCCCTCAAAAAGGTCTGCTCAACCCGAACTAACTACTGTCTCCAACATCTGAGAGGCCCCTTAAACAATTATAGATGTCTGTCTGTCTCACACGCGTAATGCTAATGGACCAATTTCCTAGGCCCTGGCCACTGGATTAAAAGCCCACTGTTTTTCGCCTCCCCATCTTAAAGAATAGGGCTGCCCCTCAATCTGGGCTCGCACATTTAGTAAATTCCGGCAGCAACATCTGAGTGGTGTTCGTCAAGCAATCATCGATTAGCAACCCAGCACAAACCACAACAAAAAGTAACCAGCGATTGCACATGAGATCAACGATTGCACCCAAGAACAACCAATGAGTTCAACGAAGATATGATCCATAGGTGTAACCGGGAATTGGACCTGGGGGGGAGGGTTCGGGCACTTTCTGGGGGGGGGGGGTGGCATACGTGTAGATTGGTCCAAAAGCCACGGGGGTGGGGTGGCTGGGGGTTTCGAGGGGGGGGTCTAGAGCCATCCCGGGTAAAATGACCGGGATCGGAAATTTTGGAGGAGGGGTTGTCGAAGTGGAAGACTTCGCACCAAAATAGCGCGTAAATCGGTGCTTTTTGGTCCAAAATGTGCCAAAACAACGCCTAAATAGCACTTCTTAAGCGTTTTTGGGTCACACTACAATGAAAAAGGACACAAAAACACGCATATTCACCCAATTTTTCAATAATGAGAGAGGGTTTCCCGCAACTTATCCGGGATGGCGATGGCCAGGGGGGGGGGGTTGATCCCGCAAAAAAGCGGGCCGGCCTTGGCCAGGGGGGGGGGCGAACCCCCCCTAAACCACCCCTGAGCCCACGTATGGGGGGTGGTGGGTGGGGTGAAAATCTGGAGGAGGGGGGGGGGGGTCTGGGCAGAAAAAAATGGGCAATTTTTGGTCTATTTTTAGTTAAAAATACACTGTAAAAGCCTGAAAATAGGTACTTTTTAGCCGAAATACACTGTAAATAACGCAAACTAGACACTTTTGGGTCGATTCTTGCTCAAAAACACTGTACAAAGTGCATTTATTTAGCAATATACAGGGTGGACCACCGTAAACTTCGGACGTTTGATCGCTAATTTCTCAAGCGTTCCTGCATGGATTGTGTTGAAATTGTGAGCACTTATGCAGAGAGGTCTAACTTAGATCCACGACAAGTTTCAGTTCATTCCACCCTCCCAATCATCTGTTATGGCCTACTGTAGAGAACGAGTCAATTTTCAAAGTGCCAACCATGACTATCAACACTTTTGGCGCATAGTAGCTACAGATCGGCGAATCTTGGAGTTCAGCGTCAATGTGTTCAAACGCGCTCTCAATGTCTTCTTTGAACTGTTCAACAGAATTTTGCGACAGGGCATTTACGATATCTTTCACGTTGCACCAAGTGGAGAAGTCGACAGGACTGAGATCTGGCGATCTAGGACTAGGAGGCCATTCAATCGGTCCCTTTTGGCTAACTGAACGGTTGGGAAAGGCCTGATCCAGCCAGCTGCTGACGTTCTGTGCCTAAGAACCTTCTGTAACCGTTATGTAGCTAAGTTGACCAGTTATGTAGCTAAGTTGCATACAGAAACTGCACCCAAATAACTCATTGCAACAGAATGAGCTATGGTAGATGGATTGAACTGAAATTTGGTGTGCAGCTACACTAGGGGTGGGGATAGTAGGGAAGTGGTCAAATTTGAATTTTGTATGCAAAAACTGCATCCAAATAACTCATTGCAATGGAATGAGCTGTGTGGTGGATGTATTGAGCTGAAACTTGGGGTAGCTGCCACAAGGGGTAGGGATAGAAGGGAAGTGGTCAAATTTGAATTTTGCATACAGAAACTGCACCCAAATAACTCATTGCAACAGAATGAGCATGTAGCTAATAACAAAACTAAACAAAACACAACAACAACAACAAAACATGTGGGCACAGCTGTGTAAATATGGAAACGTTTTATTGTATTGCGTTGCATGATCTTTCAGAAATATTCTTTGTGCTCAATTCTTCAAAACTAAACTGCGGACTGTGGATTTTGGAAAGTTTTTTGTTTTTCCGTAGAGCGATTTTTCTTGAGGTTTTGTCCGCGTCATCACATCGCCACCTGCTGTCCTATAGCCGCTTCTCATCGCGGACGGGGCAAGAGAGAGCTACGTGGCGCTGCTAGCGAACGAGTTCGCTGTAGGCAAGCTGTGAGAAGTGCGATTTTTTGTTGCCGACGAATTCACGGTCGCCAAGAGCTGGTAGGTGTGCCATGTCAACTTCTTGCCTAGATTTGTCGAAAATAAGCTTGCGCGCATTTTTAGTGCGATTTCGTCCACTTCTACTCGTCTCTCATCGCGGTTCAGACATCAGAGAGCGACACAGCAGCGATCGCCGACGAATTCACGGTCGCCAAGAGCTGGTAGGTGTGCCATGTCGACTTTTTGCCTAGATTTGTCGAAAATAAGCTTGCGCGCATTTTTAGTGCGATTTCGTCCACTTCTACTCGTCTCTCGTTGCGGTTCAGACATCAGAGAGCGACACAGCAGAATCAGCGTCGGTGCGAAATACACAACTTTTGGTAATTGTAGACAGGTCGAAAAATGTTAGCAAAATTCTGGGAGGGGGGGGGCTGGGGAGGGGCAAACTTATGGACTGGGTGGGGGAGTAGTCTCCCCAAGCCCCCCCCCCAGTTACCTGTATACCTGGGGCGCATCTGCGGCCCCACAGACTTACTTGGGAGGCTGCCGCCCTGGGGGAAGGGAGGGCTAGGCTTGGTGGAGGGCAAATTAGCGATCAAACGTCCGAAGTTTACGGTGGCCCACCCTGTAGTATGTAGTAGAAAGTTTTCAAAAAGTCTGGGGGGGGTTGGGTGGGGTTTCGCACGAACCTGGGGGGAGGGTTGGGGGGGCGTGGGTAGGGTCAGCACCAGCAAGTGGGGGAGGGAAACCCCCTCCCCCCCAACCCCCCCCCCAGTTACAGGTATGATCTGATCAGATCAGCTTTTAGACCAAATTTGAGCAAAAATTTAAACAGATGTCACCACTTCAAAATGCCAGGACGAATTGCGCAAGTAGATAGATGGCCGGGACTTCAGCTCGCCCTGCGGCGCGTCGCACCTGCCGTAGCCGCCCGGGACGTAGACAGCCCAGCCGTCCAGAAGGCCGTCCGTGTTGTAGATGAAGACGTTCACGTCGAGCCAGTTGGCGATGGCCCAGCACTCGAACTCCATCGCCCAGGAGCCAAGTTTACGGAGATCGCCACGTCGAACACGGACGCTCTTGCCGTTTTCGACCACGACGTCCCACCGGTTGGCCAAGTACTCTTCCGCAGAGGAGAACCATGGCCATGGCCAAGAAAACCTCCATCACCACCGTCAGCTCTGCTGCTCTCGAGCCGATAGTCCACGAAACACGGGTCTGTTGTACTCCGGCCCGAGACGTCAACAGGCGGCTCGACGGCGGTTTGACCTGTCGCTGACGACGAATTCCTTAGCTGAGACAAACGCGGCTTCTTGACGACGTTCTTGGGCCGTCCGAGAGGACGAGTGCCGATGCTGTCGTCCTTTATGTGACGAAGAACTGACGCAGCGCTGACGCGTTGGCCTGACAGGCTCTAAAAACCACATGCACAACAAGGAGCACGAAAAGCACAGAATAATCGTGCAGTAAAACCGAGATTTCGGCAGCCAATTGTCGATGCGAAAAAACAGATCTCCCGGACTTGTAGTCAGAGATCAGGCGCTGAACATCAGGCCTTGTCCAAACACTTGCCTGATACCTTCCTTGCGAACGATTAGACATACTTTCGCATTTCGCAACAAAACAAAACAGAACAATTTCGCCAAACAATTTCAAATCACCTTTAAAAATCATCCTACCGTACTGAGCGCTTCATTATTTTTTGCTGCATCATTATTTTTTCCACTGTTAAACCGTTTCGTGTGGCACGTTCATGAGATCTATAACTATTTCAATCAAGCGCATTATCTTCATTATTCTGCGAATTTCACTAGGTTCACTAATCGCTTCATTATTTTTTCACCGCTGCTTCGTTATTTACGCCAAAGAATAACGAAGCAGAATAACGAAGCATTACACACTCGGGTGAACGCGCAACCACGCGCAATGACGACGCCATTTCTTAACTACTGTAATGACGCTTTTCAAACAGCCGTCATTGTAGTCTTTGATTGGCCTTTTGCTACATTTTTCAGCCGAACACTCGCCCAAAATGTCGGGAAATGGCGAGGATTTCCAGTTTTTACCTCGCGGCTTGGCGGCGCTCGCGGGTAGGCGGTGAATTTGTGAAATTTTTCTTTCATTTTTTTTTATCAAAATCGCTGTATTCTCTAGAGTGTCGCGGGCCGGGCAAGCGTAAGATCAAGCTGGTCAACACGGACAGCGTCGCCGGTCTGCTGCTGGACGAGGATGAGGAAGAAGACGCCGATTTCGTCATGAGTACGATCGATAATTTCTGCATACACTTTATTTTTCACATTTTCGCGTTAGAAATTGTTACCCATGCGACGACGCGAGGTATTGTCGCGACGTACATACAATGGTCGATCAAGGTAGTGGGTGGGTGGGTGAGTAATTTGGACTCGTCAATGACTTCTATCAACGTATTGGCAGAAGAAAAATCAAGAATGGGCGTCGGCGCGTATCCTCCCCACTCACGAGGCGGCGAACCCCCCCCCCCCCCCCCCGCCCATTTCCAATCCCAGAGAGCATGCGCAATGGTAAACGCGCCCGGGCGTTCATTAGATCTTGCGGAGACGGCAGCCATTAATTTCATGGGAATAGTACGGATGGATCTCATACGATTACGCAACATTACTTACATTATGGTTTCTCTCAGTAAAACTGGTCAACATTGCACACTTTCAGGCGACGAGGGCGAGCGAGTGCCTAGGAATCGGACGAATTCTGGAAATTCGGAAACTTCGCAGAATGCTGAAACTCAGTCGAGTGACGAAGGCAGCGGCCGTTTGTCGGAAAATGAATCTTCAGCAGATGAAAGCTGTGGCGAAGATGACGACAGCGATCGCAGCAGCGTTTCATCCAGTGACTGCAACCGCGGTGCGAGTTCCAGCAACGATCCTGATCGAAAGAAAAACGATTCTGAAAATAAAAGTGCTGATAAGAATGAAAATTCGAAGAAGTCGTCTCCAGCCATTTGCTCAATTTGCCTGAATTTGAGGCAATTGCCCCCCGATCAGAATGAGGTCGTCAAGTGCGACAGGTGCGCACTTTATGTACTTGGGGATATTTACACATTTGCGCACGAACGCACGCACGCACGCACGCGCACGCACACACACACACACGCACGCGCGCACACGTTCCACCACTTCCGCAGCCCTTGCATGAGCAGGTGCGGTGTGACGGTGCACGAGTCGTGCTACGGCAGTCACGACCTGGACATCGTTCTCTCGCCCGACAAGGACGTGCCCTCCTCGGCGGGCGTGCAGCAGCAGTCAGCGCAGCAGCAGCAGCAGCCTCAGTGGGACGGCTGCAGTACGTCGTCGGCGTCGACGGAGCCCTGGTTCTGCGAGCCCTGTCTCGCTCTCGGCGTCGACCCCCACGCCGAGATGCCCTCCTGCGAGCTATGTCCCACCGAGGGAGGAGCCATGAAGAAGACAGGTCTGCTGAGGGGTGAAAGGGGCCGAGTTGGGTGGAGGGGGGGGGAATGGTCACCAGCCTACAGCTGTGGTGACTGGTTCGTTCGAGTGTAAACTTACTTGTTGAACTGGCGTTTGCAGACGCTGGCAAATGGATCCACTTGATCTGCGCGCTGTACACGCGCGACGTCACATTTGGCAGTACCGAATACTTGGCGCCAGCCAGTATCTACGAAGTCGACTACAGACTCTTTGGCAAAAAGGTTCACTGCCGCCCCACTTCACTGAAATGAATGACAGAGTAATTAGTAGGTCAATTATGTAGGGTTCATCATCTCAGCCGCCCGCTCTTGTCAGGAATAGAATCAGCGGCAGTTTGGTCTTGGGGAGGGGGTGCCAAAACCCTTAGAAAAAGGCTTTTGTCGGCGGGAGTTGTTTGTCACAGACTGTGCTTTCTATTAGCTGCCTTATGCTTCAAGCTCCAAACTAGTTTTGCTTGCAGCTCGCTCACCAATACGTAGCGACGGCGCTAGGAAGAGGCAAGGGAGGGTCCGAATAAATGTTTCGACGTGCGTTAAAAGCTATGGAAGCGTGGTATATATATGTTATCCTTTGGGTGCTTCTTTGTTCATATGCCTTTTTGAGCTGAGTGGGGGGGGGGGGGGAGGTGCTGGAAGCAGGTACCCTTGTGCCCAATTTGCGTGGGTACCTATGGGTATTATGCAGAACTATTTCGAAGCCTTTTGTGTGACTGACCTTACAATTTGTATTTGGTTTTGTGTTTATTAACTGTTTGCACTGGTGCTGAACAGGAGTTGGCTTGGCTGCTTGCAGGCGTGCAGTTTGTGCAGCGACCGAATTTTGGCGAGGAGCGGCGTGTGCAGTCCTTGCGACGCGGCCCTCTGCAAGAACTTCTTCCATATTACCTGCGCTCAAAGGTGATTTTCTTCTCTTGCAATGTCTCCCTGTTAATTGGACGCAGGTGGTTGAGTCACAACACATGCTGGGGGGGGGGGGAGAGACGACCGTGAAGTTTGGGGGGGGGGTAGAAATCAGCACGGTCAAAGCTAGGCGTCCTTCTTCTGAAGGATAAACTTTTGCTTTTGGTCACACTTGAGCCAGAATGCACAGTTAAATATGAGTCGGGACACTGTTTCAGTCTTGGGGCTGGGAACGTTGAGCATAATGGGGGGGGGTTGGGTTTTCTTTAATGGTATTTACGGGGTTGGGGGGGGGGCGTAAGTGGTGGCTTCGCATATTGGAAAAGTGCACTAATGCACGCAAACTTTTTTTTTGGCACGTTCCACTGAATTGTAGAGAGGGCTTGCTGTTCGACGGCACTGTCAGTCATCCGCATGAGTCATCGGCCCACGCGACGCTGCGTCATCATCATCACCACCACTCGACAGATGGTGACCAGCCGTATTTCGTCTGCTGCAAGCGCCACAGCGACAAGGAGACGGTCAAAATGCACAAAAAGAGGTGCGAAACAGAACGGCTTGTGATAAAACGATCAATCAGTCAAGCACACTAACTGGCATACGGTGCGCGACCGCATAATGCAGTCGAGTTATCCTAGCTGTTCGTGGTTCTCTGTAGATGTTACCGTAAGCATTATGCATGACCAATTCTATATGGCATTCGAGTCAATATTTTCCGAAATAATAGATTCGAATTGGCTGGAAAGTGCGAGCCGGCGAGCAGGCGCCGTCCCCTGCTGGAAAGGGAGTTGGTCATTCTCGAGCGCAAACGAGACCGACTCGGCCAACTGCGCGCCGGTATCTGGCGACCGCAGGTTCGAAACCGCCTCGAGACATTCTCTTTTTTTGCTTTTGCTTCGCATTTTCTCCACGCCAAGCTACAAAACGGTGCGAACGTAATGCACTGACAGCGTGTTTCGTGTCGGACTAGCATCAGTGGCGTAGCCAGAACTTGATTTCGGTGGGGGGAGTCCAATTTCGGTCAAATACTCTATTTTGCAACAGGGGGTACCCTGTCGAATTTATTGGACATTGCGCCATTTCGGCTGGGGAAGCTTTAGACACTCTCTCATCCAATCTGTTTACACGCTTTGCGCTCGTTTGTCTGACTACATGCACACCAAAACGTTAGCAATGTTGTCAAAACGGTCGATTTCCGTGCTCAAAATAGCGCCGCAGGCAAATTTTGTAGAGTAGCGCAACGAACTTTCACGGTTTTTTATGCAAAACAATGCGCCGCAGGCGAAAAATTGGCTCTTTAGTGTCGTTTTCATCATTATTTGCATTGAAATTGCGAAAAATTCCGATATTGGCACATTGCAACAGAGGGTACCAAGTTAAAAAATTTTGGCTTTGGATAATTTCGGGGGGGAAGCTCCCCCCCCCCCCCTTGGCTACGCCACTGACTAGCATGCTCGGTACTAATGCTCGGTAAAGAGGTACTAATGCAGTGGTACAAATTGCAGATGTACTAATGGTTAAACTACGGTAATGGCAATAAAAATGTGGTAGAGATGTGTTCTGCACTCGTACTACAGTGCTCATTTCATGTATGCGCCCCTGTGACAGCCATGCTGGGACAGTGCACATCAATCATGATAGCAGATTGACGAATGTTTCGATTGATTGATAAATTGTAGATTTGACCACCGTAGTACGGTTAACTTGGCGAGCTTCTGCCGATGCGATGACAATTTTCACATCCTCCAGGGCTCCGAGAGGTGGCCGCGACCTCTGCACACGAGCGCGGAATACCTCCAAAAAATGCGAAATAAATCGGAAATGCATGGAGTGTCCAGAGAGCAGTTTGAGAAGAATTTCGACAATTTCAAAGTCGTCAATCACCAGAATATGCCGCCGGCATTTAGCGTCGACTTCGTTGAGTACGTTTCTTTCGGGATTTTGGTTGACACACAAGTTTCGAATGTTCCACTCAAAGTTGGAGCACAGCTACATTTCGCTCAATTGGAATAAGTGGCATTTCAACCTGTGTGTGTGTGTGTGTGTGTGTGTGTGTGTGTGTGTGTGTGTGTGTGTGTGTGTGTATGTGTGTGTGTGTGTGTGTGTGTGTGCATTGTACGCAAACTTATCAACGTGGTGCTGCTGTTTGTAGCCGGTGTTTTTGTTTCGCACTTTTTGCAAGAAATTTAAAATCCGTTTTCAAATGCTAGGCGCTATTTAATTTAACTTTATATGTTTGCATAATTTCAGGTATTTGTCCAAACGAGAGAACACCGAAATAGCGGATGTGAAAACGTCACTGGCAGAAGTTCGATCGGAAAAGGAAGATTTGTTGAAGAAAATTGAGGTTCTGAAGCGAAAAGTGACTGAGGTAAATGACTTCCTGTCATCACGTATTTCAGCTCCCATTAATTCGATCCGCTGCTTCCAGTTCCGGTAAATGGTCTCTTTTTCAAAGACGATGCGTATATGGGGGTATGCTGATAAGGAGTTAGGATTTTTGTGTTTGAAGGGGGGGGGGGACCCCCCACGGACAATATTTTACATATTACATTATGTAATTTACATAGACCGCTCTTTCGACTTTCGCTGACTTTCAGCTGACGGAGCAGCGACGCGACTGCGCCGTTGCGCTGACTTCGAGAGCCGCGACAATTTCCAGCGAACGCCTGAAGTCGTTGCCGAGAATTCGGAAGCCGATTGAGAATGCGACTGTCGCTCTCAATCCCAAGGCGGAACCTGCAAAGTCTGCAAATAGCCAGCGGCAGCTACAACAAAATCAACAGGCAAAGACAGTTGCGCAACCGAAAGCAACAGCAAGAAGTCATAGCGGCCCGTTAAAGAGACGAGAGAGTGAGATTAAGCGAGAGACCGTGGGCGGAGAGGACAAGCCGCCGACTGTGATGTGCGTCAAGTGCAAGAAGGTCGGTTCTTTACGCACGCGCGCACGCACGCACCTAGGAAGTCCCAAGAAAGCGTGACATTGTGGTGCGTTTTTGACAGAAGAACGACGAGCACAAGCTGGCGGAGTGCGACACGTGCCGGCAGCACTACCACATCTACTGCCTCGAGCCGCCGCTGACGAGGATGCCGCGCAAGACGAAGCTCTTCGGCTGGGAGTGCTCCGACTGCTTCCAGCCCAGCTCAGACGCCCAAGAGGAACCAGAGGAAGTTAAACCCGTGATCGAGGTGTGCGTGCCTGCATGTTGACACGACGGCACATCTGTGGGAGTGTGTGTGTGTGTGTGCGTGACTGATGCCCTCCGCCGTGTACCAGGCGGTTCCATCGGCGACCACACTTAAGCGGGTCAAGCCCAGGGGGGGGGGGGGTTATGGGCCTTCGAACTCAAAAGTTGGGGGTCGGTAGATGTCCAGTTTTAGACAGGATGAAAAGCTTTGCAAGAATTCAGGGTGGTTCCCCGGTACTCCTTCCCCAGGTTACAGGTATGTCAACTACATGTCACCACTCAAGTGATGTTAGATCTGTCAGCAGATTTTTTAGGTACACTAACTACGCAAGTTATTTAATTGAACAAAATTCGATTTGCAGGTCGACGAGCCGCGCCGTCTGCGCGCCACCGCCGAGCGCAAGTCCGTCCAGCGACTCGTGGCCGAGAGGACTCCTGTGCTTTTGAAATTTTGAATATTTTTTTAATTAAAATTTTAACGCCGATTTTGTTTTTAAGAGAAAACGCAAACGACCGACCAGCGCCTCTTCTGCGAAGAGAAAGCCGCCGAATAGTCCGCCCCAACCACGAAAGAAGGACTCGATCGAGCACACGCGACTGCGCCCCCGAAAAGCGGAATCGGAACTGGCGGTTGGGAATGCACTTCTGCAGTTTTCCTCCACTTATTTCTCGTAATTCTAGGCGGTCGGCAGCTCGGCGCCGCAGCGCACCAAGCGCTCCCAGTCACCCCCGAAGCTGGAAGTGGAGAATCACACGCCGTCTCGGCGCGGCGCTGACTTCAATCAGTCGTCGGCCGACATCGTCAAAGATTTGAATCTGCTCTCGCCAGAGGCCCATTCGAGCGACCACGAAGTGGCCACTGCCGCCCGCGGCGACGGGGCGCCGCCGGCTGTGAAGAAGCGCAAGATTGACAGGAGGTGCGCCGCCTTGCTCGTTGACCTGTGAACTGGGTGGTTCTGTAGTGGTGTACTGTATGCTGTATTCTCGGTGTGTTGGGGGAATTGGGCACCGACACACCCTTTTTATACCCGCCCCCCTCCAATCCAACAATTCCCGGTAGCATTCCTAACCGCAGCAACCGTTTTGCACGCAGACGGGAACGCGCACACGGGCGCAACTGTTTAGAAAAGACAAGGTCAACTATCCCGTGGAACGGCTCGAGCAGGCGCTGTCGAACATTCTCCGCGGTGACTAGCAGTGTGGTAGTTAATTGGACGGTAATTAATTCATTCGTTGATTTTGTAGGCAATCTGTCAGTGGGCAAAGCCGCCCTACTCTACGACATACCGGAGTCGACGCTCTGGCATAGACGCCGCATACGGTGAGAGAAGTCGTGGTGGTGTCTGTCAGCTGTCTCGATTGTAGGTATGTGTCCGTGCGTGTCTTGCAAATTCGTTGCTTTCGACCCAATGAGTCTTCTACCTACGCATGCTTTGTTCAATGGTAATTAATTATCGGCTCAACAACTTATGCATTCTTGCATATTCGACTCACTCTCGCTGCACTTCAGCTTGTCGGAGGAGAAGAAAAAGAAACCCGTCGGCGCTCCCGCACCCGACAAGTTTGTTTCTGTCAATTCTTCGAGATGTTCAACACTTTGTACAAAAAAACTTGTTTAGGGTGCCCAGTCTACCTCACAGTTCGAGTCTGCCCACTGCACCATCGATGGGCCCTAGCAAGCCCTACATACCGCTGCAAATGCCCTTTCTGAGAACCGTGCCGCGACTACTGTCCAAGTCCCGTCGACACAAGTCGAGAAGTGCCGCCAGCGGAGCAAGGTCGAGAAGCATCGGGGAGATGCCAAAGCTGGAGAATGAAGGCCTGAAGCGCGCCGAAAAGTCACAGGACAACAGCAGTTCGAAAGCGGCCACGCAGCAGCAGCAGCAGCCACTGCGAAATGAGGACGTCCCCATGGAGCCGGATGGTGGGCAGCGGCATGGCCTAGTGGCAAAAAACCGGCCTCTTGCGCGCAAGGTCCTGGGTTCGATTCTTGATGGCGCCACTAGATCGAGGACTTCCCTTTCCATGGATTTTCTCGTGCCATCGCTGCCCTAGATTACAGATGGCGTTCTTCCGAAAGTCTTCCGCTAATTATACGGCTGTAGACGGGAAGGCGTCATGGAGATGGGTAGGCTACATGGGCCATTGACAGGCCTCCTAGCGTCGCCCCAAATCCAACAACAAGCCGGATGGTGGGGAAGGAACTTTGGGACTTGGGTTAGGGTGTAATTTGTGTGTGCGTGCGTGCGTGCGTGCGTGCGTGCGTGCGAGACGTTAATGTCGGGTGTTTTGCTTGCTGTTCCGTTGTTGCACACTTTCCTTTGAGTTCGAAGTGTCGTGACTGTGGCATACCTGTAACTGGGGGGGGGGGGGGTTGGGGGCCCCGCACTATTTTTCCAACACCCACCCAACTCCCCCCGACCCCCCCCCCCCAGAATTTTCCCAAGAGATTTTCACTCTGTCTAAAACGATAAAAGTGAGTAAATGTTGGTGTTTTTCAGTGCTTTTGATTGTTATTTGCCCAAAAAACAGCTAAATAACACTTTTTAGCGCATATTTATACCCATTTTTTACCAAAACGTATAATTAAAAAAATGGCCAGCTACCCCCCCCCCCCCCACTTTTTGCTCCAGAGACCCCCCACACCCAAAATCGGCCAGCTACCCCCCCCCCCACTCTTCCAGACCCGGTTACCTGTATGGACTGTGGGTGTGCCATGTCACTGCCGGAAATTGGAAGCAAGAGGCAGTGTTGCGTTTCAGAAGAGGGTCAACCGACTAGTTCCAAAGAGCTAAAACAGTTTTTGTTCCAACTGTCGAAAAAAGAGGGTGCTGACGGAGAGAAGCCGCCCAAGCGAGACGCATCTACCTCCCTTGAGGTACAACACTCCAGTTGTCAGTTGAACCCTGCCCTTTTGCGCTCCCGTTGGAAGTCGAACCCCGGCGCTCGTGAGCGCTAGTCTTCACCCTATGCACTAAACCATTTGCTTCAGGTTGGTGCTGCGGAAGGCAACGGTGCGGCGAGCGAAGAGGGTCCGTCTTCGAGTCACAAGCCATCTGCTGAGGCGCCCAAGCGATTTGTGGTGAAAAATCTGCGTCTGCAGAAGTGACGCCAACATTTTCGTATTTTCGTTCGTTTCTAACCTAATTTTCTTTTGCGTGTGTTCGTTAGTAGCGAACGAGTCTGCGCGAGTAAAGTCGTCTTTGCGATGACGGTGCCGTTGCGGCTTTCGATATTTTTTGACATCTCACGCGCGCACTCATGCACGCACATGCGTGCCCAAAACCGCCTGTACGTGTCGGGGTCAGCCTTCAGCTTTTGTATAGCAAGTCAACTAATTGGCCATGCGTGACCGAGCGATGAAACTCTACAAGGACATTCTGCGTCTGCATCGAGTTCTGCCCAAAGACTTGCGCCCGCTCGGCGACGCCATGGTCAAGCAGGACTTTAGGCAGAATAAGTTCATCTCCCTCAAGGAGGCGCGCACTTTTCTGGACGCATGGGAGGTGATGGAATTCAATGGATCTGCGCGTGCGCTTGTATGTACGTGTGTGTGTGTGCGTGTGTGTGTGTGTGTGTGTGTGTGTGTAGGTGTCAGCGTGCACGTTGCGCTGCGTATTTGCACAATTTGTTGATGAACTTTGGGCCACCCTTTCCACCGCTCGTTTAGGAATACTACGCTCAATTGTTGGAGCAGACAAAAGCAGAGGGAGAGTCCCTGAGTCGAGAAATCGGTCAGAATTTGACGGAAGGACATTTAGACGAAATGAACGAGGGCCAAATTAGGCAGTTGTATGAGGTGAAGCAAGAAGCTGAAAAGCCGTCGTGATATGCTAATCGGTGACAATTGGTGGTGTGTGAGTGAACGGATACTGTTCTGTTCAGTATCTGCCTACCTAATAAACGGCAACAAATGGTCATTTTAAACACGTCGGGGAAAACGACCGGAAAAATGAAGTTCAGTTGTTTTGGCAACTGCAAATGGGGCCCTCATACCTGCAAAGTAGCTGGGGTGCGTCTGCCGTCCTCCACCGCGACACATAAAAAAACCCTAACCGGCTCTTGTTTGCAATACCAGTGGCCCACCCCTTTGCGATTTGTTCAGTCACACACAACACGGACAGAATTTGTCTGTTGTCCCTAGACGCACCCCTACAAAGTGCACACGCTTTTCACCTGCGCCTGTTCTTTTTTTTTGGTTTCGAATTGGCTTCATCAAGCGCGCACGTGCTTCCCTTTGAGTCGTCCTTTTGCACGTGTCACCTCGTCGTCTCGTCGTCGCACCGAGTGAATTGGCTCGCGCTCGCACACTTCCTCGACGGGGCGGAAAACTGTTGAATGAGCTCTCTTTCTCTCTCTCTCTCTGACTAAAGCAGCTAACGCTTTGGACTAATGAGTAGGTAGTGCCTAATGACCATTCAGCATCCCAGACGGTGCTTGTAGCAGTGTCCGTGTTCCTCCGCACACCGCAAGCGACGGTCTCGCGAGGATTGTGATGACTGGACTTTTGAAGGTCTAAGTTCACCACTCCGTACCCGAACGCCAGTGAAATTTTGTCCGTACACCACCATCACAGCCCCTGACATGGGCTGCCTGCAGTCGAAGCGAAAGCGCAGTAGAGCGTTTTCCCCGAGAGGACGAAGGGAGTCGTCGACCCGCTCCGACAACCACGCCAATTCGTACGAGCACAAGTACAACGAAGCGAGCGACTTTAGCTACGTCTGGTTGGTTGGCTTGTCGCTGTTGAGCATGCCCTGTAACGAAGAATTGGACCTTTTTGCTGTGAAAGCGGGTCCTCTCTGGGGTAGGCGTGCTAGGAGATTCTTAGGGCCTGGCAAATCCTGCGTGTTGTTGTGGACTTGGTGGCCGTCGGGTAGCATTAGCAGCGTGCGTGCGTGCGTGCGCCTGTGAAAAAAAGGTAATACTCACTCGGACGACTGCACTTCTAGCGTCCATCGACGGGCCAACAGTGAGCGCGCGCCGGGACAAAGGTCAACGCGGGCGGCCATTGCAGCGCGGCGGCATCAGCTGCTCTACAGATGCGGTTCCGATCAGCCCGCGAGAAATGCATCGGCGGGTAAGAAGGGCGCTGTGCTGGGTGTACAGGACAGTCGTCAAGTACCTCTTATGAAAACACTCGTGAAATTTCGTCCGCTCGATGTCGCTCGATGCCGTTCAGCGGTCGGTTTCGAAGCGGGCGGATTGGGTAGAGGCGGAAGTTCGGCGGAGTCGCTGCCGTCGAAAATGCTCCGCGTCGACAAGGCGCTGCAGGCGCTCTCCACCGAGAAACTCTCCGCGCCACCGGTCGCTTGGTCGCCCAGGACACGCAGATGACCGGCAACAGCCGATAACATCCATGCAATGACCTATAGCATTCCTCACAATATCCCAGAAAGCGAAATTGCTGTTACTGCCTAGAGGAAGTGACACGTACAATGTGCAGTGTGTACCTCGTTGAGTTTTGTCAATATTTTACTGCGGTCGCACTCGTGTCGAGTCGAAGAATCTCACCAACAAAAGTGCGACACCAGCGAATAAACGTCGTAAGAAAGTTGCACGCTCACAACATAGTACACCGTAATATGCGTGTCGTTAGACATGCAGGGTCCAGAATTAGCTTCGTCTGCAATGCGATCACACGTAAATCCTCCTTTCGATCACGTCCACCGGGGCGGTGGGCTTCACTCTCGGTTCCGGGTCCAATTCCTCAATGATCGGCGTCCGCAGTGGCTGGTAGTATACGGGCTCGGGTGCGCTATAGAGCGCGGCCTGGGGTGGGTCGTCGTCTTTGTCGCGCTGCCACCAGCAGGCACCCAGCAGGCACAAGAGCAGCGCGGGCGCCAGACAGCAGGCGAGCAGCACCACCAGCGCGCCCGCCGTCACCACTAGCCAGGTCAGCACGGATGACGTCAGACTCTGGTCGTCGTCACGCGGCCCGTCGCCCCCGCCCCCGTCAGCCGCAGTGGTCGCTTCTGTTGGTTGGGGATCGCCGGTGGCGGGCCGCGAGGAGGCCGCGTCTGAACCGGCCGAGCTTAGAGGGAGCGGCTCGTCTGTGCTGCCGCCCTCCGACGGCGGACCGGTTGTGACGCCGACGGCTGCGGTCGGACTGGTGCCTACCGCTGAAAATGCCCGTAGCACCGGGGAGACTTTTCTGGGAATGGGAAGGCGCAACTGCTCGTATATAGGTTCGAAACCTAAGTAAGCCAACCCCCCCCCCCCCTTCCCAAACACCGCCATTTTCAGTAGTGTGGGTATGCTTGTAGCAAAGAGAAGTGAAGTGATGTAGACTAGACTAGACATAGTAATGTTGAAATTGTGAATGTTGTGTGTGTGTGTGTGTGTGTGTGTGTGTGTGTGTGTGTGTGTGTGTGTGTGTGTGTGTGTGTGTGTGTGTGTGTGTGTGTGTGTGTGTGTGTGTGTGTGTGAGCGCTACACCGCACCGAATTGCCTGCCACTCACGGGGTTCTGTCGTCGGCTTCTGCAGTTGTCGATTGGGATTCCTGAGCCACATGCCGGCCGACATGGCGGAGTAGGGCTGCTTGGGCAGCTTCTTGTTATCAGGTATGTACCAGGACACCCACTCGATGCGGTTACTGTACGAGTTGTCGTTGTTGTACGAGCAGCGCTTGTCGTCGGGAGGATGCAGGCCGTTGAGGTGCGCGTAGCCGCAGTGCTTGTACCACCAGCCTCTGTAAACGGTGTCTGCAATGCACCTACCTATACCTGATTGCCACTTTCAATTGTAGACTTTCGTGCACCATGTGCACATTACATACAGTAGTACACGTACAATGTACATTCCGTAGTACACGTACAATGTACATAAATTTACGTATACGCTTGCTTTAACGCGTAGTACGTGCACTATACAGCACTGTATCTTCTGCAGATTCCTATAAGGATGACTGCGCCTGCGTAGAGAGTGACACGGTGTCACAAAGCTACCGCCCTTCCCCTTTTCCCGTGGCGAGCAGAGAAACACCAAAGAGAAAAGTAAAAACACCAAAGAGAGACCCCTTAAAATTCTTTGCACAATCGTTGACGTCGGCGTCTTTCGCGCTGAACTTTTGACCCAATTGGTTGAATCTTAATGGGCCTGGGTTGAAGCTGTCGCCCGCTGTGCCGTTGGTAGCGTTCCCAACTGAGAGCAGAGCGTAGCCCGTTGTCACGTTGCCGATCTGAATCACGCGCTACCGTACACTAAGACATCCTGGTCGTATTCACTAATTTGCTCCAACCTTTCCAAAACGGACCGAGGCACTACACGCATGGGCAACCGACACTCAGCGCGGTTGATTAGGTGGAGTTAATCACGTAGTTATAGTCACGTATCTATTTAGACACAGCGATTGCCATGTACAGTAGTAGGAGTAGCGCAGTATACCACAAAGTTGTCGAAAATGACGTAGGCGTCATCGTTGTTGCATCCTTTTAAGCTGACGAGCAGTTCGATGTTTCCAGCGGCGGTGAGCGCCTCCACGCTGCGGAGGCCCAGCCAGAACGATGTCTTGGGATCGCCAAAGCCTTTCTTGTACGCGTCGAAATTCACGTCGAAATCAACGTCCCGGCCAGACGGCTGGCGCCTAAACACCCGGTGTAGGTGTCGATCGCTACTCTCTTCGAAGCTTTTTGTTGTGGTGGGGCGCTGGTTGAAAACGGGCCTCTCTAATAACCTCAGACCTACCGTTGCACGGCTATCCATCCTCCGCCAAGGGTTTCAAAGTCGCAGTATGTGAAAACGGTCTCATTGTCGATGAGGAGCGGATAGGTGCCGCTGGTGAAGTGGCCGTTGTTGTAGTGCTCGACACAGTCGAATTCCGCGTTGAGCCCCGCTACCGTTTCGACCTTTGATGACTCCGAGCTCGCCGCATCGCTAATCAGAAGCTAAATCGGCATTTCTTTAGTCGAGCGAAACACAACAACCACTGTCATAAATGCATATGCCCAAGATTTAAAAAAGGGAAATGGTAAACACGACATTAAAAAGATACTCTCCGTAACACCTTTTGGGAAGAACACTAAACTCGTTTTTGATTTTTTGTTACCCTCACCGGAGTCTCACAGTCCTACAGATCATGGCGAGCCCTTACCGCAGAAGCGAGCACGACAACGGCGGTTGGCAGCATGAGTCGACAGGCGCGCGCGCGTTCACATTAGAGTGCGCTGTATGTTATCTTGTCCTACTAACTTTAAGCCACCCTGCACGCGAAGACAACAGGTCGTTAGCTTGCTATCGAACTTTCAATGGCGAACGACTTGTCTATCGCGCCTGTGCTGTCAGAGTGGGCAATGCCCTTGCGTTTGGTACACACACATACCAAGGTGTACTGTATGGGTTTAATTAATTCTCTTTGATTTGCAGGCAATCATTGCGTGGCACCACAGGAAGCACAGACGATGGTGCTCATTGCATGCTTCTTGTGGTGCTTACAAACGTGTCGTGACGTTGTCCTAATATGCAAATATTTTACGGTAGAAAATAGCGAACATACTGTAGAAAATAGCGAACATACTGTAGAAAATAGCGAACATACTGTAGGCGCAAATTTGAATTGTTTCTACGTTTTCTAATTATCCTCTTGTCGATCGCGGGCGCGCCGAACGGCAGAGCAACGTTTTTGTGCGCGTGTGCATCACTGGCAACGATTCGTCGACAGTAGCACGCCTGCCGTTAGCAGCGAGCGTCGCCCCTGCCAGCTGTTTGTTGTCCGGCGGCCGTCCATCCGTCGCCGGACGAGGGCGACTCCGTCGACAATGTCGACTCGACAATGTCGACTCGACATTGTCGACAAGGACCGCCAACGCGCCGACCGGCCGAGCAACGTGCCGGCGCGGCCGTGCATCAAACTTTATCGTCTCTGTCGGCGAAGGTGGAGGTTACACGTGAGCTATACGTTGACGTGCGTCTCGGCAGCGGGTGCGAATATTTGCGCTGCCTCTTCTGTGAACCGTTCCAGCCTGAGCAGCAGACCGACACCGACAATATCTGTGCTCGGCGGCCCGTCGCGAAGTGGGTTGTCGCTGTTGGGAGGAATTCGTCGCGACCACACTTCTACTTCGTCACACCGTTCAACTTCACCGCCATCGGCGTCAACATCGCCTCCTGTACGTCTCTCATCTCATGGTGCGTCGTCGTCGGTGTCGGTGCTCATCGTCGTCGGCGCGTGAACAGCGAACGACTTCTCC
This sequence comes from Paralinhomoeus sp. GSCO2_6, assembly GCA_030248085.1. NCBI lineage: Eukaryota > Metazoa > Nematoda > Chromadorea > Monhysterida > Linhomoeidae > Paralinhomoeus > Paralinhomoeus sp. GSCO2_6. The sequence continues at coordinate 160,021 of JASAMY010003298.1, forward strand.
AGCCACGGTTACGTGGCGCTGTACGAGGCTTCGAGCGCCGCCATCCTCAGCAACTACCTCGTCTATTCTATAAGATCATGGAGTAGGCCGTTCCGGTGCCTCGCACTCTGCTTCGAGAGGTCGAAGGCGACGTCGGTCGGTGTCGCGTCGTTCAGGCTTCCCAGCCAATGTCGTCGACTCCGTGCTGAGTCAGGGGCAGTAGCCGCTGACGACGCTGGCAGGGCAGGGCGTTCGTGGTAAAGGCATTGGACGAGGCGCTGAAGGACGCGGTCGGCAAGCTCTACATCAACGGTAGGAGCACCGACAGCGTTCCGCAGCGCCACACACTGGTGCCTGGTGGTGCGCCTCTGTTCTCTCAGCGACGTGACAGTGGACACGGACGAGCGAGGAGGGTTCTTCGTCTCTCGCAGGCGCCGACGACAAGGCGGACAGCCCGCACTACGTGCACGTCCCGCCGCAGACGGTCAAGAAGACGGCCTGCCCATGCCCATCCAATCACCGTCACAGGACGAACCGCACCGAGAGGCATCGTGTTCGTGCCGTATAGTTGGTGTTGTCATGTCCGTGTATCAGGTCAGTGTCATGCGCAAGCGCCGGGAACAACAGGGTTGATTTGCGAGATGAACTCGAGAGAGATCAACGCGAGAGAATTGCACGCACAACCGACTTTAGGGCTTACAAATTAATTGCGAAATAGAATTGCATTGAGTTGCATTTAATCGAATTGAATGGATTGCAGCAACAAACAGTGCACTATGTCGCTGTTAAAACTATTTAAGTGGTGCGCAAGCATAGACGTTTTAAACTTGCGCGCTTTAGGAGTTTGCTCTATCTTTTAGGACAAAGCCTATCCACCCTTACAAAGGTAGGCCAAACAAAACATTGTGAGCACTACCCAAACCAAAAAGTGCACCGTATTTCTGGGCAACGGAGAGCGGTGCACGGGAAATGTGATTATCTAAAAATGAATTTGCGAGAATATTTGAATTCTCCCATTAAATCGGTAGAAAAGCTCGCAACAGTCTCCGTGTATAATTTTGGCGGCGACAATACCTATACAACGTACAAAATTACGCTTTCGGTGAGTTTTCAGTGTGAATTTAGAATTAATTCAGCAAATTCAAGATAAATGCGTTTAGTTGCAAGATCAGCGCTCAGTGCTGGACTGCGAACGGGAAATATTCTATTTGGTTACCCGTTACAGAGAGCTGTTTGCTGTTTATAAGAAAGTGAGGCTTCATCACAGACAACTGCATTTGCGCGGTGACTTCCCAGATTTTGACGCCCCACAAATTTTTGGTGAGACAAACTGTCCCAAAAATCGAATTGGCAAATTGTGTCATGCAATATGCATTTTTCTTGTATAGGCAACACGCGCAAGGAAGTCGTGGAGTCCAGAAGAAAAGGCGCGGAGGCATTTTTGAATTTCTGCTTGTCACACGACTTGCTGTGTCGAGTTCCAGAATTTATTTCCTTCTTGGAGGTAAAGTTTTTGCAGCGTTATGCTAACCTTCATACACCCCCATAATTGTTGCCACATTTTTGTTGCGAGTTAGAAGAATGGCATGGATGGTTCACCATTATGTGTGTATGCAACTGTCATGTCAGTTCATGTCCTTGTCACCACACGGAAACACAGGGGGCATAGTGGTTACTACACCCTCCCCCGCCCTTCTGGACCCTATCACGCATGAAGACTGCTGTAACGCCATCCTGCATTTTATTTTTAGAAACGTCAAGTCGGTTTTTCTTGCAAGAAGGGTAAGCAAACCTTTTGCCTGCTGGCCACTGCATGTTTTCAGTTCACCCACACCAGGCCCCCTGAGCCAACCCTAATGACAGAAGCTGTCTGCCACCTTTCCCCTTACTGATGATCGTGTTGAATTAAATTTAACGAAAGGAGATTTGGCGTTGGTTTTTTTTCGGTGTTGGCTTAGTAACCGCTCTCTACCTCCACTAATCAGCGTTCACCACAAGCAAGCATACCTTACAACATCCTGCACGCACGCACGCACGCACGCACGCGTGCAAGCTGTGTGTGTGCTATTGCTACATACGCTTTAGCGAGCCACAAGGCTGGAACAGCAGCCAGAGGGGCATTTGGATGAGCCCATGGTACCGGAGTCGACGCATTTGTTTTGCCTCTCACCGAATGACTTTGTGGAAAGTACAAACGAGAATGAAGAAGCGGTGGATGCTACTCTGTCTGAAGGGTTGCCAGAAGCTGCTGCTGGTGTATCGCAGGGAGATGATAATGAACTGAGAAGGTAGTACATTGTATTGTACCTTCCCTTCCTGTTTGCCAGTTTATTGGTCTGACTGTGTGCCTAATGGTTTGTTGGCTCTGTCCGTCTGTGGCAGCCTATGTCGCGTGTCAGCCTGTTATTTGCTTTTTTCTTTGTATCAGCTTCTGTGCATGTCTGACAAAGTTTGGTCAATCACTTGGTTTTAAGGGACCCGAGTGACGCCCATTCTACTGCCATCTGTGAGTTCGACCCTTACGCGGCACTGAATTAGATTTTGGAGATGTGTACCTGATTGCGGCAAACGACTCAATTCTGAGCTATTGGGATTTGGATCTATGTGGAGGGGTGATCTACCTTTTGATGGAGGGGTGCTCGCTCGTGTACGTGGTGCATTTGATTAGTGGACCTGGTAAGCATCGAAATACTTACACGTGCAACGCGTGGAACACGCGAAGAACTGTGGCCTAGCTGCCCTGGAATTATGATCGATGTGCGGGTTTTTTTTTTGAAAAAAGTAGGAAAGCAAAGGTTCACTAAGGTTCAAAAGGCAAAGGCACGAACGTTCACCAAAAAACAACGCCAAGGCAATCGAGAATAGACGAGCACTGACCGTTGAGCGCTTCGCCATGACCAACGTATGATGTCTGGTCGTGCAGGCTGATTCATTTGCTCAAACATCGATTTATTTTGACGGCGCGCCCGCTGTCTCTTCGTAGCTTGGTGGAGGCGCGTCGTCTTGTTCAGTCAGTAGAGTGGGATTCTGATTCTGATTGCGTTGATCTGGCTCGGTCGGATTCTGATCGTGATCGGAATCAGCGTGAAATTGAAGAACCAGATTGTGTTTTCTCGTCCTGGCCTCGCCGAATCTTTGCAGTAAAAGAAACGCCAAATATCCGACGGCGATCTAAAAAAGGTCGCGCGAAACGAAGACATTGACGTATATGCATGCAAAGAACTCACGAATATGACGATGCCTGAAATAATCCCGATTTCTACCGCGATGGATTGCGCATCTCTGTCCGCGCACCTAAATACCACCAACTAAATACACCGTGTGCGTGGCGTGTACCACGTGCGTGCACTGCAATGGACTGCCAGTGTCGACAAAAGCATAGCATGGACAGGCCACACCACTTTCCCTGCTCGAATGAAAACAAAATTCAGATTCGCACCTCTCGCCAGTCCATCCATCCTCGCAAACGCAGAAGTCCTCGGTGGAGTTCCAGTTTGACTTGCCGACGTTGACGCCATTTTCACAAAACCACGGATCGAGACGCGTCGACACATTGCAATACCTGCCCGAGTAGTTGGAGCGACACACGCATTGCGACCCATTCCACTTGCCCTGTCCTGGACAGTCTCTTGCGAGCTCTCGACAGTGGACGGAAGGGGCCGAAGAGAGCACCACGATAGCAATGGAAATGACGTGGAAACCGGCCATTGGATGGCTCGCTCGACGCAGCAGGCTGGCTCTAAACGTGCGGTAAAAGTAATTTGTGTAAATTCATCAACATTGCAATACGTCATAATTACTGCACACAGTCATCCCATGTAGCTGGGGGGGGGAGGGGGCTTACCCACCCTGTCAGAACTCGAGGTCGTATCCCCCTCCCCCTCTTGCCCACTGTTGTGACTTTATGGCTTTCTCTATTCTCTCCAGTGACTCACTTTGCTCGCAAAAAAATATAAACCAGAGGGGGTCTGCACTAAAAATGCTGCTCCCACCTCAACTAGGATGCCAAAAAATCTCACCTTTTGAAATCAGGGTGTACGCGTCAGCGTACAACCCTAATATGTGACCACTTCTCAATGCGGGTTTTTGAATTTTCGATCGCCTATAACTTTTGATTGCCTGAACGGATTTCGACGCGTTAGGGCGCAAATGAACCGCCTTCTTCTGGGGCATCGAACGCGCCATAACGCGTTTCCTTGCTTTACTGTAAGGGGTCAATAGTTCCAAAAATGTTCCAATTTTGCGGCTTTTTTTTTTCATGTTCTCCTCCCAGTTTTTGGAGCACTGCTCTCGAACGCCGAAAGCAATCAGGATGAAACTTTGCACGTATGGGCGACCCATGGCAACAATTTGTGGTGCCAAAAGATTCTTGTCTAGACTTTGTATATCCAGAGATATTGCCGATTTTATGCTTTTTTGAAGGACCCGAAAAGTTTGTGCCCTATAGGCGCTCCAACCGTTCGTCGCAGAGCTTCGCTATAAAGGGGAAAGTTGATGGCCAGGACCTAACTTAGAAAAGTTTCAACAATTGGACCGCATTGGACGCACCAAAATACATCTCCCCATTATACCAATGACATAAAATGGCGATATTTCGGTGTGGTTAGCTCGGATCGCTTTGAGGTCAATAATAAAGTTGATCACCAATTGGTGTGGAACATTTCATTCCTTAGTGCCAACGCGCTCCGACGCACCAAAATATTTTCACTTCCGGGAAAATCGCTATATCTCGATGTGGGTACGTCGGATCACTTCAGCTAAAACACAAAAGTTGACCGCCTGCACGTGTAGATCATTTTGATTCTTTACATCCCTATGCTCCGACGAACCAATATGGCACTGCAGATGTGCACGCACGCACGCACACCTTCAAATGGGCTGCTTCACAAACAACTCGATGTGGGTAGGTCGGATCATTTCGGTTAAAACACGAAAGTTGACCGCCTAGTCATGGCCATCATTTTCATACTTTACATCACTATGCTAAAACGCAGCAATATAGCACAACTGCAAGCGCAGGCACGCACGCACGCACGCACATAATGTACCCCCTATGGCGCAGCACTATAGCAAAACTGCACGCGCACGCACGCACACACACGCTCACACGCTTCGATCGCGCCGTCGTGCGCGCATGTCTGCCAGACCGGTTGCAAGTAACGCGCGGCACACTTTGTCCAGGTGTACATCGTATCAGAGCAGACTTTGGATTTTTTGATCGCCTATAACTTTTGATTATCTGAACCGAATTTGGCGCGTTTCTATATGATGCGTGTCTCCTACTGCGATTGAGGGATTCCACCGGACACGCTACATTTTGCTTTTTTTGGTACGCTGGGGCATGTGTGCGTTCTGGTCTGCTGCTATATGTCTGTATGTGCGTGCGTGCGAGCGTGCGTGCGTGGGTGCGTGCGAGCGTGCGTGCGTACGTGCGCGCACACGTGTGTGCATACATGCGTGCGAGCGTGCCTGCATAGGTTTTGCGTATCAATGCTTGTCTTACAAAAAAACACTGTATTAAGGAAAAATTTGCAGGTGGCTGCAAAAAAAGGTGAATATGTGACGCTATTTTGTTAAAGTCCAGTTTGAAAAAGAGGGGTATTAATCAAGGCACGCCTCAAGCCACTTGCGCTTTGCAGCTGATCAACTTCAGTTTGAACAAACCGTGTATAAAAACTGAACCAAACGCAGCAACACGTCACATATTCGGCATTTTTTGTGCGAGCCACCCTCATTCAGCCAAAACGCAACAGCAACCCTTTCACATGTCATCTCTCTCTGACAATGCATTGCCATTGGCCATTACCATGGACCTGGCACAGCCAAACTTCCTGGATAAATAATCGGCACCCTGCTAACATTTGTGACATGTAAGTTGCCACTGCAGTTAGTGATGTATAGGCAACGCATACATACTGTACTGGCTCCATTTGTCATTCCCCTTTTGGCATTTCATCCAATGATGACCTACAACGTTTGCATAGTGCAATGCACCATTTAACATCTTGTGCGTGAGTGCGTGCGTGCGTGCGCGTGTGCGTGCTTGCGTGCGTGCGTGCGTGCCTGCCTGCGTGCGTGCGTGCGAGCCTGCGCGTGCATCGTGTTCCATGGGGTCCTTCCTGTCTGTCTCACAACCAAGTGGCATTCTGTCATGCGGCATATGTGAATGCAGTGTGTGTAGGTCCTAATAATTGCCACTGCACCTTCGTATGCACGCGAACACAAAAAAATGCCAAATATGTGACGTGTTGCTGCGTTTGGTTCAGTTTTTATACACGGTTTGTTCAAACTGAAGTTGATCAGCTGCAAAGCGTAAGTGGCTTGAGGCGTGCCTTGATTAATACCCCTCTTTTTCAAACTGGACTTTAACAAAATAGCGTCACATATTCACCTTTTTTTGCAGCCACCTGCAAATTTTTCCTTAATATTCTATAGCAAAACTTCCTGTAGAGCTACGGGACAACAATACCCACGTTTTTTTCTCAAACTTTCATAAACGCTCGAGTGCCAGTGTTATGTGTGGTGCGCTGGGAAGTTCCCCTGGTTTGAAAAGAACCCAAAAACTGATAACGCGGAGCCACAAACAACTAGTGACTTTGCAGACGCGTTCAAACAGTACGGATTACTACCGTACCTATTTGAATTGCACTCTTGGCGAGCAGTGCTATGGACGTTCGGAAGTAAGCGTGACTGCGTCGTGCGTATTATGCCAATGTGGAATTTTTGCTACATATAAGCCGTTTGGCATTTATTCGCGCCTGGTATACTCCTTTCCCTTGCGACCCACGATTGGAGCAGTTTGCACTTTTAGAACGGAATACTGTGACCGACGCGCTAGTGGTGTGCACTGTTCCCTGCGCATTGTGCAAGAAGGGACACCAAACAAGCGGTTGACTCGTTTGGCGCCGCGTGGTGAAGTCGCCAATAGCTGTTGACATAGCGTGGAGCTGCGCAGCAGAGCTATTGAACAACAAGTTGTGCGTGCGTGCGTGCACGATGTGTGTGACTTGCGTCACTGTTCACGCGCATGCGCACTCGGCGCAGAATTCTAAGAACGATGAACCGAAGCAGTGCGGGCCTTTTGCTTATCAACGGTTACAAGAGGCGGGGCTATCGCAGGCGATATTGAACAGAGGAGGTGAATACCTAGTGGAACATTGCACCTTCCGGTGTCACATTTTAGGTAAGCCCCCCTAATAGATGCTCCCAGCGAGGAACAATTATGAATGTCGACCATAGTTAATGCTCCCATGGGAGAAACTAAAATGCTTTAGTGTAAACGTGTTTTACAAAGAAATCAGCCGCCATCAAGACGACAGAGAAATAAATTTAAAAAATAATAATTTTTTGCAACCAAAACCAGTTTGGTTCTTTGCGTCACTGGTCACTATGTCACTGGAGGCTGGTGACCACAGTGGCATGATAGTTGCAGTTGCAGGGTGTGCACGCACTTGGTGCAAGACCGATCCGATGGTGAAGTTCAAGGTCGTGATCCACTTCAACGCTTACTACGATGATTGCACTTACTGCACTTGTCGCACTTATTGCACTGATCGAAGAGCGTCAGCTCCAGATTGTTAGAGCACAGTCCATTGTGGCTCAGACCACGCGCACACTTCGATTGGAGATTGATGAACATGGTCCGCAGGTCTGCGCCCAAACAACGCCTTCCACCCAATGCCCACTGCACGCACGCACTCAGAACCACAGAGACGGCAACTACGCCTAGTGCTTCAGTTCCAGATAATTTATACATCCCAAATGCAAAGGCACGCTTGCCCATTGACGTTCCGCCCTGGGAGAATCCATTATGGGCACAGCGAATCATAATTGTTGCTCCCATGGGAGCATCTACTAGGGGGAGCATCTATTATGTGACACCGGCATGCAGTATTCTTCGTCTGATTGTCTGTCTCCGTGTATTGTCTCCGTCCATCTGTCTGTGTGTACTCTGTATGTATTATTTAGCCAATCTTTTTAACTCTGCCAGTCTGGTGTGGTGTTCTTGAAATCTTTTTCTTAGCTAGTGCGCATGTCTGACAAACTTTGGTCAATGAGATGATTACTGCATCTACGCAGTTTGTACTTGTAGGGATATCGCCTACAACTCACTGTCGTCTCGGACATCGACCCTTACGCTGGACGACAGTATTAGGCGTTGTGTTTGTGTTCATTGAGAAAGTGAAAAATAAAATTAAAAAAAGTCGAACACATTTATCTCACCACAAAACCGCAAACAAGAATAAATACGCGCCGCGCCATTAGAATTTCAAGAAGTTGATGGCGATCTGATCCGTCACCGTCACCCAATAGATACATTATCAGTAGTAACGAACTGCAATAGACACACAAGATCCGTAAGTTGACTGCCGCCACCAGACCTGTTGCTGGGGTAGGTCGGAAACCAAGCCACCCTCCCCCCAAATTTTCACCTAAGCCCAAATGTTTATCACTCCTAAACACCGTATTTTCGTATCATTTAAACACTTCCATGCGTGGACACCCACTTTTTGGTGTGGGACCCCCCCCCCCCGCTTCAGAAAGCCGTCGCTGACACGACCCGACCCGCCTGACCCGCTTACAAGCATGGGGTTGACACTGCGCGTTCCTCCATGGCTGACTGCATTGCTTACCTACCTATCATGTCTCTGGGCGGTCAGGCTGACCCAAATGTTTGTTTCTGCAGCACTTCTTTGCTATCATCAAACGTCGCTTCTTTCCTGCAGCTCTTCGTAGCTCGGTGGAGGCGTTTCCGCGTCTACGTCGTCTGGTTCAGTCAGTAGAGTACGATTCTGGTTCTGATTCTGGTTCTGATTGCGTTGATCTGGCTCCCTTGGATGCTGATCGTGATCGGTAGACGCATGATCGTGACGGCCCGGCTTGAGTTTTCTCATTGCGCGTGTGCGGACGAACCTTTGTATTAGGGCAAAGGTCACATATCCGGCTGCGATCTGAAAAAAGCTTTAGATGTCTCAAAGTCACAGTTCTGCTCTGCTCAAAACGCTCAATATGCTCTGGGCTCCCATTCCATTAAAGTGGCAAATTCGCTTTGGGGTGATAAAGTGTCTCAAACTGCGCAAACTCAGCGCAAACGCAGTCAGTATGCAAGAATTTTCGAGTCGCGCGTATCGGCGGTGCATGCAAGGCGTGTGCAAGAAACTCACGAATATGACGATGCCAGAAATGATCGCGATTTCTAGCGCTCCTGATTGCGCATCTCTGTCCGCGCACCTACAAATGATACTGAAAGTAATTCGCCACGTACGCGCACATGTACAAGAAGACTACTGACATTCCGTCGAGTCGTATACTGTACTCTGCATGGTTATTGTACACGCCAACGCGACTGGAACACGCACCTCGCGCCAGCCCATCCCTCCTCGCAGACGCACAGGTCGCTGTTCAAGTCGGACGTGCCGACGTTGACGCCTCTCTCACAGAAATATGGGTCGAGATTCGCCAGTCTCGCCTCTCCCACAGCCGACGCTGCTTCGCAGCGTCTGCCCGAATAGTCGAAGCGACACACGCATTGCGAGCCGATCCACTTGCCGTGTCCCGAACAGAGTCTCGCGACCTCTCGGCAACGGATAGATTGGGCGGAGAACACCACAAAGGCAGTGGCAATGACAAGAAAACTGGACATTTGACCCTCGTTCAAAGCAGCACGCTCTAAACGCACGGCATTATGATAAGCTACTAATTGTGTCTATTCTTTTGTCTAGGCATTGCAGCGCAATCACTGTATTACTGTAGCACATAGTTCACAGTGTCGTAGCCTGGCTGTGGGGTTACTTGAGTTACTACGCCACTGAAGATACCTAGCTACACCTGGGGAGAAGCAGCAAAACTTTCTGTAGGTACGGTACAACATTCACCTTTTTCTCAAGTATAGTCTTGAGCGCTAGCTTGCCAGTATGATATCATGGTGCGTAGGAGGTTCACTATTTGAAAAGAACCTCAGACACTGATAGCGCTGCGCTACATGTGACCTTGGCTTTGGCGTACGCGGGCGTGTGCCAAACAGTGCAGAGTACCACCGTATTCACCGTATTAGCACTACGTGCAGTTGGCGTTGGGGGGGGGGGGGCTGTGCGTGACCTTGTCAGATTCGTGCATATCATGTCAATATCCAGTTGTTCAAGGTATGAGTTGCCTAGTTTGCGCGTCTGCGTTTGCGCGCGCACGTTTGGGGAACGCACCGGAATGGAGCAGTACATTTCGAGCGAAACACTGTAAAAGAGAGCTAGTGATGTCGATGTGCGTTGTACCTTGAGCATTGTGAAACAAGAGGGCGCGCTCAAAACATCAAGAGCGTTTGACGCGTTTGCCGCCGCGTGGTGCCGCCACTTTTAGCAGAGATTAGGTGTTGACACCGCGTGGAGTGGCGCGCCAAAACCGTTTTAGGGAACAACAATGAAACTTGTTGTGTCGTGGTGACGTGTGCGTGCGTGCGTGCGTGCGTGCGTGCGTGCGTGCGTGCGTGCGTGCGTGCGTGCGTGCGTGCGTGCGTGCGTGCGTGCGTGCGTGCGTGCGTGCGTGCGTGCGTGCGTGCGTGCGTGCGTGCGTGCGTGCGTGCGTGCGTGCGTGCGTGCGTGCGTGCGTGCGTGCGTGCGTGCGTGCGTGCGTGCGTGAGTGCGTGCATTTGTGTGCAATTTGGGGCACTACTGAAGCACATGCACACCCAACGCATAACGTTCGATTGATTCGTTTGCGCGGTCCACCCACGCACATCAACCTACGAACACGCACGGGCGCGCTCACTATGCCTACTGCTGTGTACTGCGCCGTGTTGTGTGAGGCGCAGAAGACGACGAGACGAACGATGCGCAAAACGACGGTTGCAATCTTGTGCTTGATCCTGTTATACGTCATCGAGGTTACCGGTACATTTCTTGATCCAATTGGTAATCTCAAAATTCCATATTTTACTATAAAGTGACATTAAAAACGCCAATACACGTTGATTAAACTTTTAGTCGGCCGCTTGCTATTTCTGATTGTAGAACTTTTGGTTGGCAGTTTGGTTAACGTTGTTTTCGAATATGGACGATTTTGTAGAACATATAGTTGACAGTTTCGACGTTTACAGGACGTCCAATGTCGGGCTCTGAGCGCAGCGATGCAGCGTAGAATGGAACAAGCGCGGCGCGAGCGCCAGCGTTTTAGCCAAGCTAGCGCTAGCTCCGCTAGGTCTAGAAGCTCGTCTTCTCGTGCTGCCAACCGGCCATCGGCCAACAACAGAAGAGCTCAACAGCCGCAGACGAGTAGACAAAGCGACGTTGCGCAAGTTAATGTGGGCTATGTTGGGAAGTTTCGTTTGAGAACATGACTATTTTTACACCCCCAGTTCAGACCAATCGCGTCGTCACGCGTGGTCGAGACGGTGTTTACCGGAAGAAAGTCAGCCGCGCCCATTTTGAAGAAGCACAGAGACTTATTGTCCGTTCTGAGTTCTGAGAAAAATATTTGCGGCGGCAATATTTATTGTCTCGCTTCAGCGTCTGCAAGCTCGAAGCCGCCATGGCAGCTCTAACCTAGACGAAAGGCAACAGCGAGTGGCATTCGAACGGCACGCTCAAAGTGTTTGTATTTGATTTTCAGTGGATTGAATGTGTAGTAAAAGGTGTCGATCCATTTTTAGATGCGGCTCCAATCTGATAGGGGAGCCATTCGGCCTGCAGTTGTCAGCACAAAGCCGTCTGGAAGAAGCAGTGGCAACCCCGTTTTCCAGGTTTGCGAACTCATTAGTTAATTATTTCTCGGATAGGTATGTACATGCTTAGAGTCTCTGCTCGCTCAGCGAATACAGGAAATTTGCGAGAGTTACAACTTTTTCGCAGCTTCACCGTCGATATCATGATCTATTCTCGGTCGGAAACGAATGCTTTGAATAGGCCAGTGCATTTGCATGGCTCAGCACAACTCTCATTACTTTTCTCGTACGCGAAGCGCTAACACCGCGCCTCAACCAAATACTAGTAATTGTGCTTCGATTAACAAATTACCAATTTCCTTTAGACTCGCAAGACCAGCGGCTCGTTGAGCAATTTGGCCGGCGGCGGCGGAGTGGAGGGCGTGCGCCACTTGGTGGGGAAGACGCCGCTCGTTCGAGACATTCTCGGCGTCCCAGCGACCGGCGGCGACCGGCCCCTGCCTCTCGACTTGGACGCCGTCTTCAATCCCAACGGAGGCTCCGGCACCATCCCTATCGACCTGGTTCGTCAGATTTGCGGAAGGCTATTGTGTTGAAGCCTTCTGAGAAGATCTTTTCAGAGCGGCGCTACGGACGTCCTGAACGCTTTCACCGGCGGCCGGCAGACGGCGCCGCAGCTGCCTGTGGCGCCCCAGGCGGGCGGTACGGGCCCGAACCCCATTGGCTCGTTGGTAGGCGGAGCGGCGAGCACGATTGGTAAAGTGGGCGGCGGCCTGCTTGACGGCCTCTTTGGCCGTTGAAAAAGAGATTCAAAACACATCGGTTTGTAAATTTGCTTGCGATCCGTCCCGAGCTTGAATTGCCAGGCCGCAACTGGCTCTGGCTCGGTGTTCTGAAGTGTGAACTGAATTGACGACGTGCCTGCACTGCAAGCACCAAAGTGGCTCCTCCTTGACCAGTACGCCCAAATAGCGTGATCACAGAGCGCATCGCAACGGCAAACACAACAGCAACAACTCTCTGTTGTTTGCAATTTGTAATTTTTAATTTGCATTTCTCTGTAATTTGCAATTGTAAAATACGGCACTATTCTACGATCGCCATTACTTCCGATTTGAACGCCTCAGGCTTACCGCAAGTCATTACCCTTGGGGTGTGGCTAGCTGTACCACATGCTTGTACGGTATACAGCAACTTTCATGTTTTCTGACAACGAGTATGGCACTGAGACGTGGAGAGCGCTTGAGATCAGCTACAGTTGGTTACATGTACCTAGATTTAATCGTTTTTTGCCGATGATGTTTTCGGTGTCTTGTGAGGCCGACAATTTGACGGTCGTTGTGGTTTCTAAGTCGCTGGTCGCGTGGTGATCCAGTTTCTCTTCAGAAGTTCCCTTACATAGCTGGACTTTGGGCCACCTAGAATCAAAGCTGTGCTTGCTGAACCAAACGAAACACCAGTGACTTCTCCTCTTGAGTTTTGCCGAAAACTTATGAGGGTCAAATACCGTAATTCAACTGTCACAATACATACCGGTATGTGCAACTCTAGACAAAAAGTGCCGGAGCCACTCAAATTATTGCCAGTCGGTGTAATGCAATAAATGTTCTTACCCGCATCGGCATTGATCGCTCTCTTGAACCGCACAAAATCGTAGTACGCTGGCGTTCTCGTCTTCTTGAACAGGTCTAGACCTATGAACCTGTTCATGCACTGTACGTGCGTGATCATGGAGTTTGCATTACAATAGATTAACTGGTCGGCTTAGCGTGTCGTGCAGTAGGTGACTTGTTTTACTGTCTAGGTTCAACGTGACTGGTTTGCAATAGGTTTTTCTTTCTTTTAGAGAGTTCTTGATAGAAATGCAAATTTCTTTGCAAAAATGTTATACGAAGCGTGCAGTTGGCGCATACGCTGATGCGTGGGCATGCCTGCTGCAGTGCAATTGAAAAGGCCGTGGAGTGGCTGTTTAGGAGTATAGGTACATGAGTATTCTGTGTAATACAAAGTCTACGTTTATGTGCTCTATAAAACTCACTTCGTCCAAATCGCAGAAAGTCGAAATTTTCGTCTTCGTTGCGTTTGACTACGAATATTTCAGCGTCAACACATTCGGGTGCCATCGCGATCAGTGCCGCCGCCCCCAGCACCAAGCAAATCGGCGCCACTGTTTGCATTGTGCTGTAAGATTTGCTGCAAAAGAAAAAATTATAAATATAAATAAAAAAATCAATAACAAAAGGAACAGCACCGTGCGCTCTCAAATGCGAACCCAAGACTGTCGAACTGAGCGCACTTGCGGGCGCTCACACCCTGCTAGCGCCACTGACACACCACGGGTGGCTTAGTTGTCAATCCTACTCTGTACTTTAGCTTCTACTGCTTGGCGACTGATGAAGTGACGTGGGGTCGCGCCAGTGGCCATCTAGAGCCGTTGTAGTACGCCCCCGCGGTTTTGAGTGTGCGCCAGGGCGTGAAATTTGGGTGCCGTTTTCTAATGACTCCTTAAACCCGCCCGGATTTGCGTCTGACTAATGGTGATTAGCGGTAACTACTGCTTGGTTTGGATGAACAAGGTTATAGTTAGGCTGTAGGTTCGTTTGGGTGTGGTAGTAAGCTATACAAGAAATAATAATTACGGTAGTTTTGGTAGCACGTCAACTGCAGTGCGCACAGTTACAGTGGACATCGCATACGCAAAAGGAGTTGTTGTTGTCATTGTTGTGTGTGAGCCACTTACCGTAAAACCTCCAACAGACCCACTCCTCTTCCAATAATACCCTTCCATGGTATATGATCACCACGGGGTCTATCTCCCGCCGCCCCTCATTGACCACTTTCAAGCGAGAGACGAAACCCAGTCAGTCCGATGCTTGCGAGCCGGTCCTCTCTTCCTCCGCCACCTCAAAACACACCCCCTGGACGAACTGGGATATTCTGGACCATCCGGCCTGAAGTAAGGTATCCCAATTCCTTCCGTATCCCAAAAGCGTAGGTATATCTCAAAACATCCCCCTCGAAATAGTGACACAGTGTGCGACACTCCGACTGTGAAAAGTCGGTGCGTCAATGGCGTCTTCCCTCTGAGGCACGCACAGTCGCCTCGGGAGAGGGCGGGGGGCGCAGACATGCAGGCAGAGGAGTCGCCTTCGCCGCGGTTGATGTCGACTTCTACTTACAAATGCGCCGCGCGCACGGGTATGTTTGTATGTTTGTATGTTTCGAGTAAACTCGCGATTTGCTTGACGTACGTGCACGCGCGATGGCTCGATCGAATCCTCGCGACCCCGAGACGGTCAGGGGCAAGGCCAATTTTTACTATGCAAATTCATACCGTAGTTACGGCGCATTTTCAAATGTTGCAGCACAGATTAACACTACCAAACGATTTGCACAAGAATGAATTGCACATCAAATGACTTGGCTAGACGTCACGAGTCATTTGCGCATGCTCCCGCATAATTATGCAAATGCATACTGTAAGTGTGGTACATTGTACGGTATATTGTAGCTTGCCTAATTGGGAGCCGGCACGCACGCACGCACGCACGCACGCACGCACGCACGCGCACACGCTGGCACGCACGCAAGCACACGCATGCACGCACGTGCACGCACGCACGCACGCACATAAACACGCACGCACGTGCACGCACATGCACGCACGCATGCACTCACGCACGCACGCGCGTGCACGCACGTGCACGCACGCACGCACGTACGCACGCACGCACACATGGACGCACGCGCACACGCTGGCACGCACGCACGCCCACGCATATGCATGTGCATGCACGCACGCGCGCACGCTGGCACGCACGCACATGCACGCATGCACGCGCGCATGTGCGCACGCACGCACGCACACACGCACGCAAGTGCACGCACGCACGTACACACGCACGCATGGACGCACGCACGCACGCACACACGAGAGACACGCACGTGCAAGCACACGCATGCACGCACGTGCACGCACGTGCACGCACGTGCACGCACGCACGGACGTGCACGCACTCAAGCACGCGCGCGCGCGCGCGCAAGCACGCACCACACACGCACGCACGCACGCACGCACGCACAAGAGGACCTACACGCACTTGCAATTGCAAGCACACGCATGCACGCATGCACGCATGCACGCACGCGCGTGCGCACGCACCACACACGCACGCACGTGCACGCACGCATGCACGCACACGCACGCACACACACACGCACGTGCACGCACGCACGCACGCATGCACGCACACACGCACGCACGCACGTGCACGCACGCACGTATACACGCATGCATGGACGCATGCACGCGCGCACGCACGCACGCACGCACGCACACATGGGAGACACGCACGTGCAAGCACACACACGCACGTGCACGCACGCACGCACGCGCGCGCGCACGCACCACACACGCACGCACGCACGCACGTGCACGTACGCACACACACACGCACGTGCACGCACGCACGCACGCACGCACGCACGCACGCACGCACGCACGAGAGGACCTACACGCACTTGCAATTGCAAGCACACGCATGCACGCACGAACGCACGCACGCACGCACGCACGTACACACGCACACCTTCCAGAACGCGTGCACGCACGCACGCACGCACGCACGCACGCACACGCACATACACACACACGCACGCACGCACGCACGCACAGAGGAGCGCACAATTTGGGCCAGTTTCTGTCAACGGGGTGCACGCCTTCACGATCAACAGAGGAGCACAGAATTTGGGCCAGTTTCTGTCAATGGGGTGCACGCCCCCATGCCCATGGACAAAGGGGGAGCATGGAGTTTGAGTCCCTCAATGCTGACAACTGTCTTAAGGAACACTCGCCCACACAAGCAAAAGACAAAGCTACGCATATCCTTGCGCATTATGATCACGTCGACGTCATATGCAAAATCAACTGCTTCGTGCCTTAATGTATACATGGCGGCCGAAGGCCGCGCGCGCCTCTAGTTAGAAAAAAAACGCGCGTCCCACTACAGAAAAGTTATCAGTCGCAGCTGGAACAAAAAAACTGCTTGCTTTTTGGTGTGCCCGGTTTGGGCATATCGGTGAAAGAGCTCAGCAGGCAGGACGGCCTGCGTGTCTGCTGTGATGTTTGCCGTGTCTGCAGCTAAGGACGGTGGAACAGCTTGAACGACGGCGTCGGCTCACGCCTTAGGTAGGTCGTAGCTTGTCGCTCGCCCACGCTCGCTATGTAGCAGCGACGTGACTCTGCGATCGCAGAGCGATCGCAGATGCGCGGCTCGGCAAATGAAGGCGCCAGGTCTCGTCACGTTCGTGCGGATGCATCCGAGCCTCTGCTGAGTGCTAGTGTCGTGTAGTCGTGGTTTCATGAAAATCGTTTCATGGTTTCACAGCAGTCGTCTGCTGTGTATGTACGATTGACGGTCGTGCGTGCGTGCGTGTGTGTCCATCGACAACGGTACTAATACTAACCCGTTCAATGAGCGGTGTCAAACTCGCTAGACGTTCTAGAAACCCGAGAGTAATTGTTGGGTTCAGACTCGAAAACAATTTTCTGTAAAGAACTCTCATGTCTCTCCACGCGGCTCTCGGTAAGACTGACGGAGTGAAGCCAAAGCATTACGTACTAGACACCGCAATAAATTCAGACAACAGTGAAGTTGCACTAGCTGTGAAACCCGAGCCCCCAAAACCAGTCCACAATCCCCCGCCCCCTAAAAAAGTTGCCCCGTGGCGCATCGGCCCGTATGCTGACAACAATTGGTACTCGAATTAAATTAGAGCGCTCTAATTCAATCCGGGTTGGCAAACGATACGCCACTTGTATCCTTCAGCACGTAAGAATTAGAGTGGTATACGGTACTTGAATTACAATTAGAGTGAGCTACTCGAATTAGAGTAGAGCGACGCACTTGAATTAGAGTGGCACACACGCATAAAATTAGAGTGCTCCTACCCACTCTAAATTTGTCGATTGCGCTAGAATTGTTTGCACTTGAAACACATCTTTGAAATTTGTTGGTTGTCATCATTCTATGGCTGCAAAGTGAAAGAATTTAGAGAATTAAAAAAAACTGACTGATGAGGAACTGTGCCAGCGGTTCTGTTTTGACCACGAGACAATCTATCTCACGGGTCACGGATGTAGAGTAATTGTTGAGTATTTTTAGTGAGATGTTTAAGAAACATGTGCGTATGGGACAGTGGATGGACTTCCCCTCCCCTTAGCCGAATGTAAGTGCATGTTTAGACGCATGAGCATGGTAGTTGTGAGGTGTCACCACAAACATCTCGACAAGCCTTCACACCACAAACAGTAGCAAACCCAAATCACGTTCGAAAGGTGATCGATAGTCGCACATAGAAACTTGTCGCTTGCAGTCATTAAAAAGGCGAAAATTGGAACAGCGGAAACGCGTTCTCGTTGCCGTCACTCTAAAGCGGTAGACGTAGACGTAGAACGCAGGCCTTGGGCTGCGGAACGGCTGCCACACTAGCGCACTTCGCGTCACCCGCCCCCAGCTGCGTCCCACACCACAACGACTCGCGTCGCCCTACAACAGAGAATATTGATACACTCGATCAGGGAGGGGTTTAGTGGTTCAAATGTTGCTGGATTAGCGGTCACCGCCGAAAGGCTTCACAATACCCCCCCCCCCCCCGGCACCTACTCCGGACATACACTGCGGGATCCAGCCCCCCCCCCCCCGTGGCCCGCGAGGAAGGGGGGGGGCAGATATACCTGGTGGAAGGCAGGCATGGTGGAAGTGGGGGGGGGGCAGGTGGAGAGGCCGTGGACGAGGGGTCGCAGCGGGTGGATTTGTACCCCCGGGGCGCTGATTAACGCTCCTCGGTAGGGGGGGGGGGGGAGCAAGAGCTGGTTTCGCCTAATTTTGGACAACAAACGCATAGACAAAAGAAGAGAAGAGAACGAAAATTCTCGCCTGCAGCGCGTTATTGTGAGGCAAAACCCGGCAGTACTAAACGTGAAAATCGATTGCTTCCTATTTATTAAAATTCATGCGGAACATGTTAACCCCCCCCCCCACCCCGTATTAAATTCTTGGGTCTGTCAGTGCGGAAATCCCACCTGCGCCGCTGGGAGGGGGGGGGGGGGGGGAAACACCCACCTGGCAGACCCTGTCTATCCCAAAATAATTTCGCACCTAACCCCCACCCCCCTATGTATTTCCCAATAGCTCAAGTTAATTTTTTAGCGTAAAAGCGACACAAGTTTTGCTTGCGGCGCTGCACCAAATATGTTATGAACAAAACTCCGTCCCAAAACTCGCGATTTGTACCTCAATCCACTGGGCCACCCCTCTTCGAAAAATTGTCGATTTTACTCTCCCTCTGGCCCAATTTTTGTGGACCCTCACTTCACCACCCTCCCCCCATCCTTTTCACAAAAAAAACAAACAAGACAGCTATAGCAGTACCGAGTCGTCGATGAAGTGGTCGGTGCGGCGGCCGACGCCGTAGAGAGAGCGGCCTGTGCGTTGCTGTCGACGCGCCGACAGCTGGCGGTGACGACGCCGACGCAGCCGTCGAGGCAGCTGAAGTTGACGGAGTTTCCGAGTTTCTCGGCTATACGCAACTCGGCGCCGTCCATGTGGGTCGGCGCCGGCGCAATAAAACGAGACGCTTAAGCTCAAAATTGATGACACACCTCCCCCTCAAAAGCATTCTTCTGGCTCGGTGCTGCCTTTACCTCCAGTTCCGCTTGCACTCGTCCAGAGAATAGCGCCGATTAGATGCGACGCGATGTCGACGTTGAACCGACTGTCGACAGCTTCCCATGCGGGATCCAAAGAGGAACAGCCCTTGATCGCCAGTAAGTTGTCGAGAATAACCCCGCAGAGGCGTTCTGCTGCTGCACCTGCCGCTCCCGCCACTGCTGCTCCTGTCTTTCGACGACTATTTCTCCATTTTTCAGCGCTTTCCTCGAGTCGACGACAAAAAATGAGCATGCAGAAAACTGAAATTTTCGGGCGAGTGGCGTATCGTCCTAACCCACTTTAATTAGATTTAGAGCGCTCTAATTTTTTTGTCAGCATACGGGCCCAGATGTGAAAACCTCTTTGCGCGCTTGCGGTCAAAAACGGAAGAGTAGTGAGTGGCTTTCGCTGTTTTGACCTCTCTACGTCGAAGTGTAGTGGTTGAAGGCCAAGTGTACCAAGAGGACATTTCCTTGATTCGCTGCGATATTCACTATGTCTGCTGGATGTGTTGGTGTGAGCACTCAATTCATTTTGTGTAGCCGATTCTAGATTTGAGTCGTCACAGCTTCAAACTTATCTGGCGCTTCAATAATCGCCCCTATTCTGTGAAAAATTTGCATGTTTAGTAGTGAATCAAGTGTTGCCTCACTGACAGAAAATGCAGAAGCGCGGCGGGAATGCGCAATGCGTCGAGGTCCACGTGCCTGTCGACGTTGGCGACGTTGGCCTCGTCCGTGGCGAAGACGACGCCGTTATCTTCGAGCTCAGAGTGATTTTTTGATGGTTTTTTCGCCGCGCGTCAGCGCGGCGAGTTCATATACGGACGGAAAAATTCCTAATGGTCTGCCTGTCCGTCCGTCCGTCCGTCCGTTCAGATTTATTCTAAGAAAATCATAAAAAAAAAAATTAAAAAAACATTTAATATTTCTGTGTCCTCGAGCAAAATTTCTGTCAAAACACATGCTTAAGGATAGGGCCTAATCTGTGAGGAAAATTTCTGTGTCTGAAAGCAAAATATCTAGGTCAAATTTGGAAAAACGCATCATTAACGATAGGACTAGGATGTGTCCCAATCTGGGACGAAATTTCTGGGTCTGGGAGCAACATTTCTGGGTCAATTTTGAAAGTTTCTGCCACGTTATTTTCCGCAAATCGCGGAGCAAAATTTCTGTGTCCTCCAGCAAACTTTCTGTGAAAACACACGCTTAAGGATAGGGCACAATCTGTGAGGAAAATTTCTGTGTCTGGGAGCAAAATTTCTGTGAAAACACATGCTTAAAAGGATGGGGCCCAATCTGTGAGGAAAATTTCTGCGTCTGGAAGCAAAATTTCCGGGTAAATCTGAAAAAACGCAATGTTAAGGATAGGACTCGGACGTGTCCAATCAAGGAGGAAAATTTCTGGGTCTTTCCGCAATTTTTGCGGAAAATAACGCGGCTGAAAGTCTGCGTTATTTTCCACCGCGTACTTGGGAACGCACTAGTGCGTTCGCCAGTACGCGCGTCGGTCCAGCCAGCCAGCCGCCCACTCCCCTCTGCTACCCGGCTACCTACCCCGCTACACAGGCAGTGTGCCAAAAGGCAGAGTTGACTCTTTTGGCCCTGTAATAGGGCGCATAGGCCCATTCTGCAGCTTTGATTCCAAAGTGTTGTAACGAAGCTTAAGCTTGCTGGGGACAATGAGGAACTGGATTGGGACTCGGCAAGTAGGTGGGGGGGGGGGATCCGAAGACGAGTGCCGCAGCTCGTTGACCGCCTACTCGTCTCGCAACCTCAGCGCCACCATGGCGTCGTCATGGAGTTTCCTTGGCGCATCGACAAGGCGGCCAAGCAGGTCGACTTGATGCTGAGGGGTGCCCCGCGAAACGTAGAATCGGCCAAGCGAGAAGTTTTAGAGCTCCTGGGCAAGGCTCACGGAAAGGTTCTTTATATTTGTTTGCGACGAAGACGCACGAGCGTACATATATTTTGGCGTCATTCGTTCGTTCGTGAGTCGTCACAGTCACTTGATGGCATTATCGCGAGAATTGACAGACCAATTGCAAACTTAGGTGTCGGACGAAGCGTTTGATGAGGCGGCACCGCTGTTCGAATTTTGCAAAGATGGTGTCGAGGTTGAGTCGGCCGATCTGTTGGGCGGATTCGAGGACCGCAAGGTTGAAATGCGACCGCTTGTGACCACACCCTCCCCGCCTGCTCACAGTTGCGCACACGAATGTTTGGATTGATGCATTCTTCCGACTGAACTGGGATTGAACTTTGCCGTGAGACCCTCGTCGTATGGGGGCGTTTCTGTGTTGTCTACAAAGCGGCCGGGCGCTCCGCCCGTATGCCCGACGCTGGAGCAACTTCGAGAGCGCTGTCGCGGCGTCCGTCTGAGGTGCGCTCAGGAACAAACTCTCGAGACGACTGGCTCCGCAGTCATGGAAATGGTACTGCTGACTTTGTTGATGGAAGAGGGCAGTGTTGCTCGCACTGGCCGCACCACATTTGTTCCAGTGGAGGCGCCAATTCAGACGCTCAACAGTCTGCGTGATGCCTGGAGAGAGGGCGGGGAACCGACTCGCTTCCAGGACTTCGACTTGCTCGTCTCCAGTAGAGCACTGCAGCGTCTCTTTCGCTACGTCACAGGAAATTGCAAGCCGCTTCTTACTACCCCTTTTATACATTCCGGAATCCGGAGAGTCCCGTACCACTTTAGTTGCCGCGTCACATTATATTCTCGATGTCGAAGTGATTGGTGGCTTTGTGATCATGGACCGCTCGGTGGACGAGAAGCAGCCCACGGCCAAACTTGTCACCAGCTTTGTGGAGCTCGCGACATCGCCGGTCGAACACCTCAGAGAGAAGTACCGTAAATCATCCAGTAGTCACCGCACCTCGGACACTTCAATACACACCTCGTCATTATTTAGGTACTTGGAGGTGTCGTCTTGCACTTGGAATGGCCTAAAGCTGCTCGTGCGCCACTACACATTCGGTGCCGTCTATCACGCTGAACAACTGCGTGGAGCCAGTTCTGGCCACGACGAATCACGGAAAGGTACAATACACCGTAAGCTTTCCAACGGTGTCCGGGGCTTCTACTTCGAACCTACCTATACTAAACCAGAGATACTGTTGGAAGGTGCACTGTCACTTCGCAGTTTCAACTTAAAAACGTCCAGTCTAGAGTTTGCTATTAATCGAAATCTCCATTAATACCTCTTCGTATATCTGCCCTGGGACACTATTGAGGGTTTTCGGCACAGTATACCGATGTGCAGGTTCGGTTGTATGTACGTATGCTTTTCTCAGTTGGCACACTCTCATGCACGCATTTCTGCGTACAGTACGGTACTGTACATGCTATGTATCATATCCTGTACAGCAGTGGCGTAGCCAGGATTTGGTTTCGGGAGGGGGTACAGATTTCCAACTTTTTAACAGGGTCCCCCCTGTTGCGCCGCAGGCGAAAATTTTGAGATTTTGGACTACTTTCGAGCATTTTAACCTATTTTTGCTTACTTTCGAGCATTTTGAACGTATTTTGGGCTACTTTTGAGCAATTTAACCTATTTTTGGGTTACTTTCGAGCATTTTGAACCTATTTTGGGCTACTTTCGAGAAATTGTAACCTTACAAGCGAGCTAAAATGCTTTCTCTCTCTCTTCTTTCGCCCGAGCATTTTTGCAACAGGGTGGACCCTGTTGCATTATTTGGGCTTCACACCATCTCGGGGAGGGGTATACCCCCCTTACCCCTCTCCTTGGCTACGCCACTGCTGTACAGTATGGGGCAGCATCCGGCAGGTGCCAGTGGCGCTGTGCGCTCCTCTTTGGGGAGGCTGGGTCTCGACGAGGGAGCGCTGCCGCTCTCGACAGACCAGTACTTGAAGCTGGCCGCCGATTCTCACTTCGACGCCCTCGACCTCACAACGGTACTCTGCGAGAGAATGGGAGATGCCACCTATTCAATAGGTATTGCAGACCCTTAGGTACATACTCCAACTGCAGGTGACAGTGATCAACGCTGTAGGCGGCAAGTGGTGCAACGTGTACTTTGGGGCGAAGCAGGCGATCGTGTACGCCTACCACGAGAAGGGCGTCGTGAAGGAGGTCGAGAGTTACTCCTTGGAGGAGGTGGAGCGCGACCGCGGCGGCTTCCCCGCCCTCGAACTCACCAAGATGTTCCTGCTCGTTCGGGGCGTACTCGACGCACTCCGCAAGGTTTGCTGCACACCCAGCAAAATTACTACGGTATACAAGCTGTTTCTCACGTCCGGTCATCTGCCAACGCTGTCCTGCTAAATAGCACCATTTCCTACAAAATTCAGGAGCCCAGGGACGGCTGCTTTGCTCTGCACTTGACGAAGGGAGGCAGCGCGCAGTTGGTGTGCAGCCAGTCGGGTCACGGCCGATTCGTCTACTCCACCAAACTACGAGAGTCGATCCTGGCCGACTCCCTTCGCTGAATACTTTCTTTCTTAGTGTGTCGTGAACCTTTGTCCTGCTGTGATCACGAGAGATCGGCTATCGTATCCTTTCCCTCGTTTGCTCGCTCGAGCTGCGGGAAACGAGTAGGATGCTGCGCCAGCCGGCCTGCCTGCCACACTTGCCATGCCACATACGTTTGTGTGTTTGTGGTGCGCGTGCGCGTGTGCATGCACACAGCACACCCTTCTGTCGATATACCCGTGCGCAGCACATCTCGTCTCAAGGTCGATATTCGTCTCTGCGTGAGGTGCAGATTGCATCAAGGTGCACATGGGCGCGTGCGTGGGTCGACTCCGCTTTCGTTCATTGGCTGCGCAAGCGAACGTACTTATAGCTGGTCTCCCATGCGTGCGCCCAAACGTCGAGTGCAACGAAACGAGTTGTAACGCGCAGCCAACTGCACTGACTGACATACCTACATAGGCCTACCCCGCGCGTATACGTGTCCTTCTCCCAAAATGGAACCTCTACGGGGCAAATACGGGCCGCCAGCGGCACTGGCAAAGGCCGCGCAAAGCCGGAGCTGGCCGTCGAGGATCCTAACGGCCGCCCCGGTCTGGTGCTCGGTGGATCTGAGGGACGGCAACCAGGCGCTTCCGCATCCCATGGACTTGAAGAGGAAACGAATGCTCTTTGACCTTCTGATAGAAATCGGTTTCAAAGAAATCGAGATCGGATATCCTTCCGCCTCGCAAACTGACTTTGACTTCGTGAGAGAGGTGATAAAAGGTGGCGTGCCAGAAGACGTCACTATCCAAGTGCTAGCGCCTTGCAGGTTGGCCAATTGCCATGCCATTGACATAAAGTGTGAGAAATAAACGAGGCATCCTTGATCTGCAAGCATAGGTACCTGACGTCTTT
This sequence comes from Paralinhomoeus sp. GSCO2_6, assembly GCA_030248085.1. Taxonomy (NCBI): domain Eukaryota; kingdom Metazoa; phylum Nematoda; class Chromadorea; order Monhysterida; family Linhomoeidae; genus Paralinhomoeus; species Paralinhomoeus sp. GSCO2_6. The sequence continues at coordinate 184,703 of JASAMY010003298.1, forward strand.
TAAAGATGCTAGACTGTAAACAACAAGACAAGTATGTGCGCTGCTCGTACCGCCTGTGCACACCAAAATAGCTGCGTTTAGAGAGGAGCTTCTCCAGCGGACGCTGGAGTCGCTGCAAGGAGCCAAAAAAGCCATCATCAACTTTTATCACGGACCGTCTCCGCTGGAGCGCGAACTGGTCTTTCAACAGACAAAGGAGCAGGTACTGTGAAGAGTAGTAGAACTGGCGCTTGAACAGAACAAATTCATTACTGGATACTGTAAAATCTACTATGTATGCACCCGGCGCTTATTATCTCGTGATGCCCTATAGTAAAGGGCTATTATTGAGCAGCGGGGGAAACATTTCTGTTGTGATCGAGATACAATTTTCATAAAAAATCAACACTATGAGCCAAAAAGACTTCCGTGTTATTTGCCATTTGGTAGCATCACATGAGGCGCTTTCCTATGGAGGCTTCCGATTTCGGATGGCCTATGGGAGAGAAGCTCATCCTCAAGGAGAGGGAGGGGGAGCACATCATGACGTTTACGGTACCGTACACCTCTGATTCCATTTAGATGCTCGAGTCAGCAGTGAGAACGGCGCAATTGCTGAAGGATGGCAGCTGGGAGGGTGTGCGCTTTGAGTACAGCATGTCGGGCTGGAACGAGACGGAGCCCGAGTACGCCATGGAGCTGTGCGAGGCGGTGATGGGCGCGCTGCGGCCCACGCCGCAAACTCCGCTCGTTCTCAACTTGCCCGCCACCGTGGAACGGAGCACGCCCAACACATACGCGAACCAAGTCAGCGAACGGGCGTAACGCATTTTAAACATTCCGCGTACAGTACTGTTCGCTGTCTACGCGTACAAGGGCTATCCTTGGCAGGGATGATCAGATGATCATGTACCACTGACATGTAGCTGTCTGAACTCTGAACAGTAAGGCCCATTGTTGGGAGAGGCGCATAGCGTGGTTGGAGGGAGTCCCCTCAGTGGCAACTAAAGCAACGTGTCATGTATGTATCCCCAACTCGCTCCGCATTACACTTACGGTTTGGAGGTGTTTCTCTCTCTTCCATTTTTTATTCCAAAGTCGGGCTTGTGTGACAGATCGAGGACTTCTGTCGTGAATTGGAGCTGCGGAATCGCAGGGCCGAGAGCGTCGTCTCTGTGCACCCGCACAACGACCGGGGGACGGCGGTGGCCGCGGCCGAGTTGGCGCTGCTCGCTGGCGCCGACAGAGTCGAAGGATGTCTCTTCGGGGAGGGCGAGAGGGCCGGCAACGTGGACTTGGTCACGCTCGGTTCGTTCCTACACGCACGCAACTGTACCACTCAATACCTGTGACCGGGTTTTAGACATGGGGAGGGGCTGAACCTGGGGACCACTGCCCCCCCCCCCCCCAACAACTTACATGAGTGCGGTTGTCCAACAGTAGATCAATGTCGCAGGCGATTGTCAGCAGCGCATCGCATTGTGCTCGGCTCCCGTTCAGCACTCAACTGTCAAAAGCGCGGCATCGACCCAAAGTTGGACTTCGGTGACCTGGAGCGCATCGCATCGACAGTCGAGCAGTGCAACCGATTGCCAGTCGACAAGAACCATTCCTACATTCCCTACCGAGCGAAGACCCCAATCTGAGCGAAACCGAGTGCAGAACCGCCGCCTCACTTCCTGTTTGCTATCAGTAAGTACTAACACACTGTTCAGCTGGCCGACCTGGCATCGTAGGTACCATAAATTCTCCATCAGTACCCCCATGGGGCATAACATGGTTCAATTCTTAGCTACCTGGGGCCACTATTGGAGATGGGGTACTATGATTTCAATTTCATTGGTAAAGCAAACAATGCAGTCGACATGTGGTCATTCTTCCACATTTCATGGTCATTCGCCGCTAATAACTGCAAAAACGTCTCTTCTGAATGAGTGTACGGTGTACCTTGCTGCAGTACGACTGTATTTTTGCCCATAAAAGGTGCATAACATAACAGGGTTTTAGTTAGGCTGGACTGATTGCATTCGCTCCAGTATACCATTGGTCTTGATCGATCTGTTGATTGTTTGTTGTGCTGAACTGCTGATTGATCTGTGCATCAAAGCAAAAGACGACGACACATTTTGTTTGTTTGTTTGTGTGTGTGTGTGTGTGTGTGTGGGGCGCACAAGGCCCCCGCGGTCATAGAAGCGACCCACACAAAAACAAACAAACGACACACTAACAAAACTTATCGCCTCAAGATATCGCCTATCATAATATCATTCACCTGCGGAAGTAGGCACATCTATGAATGGTACACCTGCATGGAGATGGCGAGCCAATACATATACACTACCGTGCTACCAGTATATGTATTTTGAACCAGCTGGCGTTTAAACACGTTCCTATACGAAATTTTAACTTTACTCTCACTTAGCCAGAACAGAGAGGAATATATGGCTATTATGATTGGAGAAGAGGTGGACGATCTAGCGCCAACAATGACCAAACGAGAGGTACGTACGTACGTTCGATCACGACCTTGAATGGGCGACGATCACGACCTTGCATGGGCGAGATTCCAAAAGTGAGCGTGAGACTCGACGAGTTGGTTTTAGCTACCTCCATTCAGAGACGACAACGGGCTACCTCATTTCTTTCGTCGCTTGCTCATAGCTGGGCGGGGGAAGCTCCATGGCGGGCAGAGGAGGGGCCGGAGGGGAGTGTGCGGGAGGTATGGGCGCATAGTAGGTCGTGTGGCAGGGGTTGCCGCCGCCGCTCTGCTGCACCTCCACCGTAGTCGCGCCGGCAGCCGCGGGAACGAATGGAGACCCCAAAGGCGTCGGGTTGAGAACCACACCGCCTGGGGGATACTCGTTCCACTTCTCCAGGAGGCACATAGTGCAGAAGCCTATGCCGCCGCCCTACAAAAAAAAAACAAACAGAAATTAATAGGGTATAGGAAAGATTTACTCACTTTTATCGTTTTGGACGGGTTGAAAATCCTTTAGAAAGAAATCTGGAGAGTGGAGACCCCCTACACAGTTTGTATGGCCGTGGGGGGGGGAGGGTAAGCACGCACGCACAATTGCAAGAACGTACAATGACAGCAAAAAAGGAGATCAGGCCGACGAGGCTGCTTCTGCCGAAGGAAGACCTGTGGCTACGTCGAGTGGTAGAGTCGTCGTACACGCTACACCTGAAAATCAGATTTGCTAATCATGTACGCAACAGAACGAGACACGAGACACTACGTACATCGAGCCAGTGTATCCCTTATAGCAGTCGCAGTTGTCCGTCGCTTCGTTGTACGTGCCAAAGAGGCAGACCTTGTCGCGTCTGTCACACCTGCGAGCAATGATCAATTCCATCCATAGGTGGGCTCAGGGGGGGGGGGGGTGCTGCAGGGGGGGGGGTTTACGCCCCCCCTGGCCAAGGCCATCCCGCTTTTTGCGGGAGCGACCACCCCTGGCCATCGCCAATATCGAAAGAATTAGCGAAAGATGCGTGTTTTTTCTTCCGTTTCAGTGTAGTGTGACCCGAAAACGCATAAAAAGTGCTATTGGCATTGTTTGACACATTTTCGACCAAAAGCATCACCCCTAGCTTTTGACCGAATCTACACTGATTCCATCAGTGTTCAGCTGACATCCTATCAAACACACTCGAACTGCAAAACATGCGAGCCAATGTTTCCCTCTAAATGCAATAGGGTCCGACAAAAAGCCTCCCCGAGGAAGGTCCCAAGATCTAATTTGTGGGCCAAATTTGGCGAATTAATTGGTTCCAACTCCAAAAGACCACACCTGCGCCCATACCAGCCGTCGTTGCAGCGGCAGTAATTCCAATTGGATGCTCCGATGTTTGTGCCGTGCTTGCAGTAGTCGGGATCGGGGCCCCGTCGCAGACTCTCGAGGACGTTCGTCTCGCACTCCTCGCCCGTGTAAGCCGACGAGCACACGCAGCGTCCAAGCAACAAATGGCCGTGCGGTCCGCAACTTTTTTTGGACTCTCCAACAACTCTCTCGACGCGCGCGTCAGCCAAGCAAGCGCCAACGAGCACGAGAGCGCAGCAAGCAGCGGCAAACATCTTCGCCCCGGTAGGATATCGTTGACTCAAACACAAACACAACAGCAGTAACGAGAGCACGGGTGGGTGCGTTAACGATGTTCAAATGGAAACAAACGATGTTCAAATGCTAGTACGGTACTGCCCAATTCAAATACGAGTACGTGCAACGTGCTAATCGTAGAAGTTGGTATAGATAAATACGTGCAAAATATACGGAATATATACAAAATTCCTCGTGCGATGGCGTTGTCTGTATGCGGCGCACCTTGCGGCGGCGGCGACGGTGACACGCAAATGCACCTTCTTACGCGAATAAACACTCATGAGACTCGCATAAAAAGATGTGCAATGTGAACGAAGCGCATGAGATCAAGTGTCACCACGTCTGCCCATTAAGCCCTACAAGACGCGACATTAACGGGTGGGGTGGCATGGCAGAAAACGTGGTTGCTCACGTGTTCGTGCGTGCGCCTCCTGGGGAGCCATGCCGCACTCCTTGATCAGCGCCGTCGGCTGCTCCGGTCCAGCTGCTGAGCGACCGCCTCCTGTGCGAGAAGCGGCCGGCACTGAGCATGGTGCAAAGTGTCCTTCGTGCCCCTCTCGATTGAGCCATGGCTGCGCACGACCAGTGACGGTGGCGGCTGCCGTTGTCGGCCATCGCCAGCAGCGTCCTTCGTGTAGAGGTAGTAACAGCGAAAAGGCAGCGGTAGTACGCGTCCCCGCTGGCGGCGCGCCGGCTCAACGTGTACACGCGCACCCCACCACGCTGTCGCTGATCCGGCACGAGGAGGGTGTTGCGCGTCAGCAACTTGGTCAGCCCGGTCGAGCGCTGCTTCTCGGACACTCGCGCTGCCAAAGCGCCGCTGTCCTCCAGCTCCTGCTCGCCGATGGGGGTCGACCGCGGGGCGACAGCCGATGCACGGTCGACGCCGCTGCCGAGCGCGAGCGCCGACGGGGTCGACTGCGGTCGCGTGCCGACAGCCGAAGCAGGGTCGACGCCGCTGCCGAGCGCGAGCGCCGACGGAATCGATTGGGGCCGCGTATGTGTGGTTGAGCGCTTGCCGAACGCCTTCCTCTTGCCAACCTCGGCATCTCGCACGCGCCTATCCACCGCGCTTTTGCTGACAGTGTGTCCAGTCAGCTCCTAGACAACAAGAAGCTTTGGCAAACATTCACAAAAATTATTGGTGACTGCGACTGCCGCACGCTAATTTCTTCAGCGGCTGAGCGAGCCGTTCGCGCTGATGTGCCGCTCCGCATTTCTTGTAGGATCTCGCGCACATCGTCCCTGTCCCAAACTTCGATCTCGATCTTGCGCTTCATCGTTTTGCTTTCCGCTTGCGCTTGTTTCCGCGACTCTGATGCGATGCAGTTGAATTTGAACACAGAAAAACCCGCTATTCTGCGGAGGATACGGTGATCCCGCTGTGTCCCACGGTGTCCCACTACGATTTTGAACATCGCAAACATGCGCACGGGTGCTTCGGTATTTCGGTGCTACATTGTTTTCTCTTGTCTCTCCGTCCGTATTGTGACATGATCCTAAAAAGTGAGAAATACGGGCTATTTCCAAAAGACGCAACAGACGCAACAGACTCAACGGCTCAGGCTTAGGCTTCGCTTAGGCTTAGGCTCAGGCTTAGGCTCAGGCTCAGGCTTAGGCTTCTCTTAGGCTGAGGCTTAGGCTTTCGCTTAGGCTTAGGCTTTCGCTTAGGCTTAGGCTTTTGCTTAGGCTTAGGGTCTGTTGCGTCTGTTGCGTCTTTTGTGAATTGCCGAAATACGTTAGGGTTCGATCTGGAGTGTTGGCAGCCGAACGTGCTGCATTGTCGGTGCCGGTGGAATCGCGCCTTCACGGGCTTGAGGATTTCCTAAAGATAAGCGGTTGCGAACACACGACGAGTTGGCGCGTTGTGGGTGTCCTATCGATGTAGCGCTCCTAGGACTCTCGGCTGAGTGACTAACGCGATGTGCGACGTGGAAACGTTGTGTGTTGCTCGAGCCTACTTGACGTTTCCTGACGCCATTTCCACATACATATACTGTGTACTATGTATATTCGGATTGGCAGGATCGTGACTGACCGAATCGCAGAACACAAATTTCATGCGTAGCAATGTCTCTCTTGACCATAGATGCCTTTTAGAACACACTCTTACTGAGCGTTATGGAGCTTGTACCGACCTTGCTGCCCAATGTGTACGTAAAACGACTGCCGTCTGTAACGCAAAATTACACTCTCCCTTATATATTACACCTTGTCTGTAAGGCATTATTCCAAACAATGCGGTAGTGTCGATAGTACGGTAGATGCGTTATCTTTAGTGGTCCACCCACAGGTCGCAGCGAATATGCAGCGTATAGGTACATATATGTATAAGAAACACTACAACTCTAGTTCGAATCGCAGTGGCAACAGTTCCTTCTACAGCGACCATGACTGAAGAGCGCTTCCTTCCCAATCCATACGCGGACTTCACTGCCGATGGGCTGAAAGAATTGGCGAGCATACGCGACGACGGACACGTAGAGTTCACGGATGGATTCAAAGAGTCACTGACCGAAACCATTGACAAAATGTTCAAAGACATCGAGAACAATTGGGCTGAAGCTGAAAGCGACAAAGACGAATCGGTCGAGACGGTGTACACGGGACTTCCTGGCATCGCCTGGGCCTACATTCAAGACTACAAAAAGAGAGGAAGAGAAGCCTCGCTCCGGAGAGCCGAGCAGATTCTCGAGACCTCCAGAGCAGTCAGAACCAGCAGCATCGGTTCTATACAAGTTGAAAACTGCTAACTGCCCGTTTCAGCTGGCTGCCAAGAAGGACCCACCTAATGGCTTTACGTTCTATATGGGAACAGCAGGACCGTTGTCGTTGTCCGTGGTGGCGGCGAAATTGCGCGACTCGACCGCCGCCGTTCCCTCCGACTACATCTCGGGGCTGGTCGAGAGCGCCGACAAAATGTTGGCCGCCGACGCCGCCGACGAGCTGTTGTACGGGCGAGTCGGATACCTCTACGCGCTCCAGCTTGCCGGTTGCGACCGGGAGCCCAAGTTGCGAGCCGCTTTCGGCAAAGTGCTGGCCGAGCTGCTAGCCTCGGGCCGACGCGTGCGAGCGGGCTACCCCGAGGAGTCGGGACTGCCGCCGCTACTCTACATCTACAAGAACTACCTCCTGCTGGGCGCCGTTCACGGACTCGCAGGCATCTACTTTCTGCTGCTCGACTGGGCCAAAGAAGATGAGCAGTTCATTCAAGGCGACCTCAAGAAATCTATTGACACGCTGCAGGCCAGTACGCGAAAACTGACGTTGAACGGTTTTCAACCACACATCGTCCAAAATACCCGAGTGCCTCTGTGGACGAGTCTTTGAAAATGAGTGTGAGCTGGAATCCTTCTGTGAGCGTGCGACGAGTGAGGTCTACACAGACACATCGATTGCTTCTTTCTTTAGCAGTTCAAGTGTGCCGACGGCAACTTTGCGGCCTGTATGGACGCTGAAATGAAAGTTGCCGCCGGTCCAGTCTACGACCTGGTCCACTTCTGCCACGGCGCTCCAGGTTTCGTGCACCTCTGGTTGAGAGCTTACGAGACCTACAAGGACGAACAGTATCTCAAACTGGCCGAAGCTTGTGGAGAGGTGAGTGAGTACATCTACAACTAGTTTTTTCCATGGTATTTTACCTGGTTTGTGTTGGCGTGGCAGCGCGTTTTTTTATTTGCGAAGCGAACCAAGTGTTGAGACATTTTGGTGCGCGTATTGCGCAGGCGGTGTGGCGTCGGGGGCTGCTGAAGAAGGGCTACAGTCTGTGCCACGGCGCCGCGGGCAACGCGTACACGTTCGTCGGCCTCTACAAGGCGACAAGGGAGCCGCGCCATCTGTACCGGGCGCTCAAGTTCGCCCAGTGGATCTTCGACTACCGGACGCGGCCGGGCCTCGACACGCCCGACACGCCCTACTCCCTCTACGAAGGCATCGCCGGCGCCGTCTACTTCCTGCTCGACTTGCTCCACATCGAGCAAGCCGCCTTCCCAGGCTTCTACATCCCTGAGTGATTGGACGTTGATTCATAGGTTTGGAATGCAAACCTAGAAGTGTCAATTACATTATTTTTGAGAAGAGTGCATCGGTGCCAGTGCCACAAGGCTTGCTGCACGAAGGAACGCGCATGTGCACGCGAGAACCGCGTCACCGTGCGCGTCATGGAGAAAAAGTGGCGATTGCGCTGGAATGCGCGCGTTGACGTCACGTGCCTTCCAACAACTGCGTCAGTAGAACGCTGGCACAGCTCCGGTCAGCAGGGCCACTTTTGCGTGAAAAATGCAGCTCGCGGCGAAGGGGCAGCAGCGTCAACAGTGCGAACAACGTCAAACTGACTGCTGTGTGTACGCTGCCTTACTCCCAGCACCGATTGTACTGTACCGTCGTAACGGTTTTACCTGATAGAAGACTGCAGCGCTTGGACCTCTATCACAAGAAGACCGTTTTTAGATAAGGAATCCGGTACAAAAAGCGCAGGACGGAGCGGTTGGTCCTTCCTCGAGGTCTCAGCAGAAAGAAAGCCCAAGGCAGGCTTGCACTTTGGGTGGCCTTCAAACGGGCACTGAACAGAACAGTAGTCAAATGAGATCATGACAGAAGAGAAAATGATATCATTCGTTAACACCAACAGCAGCGGTCAGTGTGCGAGCGCCACTGGGGGATCCAGGGCGAGGGGAATGCTGAATCCCCTGCCGAAGGAAAAGAGGAGAACGGCCAAGGCGGTGGTGAGAAGAAACGTGTCTAGCTGATCAACTTTTCCGCATAAAAGTGTCTGTTGGTGGTCGAAAATCTCAAAATTTTCGATGTTTATTCTAACTCGGATCGTATTAAACCTGCACACAACATACTCATGCTGCAGGGATACATCAATTTCCACAAGGATTGATTGACACATCAGCAGCGGCAACGTACATACAATGCGCGACTTGGCGAGTATGGAAAGAAAATATCCGCAGGAAAGGATTTACCAAGTGCCGTACTTCTAAGCTCTGCGCCCACTGACAGACGGCACATTTCTACTTGTAGTAGAGACGTGTACTTGTACCACAACACTTTTCTCAATAAAAGAGCCGTCTATCAGGCGCAACGCAAGTCGATATACCTCTGAATAGTACCAGTACACCTACACGTAGAGTGACAAGAATAGCTGTAATGGGGGGGGGGGGGGGGTAATGGGGGTGCTTTTGGGGCCCCCACTATTTTTCCAACACACCAGCTGTAACTGGGGGGGGGGGGCTTCGTGGGCTCACGATTTTCCCTAAGGATTTCACCTTGTCGAAGACGATAAGAGCGAGTAAAAATGTTGGCGTTTTCAGTGCTATATGACCATAAAAACCGCCAAATAACTAAACAGCTAAAAAAAGGTCTGCCACCCCCACTTTTTGACCTGGAGACCCCCCCCCCAACCTGCCAGTTACAGGAGGACCCCGTTACAGGTATGCCGACCAGCCAACATCGCGTGCACACACGAACCTGCCATGACGCCTGCTGTAACCGTCTTTCAGGGCTAACGCATCTCCCTTGAACCGTTTTCTTGCATTTTACCTACACTCAGCCGAGACGGAATGCACATGCCTCAGAGTCCAGTCTCAGACTAAGAACCGAGTTGAAAATATCGCTTAAGATAAGCAACGTCTCTAGCGGGGCACATACATCATGGGAGCACACCATACTACTGGGCACAAGGACGCGCCAGCCAGCGCCCCATATGAAATGCCCCCAAATTACAGGTAGGTACTATACATGTGCTGGCAAACCACAGTCAGTGGACACGCTTCCAAAATGCCGAGCATGAGATAGGCGACGACGCTGCCGCGAGCCCTCTTCTCTCTCTCTCATTTCGTCGCCTCCTCATAGCTGGGCGGGGGCAGCTCCATGTCCGGCAGAGGAGGTGCAGGGGGTGCGGGTTCGGCGAACTGCGCAGCGTAGGTGGCGGGCGCGGGCGCGTAGTTGGGACTGACGGGCGCGTAGTAGGTCTGTGTGGGATAGGGCCGGCCAGCGCTCTGCACCGTCACCGTGGTCGCGCCCGGGGGCGGTATGGGAGCGCGTCGCTGCTGCGCGCCAGCGGCCGTCGGATTGAGCACCACGCCGCCCTGGGGCTGCTCGTTCGACATCGCCTTGATACACATGGCGCAGCAGCACACGACGCCGCCCTGCAACGAGGAGAAATGCAACAATGTAAATCCACCCAAGAGCGGCAATGACGGCTGACACACACACACGCACACACACACACACACACACACGTCTGCCGCGTCATCTCACCAAGCGGCTTCTCCCCCTTGCCCAATGCCAGGCCCCAGCTCCCCCCTGTGCTTTTATATATTGAACGAACAGTCTCTTAGGCATGGACAGAAACTGGATCTATTACATGCGTATCTCCGCACAGCGCTTGCCAACTTCATTGTCTGTATTTGCGAGACGTGGCTAGACGCCACCTTCCCCTCCGCGCTCCTAGAGAACCAGTCCTCCCATACCACCTACAGAGTTGACCGTTCCGGCCGTCTAGGCGGGGGGTGTCTCATTCTAGTTCCTAAAAGCATTCGTTCTGCTGTCTCTATCTCAGCCCAATCCCACCCACAGTTCGAAGCACTGTCTGTTGATCTCTATCTAAAGAATACCCGCTTGCGCATTACTAATGTGTATCGCCCACCTTCGTCCAACGACTCAGCCCCTCTCATCTCATACCTGACCAATGCGCTCTCTGTCAACCACCCCTCTATCCTAGTGGGAGACTTCAATTTGCCTAGCGTGGACTGGACCAATCTCACGCAGAGGACAGATGCACGCACAGCTGAAAAACTAGTTTTCCAATACTTCCTCTCAACTGGGTTAGAACAACATGTTGACCGACCAACGCGGGGAAACAACATTCTTGACCTCGTGCTATCTAACCAACTGCACATTATACACTCTGTGACTGTAGAACCCCCTTATTTATCATCGGACCACCTAGCTGTCACTTTTCAAACTATTGAATCACTGGACACGAATAAACCAATAAGCAGTTACCGTAAGTATGTGAATGGAAATTACACAGCTATGAACGAATACTTATTCAATGTAGATTGGGTGGCTCTATTCGCAGCATGTACAAACGCTGTTAGTATGTGGAACCACTTCAAAAACATTCTGCATCACTGTATTGAACGCTTTGTACCAATGTGCACCCCAAAAAACAAACCCGTCTCAAAAGAAGTTCGAAAGCTAATTAATAAGCAGAGGAGACTGCACAATAAATTTAAAGCCTCACAAAACCTAGAAGACTACAACAACTGGAAAACAGCTAACAAAGCAGCAAATAGAGCCATCCTCAGTGAGCAATGTGCGTTTGAAAATGGTTTGGCTAGGCGTGGGAACTGTCGCGAATTTTGGAAATATGTGTGTGGGCGTATGAAGACAATTCCTTCAGTAGCTTCCCTCAAAGCCTCCGATGGCTCGCTTAGGCACACTGATGCTGAAAAAGCCTCAATTTTAAACAATCAATTCTCCTCAGTTTTTGTCACTGACAATAACGAGCCATTGGAATTGTCTTCTCAAACCCATGTACGCATGTTACCTCCAAACTTTTCGGAATTTGACATATATCTAGCGCTCTCTAAGCTGCCCAATAAGTTCTCCTCAGGGACCGATGGAATTCCCCAGTACTTATTAAAGCGAGTGGCCCTTGCGATTGCCTACCCACTTATGCGAATCTTCAACTTATCCTTGGCCACAGCCCAAGTACCACCCGACTGGTTGTGCGCTAACATCACACCCGTGTTTAAAAAGGGCGCCAAAAACGTCGCTTCCAATTACAGACCAATTAGCATCACCAGCACATCCTGCAGACTTTTTGAAAGCCTTATCAAAAAACGTGTCCTAGCGCACATGCAATCCCATGGGTTAATCAGCTCTGCGCAACATGGTTTCCTGGCCAAACACAGCACTGTTAGTCAACTTCTAGAATGTCTGAATGACTGGACTATAGAATTGGATGCTAGACAACCTGTTGACATAGCTTACTTGGATATTGCCAAAGCATTCGATACAGTTAGCCACTCAAAGTTGCTGCATAAACTTAAGTGCTATGGAATTGCGCACTCAATTACCAACTGGCTCAGTAGCTGGCTAACAAATCGCACTCAACGGGTTAAAGTAAATGACACTTTTTCTGATAGCGCGCCAGTTGGTAGTGGAGTCCCTCAAGGTAGCGTGCTAGGTCCACTCCTGTTTCTTATTTTCATCAACGACCTGCCAGCTGTTGCAAACCAAGTTTCGCTCAAACTGTTTGCGGATGACTGCAAGCTGTATTTTCGGTCCAAATTACCAGACGATCGCAGCAAGCTGCAAAACTCCCTGAATTTAATTTATCAATGGTGCAACGAAAATCAGCTCCAGCTTTCTCTTTCCAAATGTTCAGTCCTTCACCTCGGTATAAATCGCAAGGAAAGAACAAACTACAGTGTAGGAGGAACACAGCTATCTACGGTAGAAACTATGCGTGACTTGGGCGTCACTGTTTCCAAAGATCTTCGCTTTACTGAACATTGCAACCAGATTAGTAAGGCTGCTGGTCTAAGAGCTTCCGCAATACTAAACTGTTTTCACACTAGAGATTTGAAGGTGTTAAGAGTGTTATTTTGCGCGTTTGTTAGAAGCAGTCTTGAATATGCTTCCCCGTGTTGGAATCCGGTCATGGTTGGTAACACAAGGCAGCTGGAGTCAATTCAGAGAACTTTCACCCGAAATATTCCGCAACTACGCCACTTGTCATATGATGAACGGAGAGAGCGCATTGGTCTTCCCCTCCTTGAGCTGCGGCGGCTACATGCCGATTTAATCTATGTCTATAAAATAATTCACAAACAAACTTCCAATAAATTTGAAGATTTCTTTACCTTAAATAGAGACAGCAGAACGAGGGGGCATAATTTTAAACTCTGTCCACGAAAACACAAGACTCAATATAGAGCGCACTTCTTCTCTAATAGGGTCATTGCTGCTTGGAATGCCTTGTCGGAAGGAACGGTCAACTCAAAAACTATAATTACATTTAAACATAAACTTCTAAAGGAAAACCTTTCCCAATTCCTAAATGGTTAGGTTATAAAACCACCTTGTTGGTGTCACCTAGCCATGTCTCGCACGCGATAATGTAAACAGTTGGCGGGCGCTGCACTTCCCCCTCTCCTATTTGCTAACTGTGGACATTTGTACTTTGTTTGTTGTGACACATGTGTACACATGATTCGCTCACTCGCTGTGCTTCGCCTGTGTGCCTTTGTAATGTCGTACACCGTGCTTCGACGAATAAATAAATAAACAAACAAACACACACACACGCACGCACGCACGCACGCAGGCACGGAAATTGCAAGCACATACAATGACAGCCATGATGACGATCATGCCGACGACGCTGTTCGCCGCGCCATCCCTTCCGCTGGAGGAGGACGTGCTGACCTTTGTCGACGACTTGCGAATTGTACATCTAAAATCCACACCAATTTTGGCTATGCTTCCAAAGAAATAATTTTGCTGCCAAATAAGCACCCACCTCGAGCCAGTGTATCTCGAATAGCAATCGCACTTGTCCGTCGCGTGGTTGTACGTGCCGTGGTTGCAGTCGCGTCTGTCGCATCTGGTGTCAATTCCTTCCACATTCATTTCCATCTTTAAAACCAAAATTACTGCAAAAAGGGCCTACCTCAGCCCTTCCCAGCCAGAGTAGCAACTGCAGTAGTTCAAACTGTGCGTTCCGATGTTTCTGCCGTGCTTGCAGTAGTCGGGATCCGGTGTCGTGCGCCGATCACCGAACAGGCCGCCGATTCTCGTTTCGCACTCCTCGCCCGTATAGCCCGAGAAGCACACGCATCGTCCAGCCGACAAATATCCGTGCAAGCCGCAGCTTTTCTCGCTTTCAGCGCGCGTGTCGACCAAGCGGGCGACGAACAGGACGACGAAGCAGCAACATCCAGCGAGCATCTTTCTTTATGTGTCGTATGTGTGTCGTTCGTTGACTCACGCTAATCAACAACCACACGAGTTGGTGCAACTTGGCTTCCCCTAAAGGGTGTAGTACAGTTGGCACGCGTTACAGACAGGGATCAAATAACAGCAGATCAATAAATCCGATCAGGATTCTCTATGCTACGCCAGTACATCGCATCGAAATGTGAGTGTCAAGGAAAACGGCGGTGAAAGCCCACGGCGGAATGGATGGTCTTGCAGTGCAGTCTTAACAGAAGGCCCATCGCTTTAGATCGATCAGAAGGCGTTAGATCGCTTCTTAAATCGAAACATACAGTAGACACAACAAATGACATCATTCACACGAACGCAAAAGAAATGATTTGCTTCTGCTTGACCACCCACCCCATTTCTTTCTTTTTGTGTATTTGCAGAAGAAATTTTGTAGCGCTCCGTTGTTTTATTCGAGCTCTCGGCTAAATAATTCTCTCGCGATACACAACTAGAATCGAACATCACGCGTCGTATTACATAGCAACCCTGGGACAATTGCATCAAACGTTGAACAGTTGTGCATAGTGTGCGATGTGAAGGATGGGGGCCGGGGGGGGGGGGGAAGTAAGAGAAGAGAACAGGACATCTCGCCATGTAAAATATTGGCAAAGTGATCTTCTTGGCCGTTTGGCGGCGCTGTATATTCCTTCTAAGCTCGCCCAAGTCTAACTTGGGTATAGCAAGGACAATAGTTTTTTTTAATAGAAGAGAGGAGTAGCATACACAATCAGGCACAAGTAGAGGCATCTGTGAGCGTGAATAGTACACGAATAGTACGGTTACACGTACACAGAGATTGTTGACAAGACGATATCGCGAACACACACAAAGCTGCCATAACACGTGTAACCGGTTTTCGAGGCAGAAGCTATCTAACGCACTTTTCTTGACGAAGAATTTTGCATTTGACCCACACTGAGCCAGGAAGAGTGCGCGCACGCGCCTTAGAGACCAAGAATCCTATTATCATAGTCAGTAAATGTTCATCTTGGGGAACGTCATAGAAACTTGGAATACATTTAGATTAAGGAAAAATTTGCAGGTGGCTGCAAAAAAAGGTGAATATGTGACGCTATTTTGTTAAAGTCCAGTTTGAAAAAGAGGGGTATTAATTAAGGCATGCCTCATTGGTGTATAGCCACCTACACTTTGCAGCTGATCAACTTCAGTTTGAACAAACCGTGTATAAAAACTGAACCAAACGCAGCAACACGTCACATATTCGGCATTTTTTGTGTTCGCAGCCATATTTTCCCACTCCCAATTAATTTTAATTTTTTTTGTGTTCGCGTGCATAGGAAGGTGCAGTGGCAATTTTTAGGACGTAACTAGACTGGAACACAGTGCATTCACATATGCCGCATGACTGAATGCCACATGGTTGCGAGACAGGCAGGAAGGACCCCATGATCTTGTACATGGAACACGATGCAGGCGCACGTACATACGCACGCGCGCAGGCACACATGCATACACGTAAGCACTCACAAGATGTAAAATGGTGCATTGCACTATGCAAACGTTGTAGAAGCAGTTCATCATTGGTTGAAATGCCAAAAGGGGACTGACGAATGGAGCCAGTACAGTATGTATGCATGCACATCACTAACTGTAGTGGCAACCCACATGTCACAAATGTTAGCAGGGTGCCGATTATTTAACCAGGAAATGTGGCTGTGCCAGGTCCATGGCAATGGCCAATGGCAACGCATTGTCAGAGAGAGATGAGATGTTAAAGGATTGCTGTTGCGTTTTGGCTGAATGAGGATGGCTCACACAACAAATGCCGAATATGTGACGTGTTGCTGCGTTTGGTTCAGTTTTTATACACGGTTTGTTCAAACTGAAGTTGATCAGCTGCAAAGTGTAGGTGGCTATACACCAATGAGGCATGCCTTAATTAATACCCCTCTTTTTCAAACTGGACTTTAACAAAATAGCGTCACATATTCACCTTTTTTTGCAGCCACCTGCAAATTTTTCCTTAATACAGTGTTTTTTCGTAAGACACACATTGATACGATAAAACGTATGCAGGCACGCACGCACGCACGCTCGTACGTATGTACGCACGCACGCGCGCATGCTTTTCAAACTTTCCACAAGTTCGAAAAATCAAAAAAAAAATCGGCAGAACCTAGAGAAAAGACCAAAGTGGAAGGGTGGGGCAACAAGTCGTTATCCCTCTTGCAGGGACACGTCCAAAAGCAAAGCCGCCATCGGGAGTTGAACTGGCGACCTCTCGATCGGTAGTCTGATGCCTTATGGATCGCGCCAAAGCACTGACAGTCAAACCCACTGTGCCCAAGCACTGACTCACAAAGTAAACCATAACTCAAGATTAACAGCACCTAGCATAAATTACTTCAGAAGCTTTTCTTTCTAAAAATGTGAGTTGTAGACGCCTGTGCAGTTTCAAAACAAAATGACGTGTTTTGGTTTTTGCTTTCAAACAGTTTGGGACATATCTCTGTACTGCGACCGAGTATGCATACGTGCTATAGCGCGTTAGATAGCGCGTTAGAAGGTGATGTTAGTCCAGCAGGAAAACACGAGAAACCTTGACATGATTTCAAAAAGTTGTCAAAATCGACCATACTATTGACATTATCTCGAGATAGGGAACGCTAACAAAGGAACCCATTTAGGTTTTTAAGAGCCGATATGAGTCGCCAATGTCTGGCAAGTTTCATTCCAATAGCATAAGACGTTCGAGAATGGCGCACGAAAAACCTCGAAAAAAACGTGAAATTTTCGGAGGTATTGACCCCTTACAGTAAAGCAAGGAAACGCGTTATGGCGCATTCGATGCCCCAGAAGAAGGCGGTTCATTTGCGCCATAACGCGTCGAAATCCGTTCAGGCAATCAAAAGTTATAGGCGATCGAAAATTCAAAAACCCGCATTGAGAAGTGGTCACATATTAGGGTTGTACGCTGACGCGTACACCCTGATAAATAAATGCAAAGCAACTCGCGAATGGCCCGACGTACATGCGCGTACGATGGCGCGATCGAGTCCGCTCGACACCGAGACGTTTTTTTTGGGAAGGGGTCAATAGCTGCATGCAAAATACGGTAATGACGATACATTGTACATACCTAGGTGCTATGTACATTATGTGCATGTGTGCATGCACATGCAGTTGTGCTATATTGCTGCGTCAGAGCATAGTGATGTAAAGTATAGAAATGATCACCATGACTAGGCGGTCAACTTTTGTGTTTTAGCCGAAGTGATCGGACCTACCCACATCAAGTTTCTTGCGAAGCAGCCCATTTTGACAGTGTGCGTGCGTGCGTGCACTTCTGCAGTGCCATATTGGTTCGTCGGAGCGTAGTGGTGTAAAGAACCAAAATGATCTACACGTGCAGGCGGTCAACTTTTGTGTTTTAGCCGAAGTGATCCGAGCTACCCACATCAAGTTTCTTGTGAAGCAGCCCATTTGACGGTGTGCGTGCGTGCGTGCACTTCTGCAGTGCCATATTGGTTCGTCGGAGCGTAGTGGTGTAAAGAACCAAAATGATCTACACGTGCAGGCGGTCAACTTTTGTGTTTTAGCCGAAGTGATCCGAGCTACCCACATCAAGTTTCTTGTGAAGCAGCCCATTTGACGGTGTGCGTGCGTGCGTGCACTTCTGTAATGCCATATTGGTTCGTCAGAGCGTAGTGGTGTAAAGAACCAAAATGATCTACACATGCAGGCGGTCAACTTTTATGTTTTAGCCGAAGTGATCTGAGCTACCCACATCGAGATATAGCGATTTTCCCGGAAGTGAAAATATTTTGGTGCATCGGAGCGCATTGGCCCTAAGGAATGAAATGTTCCCCACTGATTGGCGATCAACTTTATTATTGACCTCAAAGCGATCCGAGCTAACCACACCGAAATATCGCCGTTTTTCACTAATTTCCCAAGAGCGTAGAGACATATTGGTGCGTCTGGGGTGACTAATTTTTTCAAAGGGGTCTATTCCAGGTCATGGCGATCAACTTTCCCCATTTTAGCAAACCTCTCAGACCAACGGTTGAAGCGCCTATAGAGGACAAACATTTCTTCCAAAATTTTAATTAGCTAATATCTCATTATCAGTAATCAAGTTTTAGGTTTAGTGGCTTGGCATAGACTTGCCATAAGAAACTGTTCAAGGAAATCAAAAAAAAATTGGGGGTTTACTCGGCACTTTTTGGAGTTTTACTCTTGGTGGAAACCACCCGAAAAAACGGCTATGTCCAAGAAAAATCGCCAAATCGACGATATCTCAAAATCGGAGCTGCCTATCAAGAAATCCTTTGGGCGTCTATTTTCTTTGCAATAGCTGCAGATGCTGTCCAAGTTTCATATCGATACCTTTAGCCGTTCACGAGTGGCGCTCCAAAAACCTGGCAGAGAACATGAAAAAAAAAAAAGCCACAAAATTGGAACATTTTTGGAACTATTGACCCCTTACAGTAAAGCAAGGAAACGCGTTATGGCGCATTCGATGCCCCAGAAGAAGGCGGTTCATTTGCGCCATAACGCGTCGAAATCCGTTCAGGCAATCAAAAGTTATAGGCGATCGAAAATTCAAAAACCCGCATTGAGAAGTGGTCACATATTAGGGTTGTACGCTGACGCGTACACCCTGATGACATGGAGCGTCAACCGGGAAATGCCAAAAAACAACAAACAACAACAGCATGTCCGTTCACTGACATGCGTACGCGTTTCCTCCAATGGCGAGAGTGCGAATGTGTGCGACAACGACGAGTTTGAATTAGCTGCAGAGCGTTCTGCCCGATTTCGTGGCCTCTTTATTGATGGGCGGGGGCAGTTCCGTGACGGAGAGAGGAGGTGGCGCTTCGGTCTGCACCGCCTGGGCGGCTGCGGCCACGGGCGCGTATTCGGGGCCACTGGCGGACGTGGGGTACGGATTGGCGTCGCCCCCGTGCACCGCCACCGTCAACAACTCGCTGGCAGCAGCAGATAGGGGAGCTAGACGCTGACGACCACTCGTCCGCCACTGGGAGAGCCCTTTCGACATGCCCCACATGCACAGGGCGCAGCAGCACAGGGCGCAGCAGGAGCCGACGCCCGCGACGCCGCACTGCAAAAGGAAACTATTCTAATGTGACGCGCAGCGTAAGACGGCGGCAGCAGAAGACGACACGGAAAACGGGCGAAAACACAGGCGCTCACACAGACTCACCACGCAGGAGCGTGTGAATCCTGGACTACTACTAACTAAACGTACTCACGCGCTCGCACAAATTCGAAGCACATACAGAGAAAACCACGATCGTGCGAACGACGCTCTCCGCGCCATGACGACTTCCACTGAAAGAGGACGTGTTGTCGGTGTCCTCCTCGGTCGGCGATTTGCGAATTTCACATCTGAGACATCCACACCAATTTGTTTCCACACAAAGTCAGCGCGCGCCAGTGTATCTCGAATCAGGGTCAGCGCGTCAGCGTCTGACCCCTAATATGTGACCACTTTCTCAATGCGGATTATTGAATTTTTGATGGCCTATAACTTTTGATTGCCTGAACGGATTTTGGCGCGTTATGGCGCAAAAGAACCGCCTTCTTCTGGGGCATCGAATGCGCCATCGCGCGTTTTCGTATTCTCGCGCGCTATTGGTAAACTCCAGAAAATGTTTCCGAAAAGTGTCTTTTTTTTTTTTCATGTTCTCTACCCAGTTTTTGGACCGCCGCTCGCTGGAGCCCCAACCAATCCGCATGAAACTTGGCCGGTCTGTTCAGTGCCTGGCAACAACTTTGCACCCTAAAGGATTAGTTTCTACGTCTTACCTATCTGGAGATATTGGTGATATTTACCAATTATCGATTGATTTCCTGGGACATAGCCGTTTTTTCGACTAGTTTCCACCAAGAGTAAAACTCGAAAAAACGCCGAGTAAACCCCCAAATGTTTTTTGATTTCCTTGAACAGTTTCTTAAGACAAGTCCAGGACGCTTTTCAGACATTTGAAATTCTACCCATGTAATTAGATATTGCCAATTAAAATTTCGCAAATTTGAGCCCAAAAAGTTTGTTAGCTATAGGCGCTTCACACGTTCATCGCAGACCTATGCGGCAATGATAAAAGTTGATCGCCTGGACCTGGAATAGTACCCTTTCAACAAATTGGATGGCTCCGATGCGCATGTCTTGCGCACCAGTCATCAAACCACCTCAATTTTTGGGATTTTTGACCAAAAGTTTGTTAGCTATAGGCGCTTCAACCCTTCATCGCAGAGCTGCGGCACAATGATGAAAGTTGATCGTCCGGACGTGGAATAGTACCCTTTCAACAAATCGGATGGCTCCGGCGTCCATGTCTCGATGGTCGGCCCTCTTGGCGCACCCACAATTCAGGCGACAGTTGACATTTTGATCACCTATAACTTTTGCTTGCTTTAAAAGATTCCAGCGAGTACAGTTCAAAAGAAGCGCCTTCCAGGGGGGAATCGATCGAGTCATAAAACGTGCCCTTTCGCGGCTCTTACTGCGAAATTTTTGAAAATGTTCAAACATCAACTTGGACTACAAATCGAGAGGTCGCGGGTTCGAATCCCGCGCGCGCGTCTGCTGTGTGGTGCATCCCCTTATGAAAAAGATAAATTCTACGTCACTCTGCTGTCCCTCCATGCCTTCGATTGACTTTTTTTAGCTTTTTTTGGCATGACATTTTTATGGCTGACATAATCAAAAATAAAATGGGAACATTTTGTGAATGCCCACCGATACATTAAAGCCCCGGGGGGGGGGGTGTTTAACACCCTTGCTGCCGGAAGTTTACTCATCTCCAATCCCCCCCTACCCCCAACCCCAGAATGGTGTCTGACGCTCCTCCCCCCCCCCCCTCACTTCACAAAGCCACTTACATGTATGTTCCCACCACTCAAACAGTCTGAGACAGTCAGCAGGCACGCAGGCACGCACGCACGTACGCACACACGCACGCACGCACGCACGCACGCACGCACGCATGTACCCACGCACCGAAACGCAAGCACGCACGCACCTAAACGCACGCACGCACGCACCAGCACGCAACACACCACGCACGCACGCACGCACGCACGCACGCACGCACGCACGCACGCACGCACGCACGCACGCACGCACGCACGCACGCACGCACGCACGCACGCACGCACGCACGCACTGGAGTGCATGGATGCACGCACGTACCAAAGTGCAGGCACGCACGCACGTATGTACCAATGTACTGCGATTACTGTATGCATTTGCATATGGCAATTCAACCCACCCATAACAATCTCGGCGTCGAGCGCATTCCATTGAGCCATCACACGTGCCTGTACATCAAACCGTTCGCGAGTAACACGCGGCACAGCTGTTTATCAGGGTCAGCGCGTCAGCGTCTGACCCCTAATATGTGACCACTTTCTCAATGCGGATTATTGAATTTTTGATGGCCTATAACTTTTGATTGCCTGAACGGATTTTGGCGCGTTATGGCGCAAAAGAACCGCCTTCTTCTGGGGCATCGAATGCGCCATCGCGCGTTTTCGTATTCTCGCGCGCTATTGGTAAACTCCAGAAAATGTTTCCGAAATCTGGAGACTTTTCAAAGCATTCTACAATGGGGGGACAACAGCACAAATGCTGAGCACCCCTGTTGGCAAGCAGCCTTCATACCTGTATGCTACTACATACTTTTGAAAGAAAATTACATAGTCCCAGGCTCATATGTTGTATGAGATCCACTGTTTCACACTGCCAACACAAATGGAAAATGTGCATGATGGGCATATTTTGCAGTGTGGGGGAGCGACTGGTTAGAAGGAGAATATGCCAAGTGGACATATGTTACAAAGTATCACTACTAGCCATTAGGGACTAGAGACACCGATCCAAGAAGAATGAGAATGATCAATGGAGAGGGGAAATAGGTGGCCCATGATCCCATTTAGGACACAATCGTGCACAACACTGGTCCTTTCTATCGGAACCCTAGTAGGTCCAAGCACTAGGATCGAGGATGGATGGCACTGGGGCCATGAACAAGGCGCGCCTGGCAAAAAGCGACAAGTCAATAGAAGGAGAATATGCTAACTGAAAAAACGTAACGAGAACGAGAAACGAGAAACTGGAAACAAAGTATCACTACTGCTAGGAGCCATTTAGGACTAGACACCAATCTAGGGGCAATGAATACAATTGATAGGTCGGTCAATAGAATTGGGCTACACAGAATTGGGCCATCCCTTTGGAATTGTCATGTCCCTGCTGCCAAGCCAGCTGCACAATTTCACCCACTTGGGTTATGTTGCGTGGTCAGTGTACAACTGCCGCCTGGTCAGCCTCCTCTGATGTGTGGGTGAAGAAAGCCACACTGCGCACACACATGCATGCTGGTAGGGGCTGCATTACTTGTACCTGTGACTTCTTTTAACGTTTTGACGTGCGCGCGGCGAATTTATATACGGACGGAAAAATTGTAACAGTCGGTCTGTCCGTTCGTCCGTTCGTCTGTCCATCCGTTACCGGTTCTCCTCTCTGGCTTGACGGATCGGGCGAAATTTTTTTTGAGCATTCTTAGGACCAATTTGGAGATACACCTTTCTTAGATTTATTCAAAAAAGGTATAAAAATTTTACGAGAATGTTCAATAAATGTTGGCAGCCATGCCACCATGCCAAAAGATGTAAGGCCATGTTTGTGCTTTCGCGGTCTCCAGTACGCGCGTTGGTCCCGCCACCCACTCTGCTATGCTGCCCTAGACAGTGGACCTAGACCTTTACCCCGGCCCCCCCCCCCCCACATAATAGAGCGGGGGTAAGGGTCAGCGTTAGAAAATGCGTGCGTGCATGTAATTGCAACAGCGTGCAATGCTCACTTCATTTGCGCATCATGTTTATGTGTGCGCACGCACTGTGATCCACTTCCATCTAACCAAGCAGCTACTGTCAACATGAACAGACCTATATAAGTAACAAAAGCTTGAAGTGCTAACGCAACATGTAACGATTCAATAGCAGCGACACAACAGGTTCGTTACAACTGTTATCATCGTTTAGCCGCAATCACTTTGCAGCCCACGTATACAACAAAGGCGAAGAATAGACCACCGCCTGAGGCACCAACACGCAGAAGCCAAAGTTCCACATAACCAAAGCTGAAAAGAAGGAATGGAATTAATAACAAGCGAGTTTTGATTATTCTCTATGCATGTCTGCTCATGCTACCTCGTGCTCTCTATTCCAACATCTGGAACATCTTTAAACAACTGCAGAGTAATGTCGCTTTTGTTGATGTAATCCTTTTCGTGAGACACAAATTCATGAATTTGGTTTTCAAAGACTTGAATTTTTTTAAGGTCGCGCTCCATGTGATTCACATAGTTCGCATCGATGCTGACATTGATGTACCGCACCACTGTCAGTGGTGTCTTTCCATAGATTGTGGTCTTTCCGAGTCGAGCCATGGAGCCATCATCAAGATGCAGTGAAAAGATTGGCTTTGTTATTCGTTTGGTGAACATTGCCTGCACTGCACATACAACGTAAACTACACTTTTCTATAATTAGCCCCTCCCCGACTTTTGCATTCTGGAACCTTTCACATCGAAGGGCCACTCAACCAACCACCCCTTTCGATTCACGAGGCATGGTGTGGTTACGGTTTCACCCACACTAGTCACTTGTGTGCATGCGTGTACATTGTGCAGTGGCACGTCTTTGCAGATTTTAGCATAAAGTGTATGTGCGTTCATGATGATGTTTGCCACTTGAACGACAGTACATGATGTAAACCTTTCAAATTGGGACTAGCGTCTAGGCATCCTTATTCCTTAATGCGCGCGCGTGCGTGCGTGTGTGCGTGCGTGCGTGTGTGCGTGCGTGTGTGCGTGCGTGCGTGTGTGCGTGCGTGCGTTTATTTTTCTGATCACCTTTTGTCTTACGAAAAAACACTGTATTAAGGAAAAATTTGCAGGTGGCTGCAAAAAAAAGGTGAATATGTGACGCTCTTGTGTTGAAGTCCAGTTTGAAAAAGAGTGGTATTAAAGCATGTTTCTCTTATTTCTGGCCACTTCCACATTGTAGCTGATCAACTTCAGTTTGAACAAACCATGTATAAAATCCGAACCAAACGCAGCAACACGTCACATATTCGGCGTTTTTTGTGTGAGCCATGTCACTCAGTCAAGCCAAAGCACACACGTCCATCAACTCATATCTCTTCTCTAACAAGACGTTAATATTGCCCTTAACCATGAACCTGACACTGCCAAAGAATGTCCTGCAGTGCTAAAAATCGTTACATGTGGGTTGGTGACGATGAACAGCTGGTGATGTGCAGGCAAGACATACAATTGAAGAGTTAGTTACAACACAATACCCACTACAATCCTGCTCCATTCCCTTCTAGTATTATACCCAATGATGAACTGTTCGTCCAACATTTGTGTTGTGCCCCCAGCCATGCGTGTGCGTGATGCGCGCGTGTGTGCTGCGTGCGTGCGTGCGTGTGTGTGCTGCAAGCGTGCGTGCGTGCGTGCGTGCGTGCGTGCGTGCGTGCGTGCGTGCGTGCGTGCGCGCTTGCGTGTGCGCATGCATACGTGTGCATGTGCTGATTTCTCGCATTCAATCTATGTAAATGTCAGCCAGTTCAAGTCGCCGTTATTTTCGCTGCACATTTCCATTGCGGTGCGGGCGAACACAAAAAACGCCGAATATGTGACGTGTTGCTGCGTTTGGTTCGGATTTTATACATGGTTTGTTCAAACTGAAGTTGATCAGCTACAATGTGGAAGTGGCCAGAAATAAGAGAAACATGCTTTAATACCACTCTTTTTCAAACTGGACTTCAACACAAGAGCGTCACATATTCACCTTTTTTTTTGCAGCCACCTGCAAATTTTTCCTTAATAGCACTTGCACTTACTTATCCGTCGCCCTGTTGTACGTGCCGTGCGTGTCCAGAACTTACCCACCCTGGTGACGGGGTGGCGTAACCTGCGTAATGACGCGTAATCCGCGTAATCTGGGCGCGCAGTTACATTAAACGGAGGCAGGCGTGCATATGCGCATTATATGAATGGATAGGCGTGTTTGTGTACTAGGCTGGCTCAGCAGAGACGCTCAAGGCGTCTTCAGTTCCGCAGTCTGGGCTTTGCGCATATTGTCTCTCGCCTGCGCAGGAGCCATTGTGCCCATTCCCACGTTGCTCGTAGCGGCGCGATGCAGTTGCTGCACTCAGCACTGGCTGGCCTTCAAGAGGTGGTGCCTGGAGGACGCGGCTGACAGTTGGCGGAGGTGACCCTCGTGCGGGTTTGGAGTGAGCACAGGAGCCGCCTCTGCGTTCTCGACAGCGCCGACGCGAATGACGCGTCAGTACCCCTTTGGTCCGCCGACAGCGAGGTTGCCAGTCTCGCAGTCGAGACAGCGAAACTGCGAAGCGTCGCCACGACGTTCCTTGTAGGCGAAGTGAAGTTCCATGCCATCTCGTCTTTTAACACGGCCATAGGATGTCTGTCTGTTGTGCACCGCGCAGTCTCTTGCCCAGCAAAAGCGTCCCTCGTCCGCAGGTAACAATCGATTCGTCCATTCTTTCATGTGAGGACGGCGAGCGCGGCCGAGAGATTCCACAGCGCCTGTCGACGATTGTTGTCCTGTCGGACTTGTCGAAAGGGAATGGGACAGCAGCGCGAGCAATGTGTCAGTGTGGACACTGCCCTTTTTCGCATGTCCGTAGAATTCCTTCGATTGTGGCAAATATTTCGTCCGTTCTCCGTCCATCCGTTTATTGCGTTCGTACGACACGCTTAAAACAGCAGTGCCTCCGTTTATTGTAACTGCGCGCCGAGATTACGCAGATTACGCCGATTACGCAACCCCGTCACCAGGGTGGGTAAGTTCTGGGAACCGTGCCGTGATGGCAGCGCTAGCGGCGAATGTCGCACCTAAACCATCGCAACAATTCCTGCGCGTGCCAAACCATCTCAAAACAAAGATTATTTTCCAATAAAAAGGCGACCACCGCACCTCCGCCCTTTCCAGCCAGTGTGGCAACTGCAGTACAACGAGAGGCCGATATTCGTGCCGTGCTTGCAGTAGCCGGGATCGAGGCTCCTGCGCGGACTACCGATCACGATTTTCGTCTCGCACTTCTCGCCCGTATAACCCGGGAAGCACACGCAGATTCCACTCCTCAAACGTGCCCGAGTGTGCGCGCCGCACGATTCGTCAGCAGCAACTTCTTCGACGTCCGCCAAGCATGCGCCAAAGAGGATCAGCGCGCAGCAACATGCCACACCAGCACCACACATCTTCACCACTGTTCGGAAGTCTCTCGTTGAAGCGATCAAGCGAATCAAGAACCGATGTGAACAACTTTGGGAGTCCCCTAAAGGGTGCAGTAAACTACAGACGCGGTACCTGTAAAACAATTAATTAAAAGCAAATGTGGAGTCTGTGCTGTGGCGTAGCTATCATATCCGCAACCGGGTCAGAGCGACTGGGGAGGGGTGAAGTTGGGGGGGGGGGGCGGTGGAGCAAAAATTGGCGGTATCCGACCATTTTTTACTTACACAGGCACTTTTTGATTATGGTCATATAGCACCGAAAACGCCAACATCTACTCACTTTTTGGTCGTTTTAGCCAATGTGAAAATCCTTTGGGAAAATTCAGGGGGTTGGGGGGGGGGGTTGCGTTAGAAAAGCTGGTGCTCCCCCCCCCCCTCAGAGGTATGCTACTTATGTAGTTCCGAGCCTCCTTGGTCATGTGTGCATACATGTGCTTGGGAGAGGGGGAGGGGTGAGGTTACCCGCAAGCAGTCGGCACACTTGTCTTCAATTATACGTTTTGTATTTTTCTTCCTTTTCAGTGCTTTTTCAGTCGAAAATAGTAAAGTATTTATACTATACCCTAAATGTATATTACATAAAAAATATTATACCCTACTTTGAAAAAAAAACAAGTACCTATTTAGACCCAATTTTTTTCTTCTTCTGGCACCCCGTCTCAAAAGCTCTTACCCCTCTACCCTCAGAATCGTCTTCGCACTCAAGCCCCACATGTACGACTGCGTATGTCAGTCAGTGTCACGCGTCGTCCCTGCTTCTCGCATGTACCTTATTTAGGCTCTGCACTCATCAGCCGCCGGAAGAAAATGGCGAAATCACAAGGAATTACTCCATTTTCTCATCGGTTTTCTGCACGTCGAGCGCGAAGATGCGTCGCTCGCAGTCGCGCAGATAGTCGACGGCCCAGGCGATCTGGTATTTCTTCTCTTTTTCTTGTCCTTCGGCACCGTTCTTTTCCTCTTTCGGCGGTGACTTCTTGACGATTTTCGCCTTCTTCGCTGCCTGCTGATTGCCAGAAGCAATGCCGTCGCATAGGATACGCTTGGCTGAAAAGAAAGAACGTAATTCGAAAACGTGCGCAAAGACAAATAATAAAACAACAACGATAGAGCAGAGGATCAAAAAACGGGACGGATCTGCAGGTTACGTTTACTTGTGCTAGGAACAAGCAATTCAGTAGCAACCGGAAGGGGTGGGACCGGGAGGGCCCAACACGTGGCCCGATCTAACAGTCAAGACCCTCTAAACCTCCTTCCCCCCCCCCCTTCTTTTTTGGTGCGGTGTGGGGGTGACGCAATTGTGCTACTTCCCTCTTCCTCCTCCTCATGTTAGATGTTCACTACACGCACGCGCGCGCGCACGTAGGATTCTGGCCGAATCGGCCTCTTGCGCGCACGGTTATGGGTTCGATTCTTGATGGAGCCGCTAGATCGAGGATTCCCTTTCGATGCATTTTCTCGTGACATCGCTGCTCTAGATTACACATGGCGTTCTCCCGAACGTCTTTGGCTACTTGTGCGGCTCTAGCCGGGAAGGCGTCATGGAGATGGGTATGCTATATGGGCCATTGACGCCGGCCTCCTAGGGTGCGTTGCCCCAATTCCAACCAAGAAACGCACGCAGGGAGCCATTACCGTGTTGTGACTGCTCCCTCTTCTGTAGGGCGACCCACGCGCTGTCGGCCGCCTGCCAGGAGACGTTGACGGGTCCGAACTTGGAGAAGATGGAGCAGAGGTCGCGACTCTTCATCGTGTTGTCCGCCATCTGGACGTGGAACACGTGCTCCCTGCAAACACGACGGACAACACACCGTGATTTGCATGGGCTGTGAAACTCACTACTCAGACACACGCACGCACGCACAACGGAGCTAGAGAGACGCGCACCTTTTCGGCACGAATTTGTGTCCGGGGTCGATGTCGAGATAGGCGACGTCGACGACTCTAGGAACGGTAAACCTAGAAGTTCACGCGTAATTGCCCTAACGAGCAGTGTTCACGGGAAGCGAGAGAGAGAGAGAGAGAGAGAGAGAGAGAGAGAGAGAGAGAGAGAGAGAGAGAGAGAGAGAGAGAGAGAGAGAGAGAGAGAGAGAGAGAGAGAGAGAGAGAGAGCGCACTTGTTCTTTAGCGGGTTCACCACCTCCCAGGGAATCCGCTTCTCTTGGCGAGACGGCGTTTTCGTCACCGCTTAAAGGGAATCGCGACTGCCGTGTGCGTGCGTGCGTGCGCGTGCTCTCTCACCCCAATAGTCGGCGAGGTGCACGAAAATCTGTCCGGTGACGAATGCGTCGTAGGCGGCATTGTGATAGTTCTCGCCGAGGGGGAGCGCCGCGCTTTCTTCAGCGCCCCGAGTCGAGTCGCCATTCTCGCAGTTGGTGCCATTTTCATAGGCGAACTTCTCGTTCCGCGCCGAGAATTTCACGGCGTTGAAGGGCGGCGTCCTCACGCGTTCCCGCACCTCGCCCAGCGAGCCGTTCAAACCGATGTGCGGCTGAGAAGCGAAACCTGTCGTATTGACACACACCACAGACATACAGACGCATGGGCGGACCTTCAGAGGCGGCTGACTGCAGATCAATTTGGTGTCGAATAGATTCTTCAAGAAATGTCCGAAATTCGACTTTTGGAACTGCTCGAAGGAGGTGGGCAGGTCGGCGTAGAAGGCCTTGTACAGGTGCAGCATGTCCATCAGGGAGTTGTGGCCCACCAGAGGCACCTTGGACTCGGACAGAAACTCCAGCACCGCCGTGAAGCCCTTGGCGTCCAACAGGAGTTGCTGGAGTCAATACAGAGACATTGGCAGTGGAACGCACGCACGCACGCACTGACGCGCGCGCACGCACCATCTCCTGGTCCAGGCGGGCCTGTCGCTTGAGCTTGTACTCCTGCATGGTGGTGCAGCGGTGGAAGCGCATGATGCGCTGCTGGCCGTTCGCGCAGTCCGGAGGCCTTACCGACTCCACGTACAGCTGCATCCCATACCTGGAATTTCAAGTTTTCAGAGCTCTTAGCGTTGTATTTAGTAGGCCAGAGCTGAACGCACACTTCAGTTCAAGACAATACCTGTAATTGGGAGGGGGGGGGGAAGGCTCGGTAGAGGAGAGTTACTCCACCCCCTCAGAATTTCCCGATTTTTCTCCTACATCACGAAATGCAGCAAAATTGTGTTTTGCAACGTGCTTTCGAGCAAAAATCGACCAAAAAGTGCACCGCAATTTGATCAAGGGCGTATATTAGGTTCTCTACGCTGTATTTTACCGAAAATTAACCGATTAATCTCCGTGGCCAACCCCCCACGATATTTGATCAACCTACACCTCCCATGCAAGAGACCGATTTCATGTACCAGTATGACGAGGTCAAGACTGCCACTCAAAATAACAAAAAAAAGGCTCACTTGTGCTCCACAGAGTGGTACATCAGCTTTCGCTCGATTCTGAATGGTAAACGATCAGAAAACGAAAGACTAGAGCGATCTTACCGGCACCCACCCCACTAAATTCGGCAACTCAAAGACGTCCTCCGGCTTCGAGTTGTGAACGAAGTGGTCGATTTTCGCCCTGAATTTCATTGACAACTCAGATAAATAGGAAACCGTAAATCCCCCAATAGCGCTCCTACGTAATAGTGGAACCCCCATACTCCAATAGTGCCCGAATATGGAGAGGTTGAAACAACACCCCCCTCCCTTTCCAATAGTGCACAGGAAGTACCTAGGTTATGATTTGATAAAAAAAGTAACCACTTGGAACGTTTCTATGGCGTGGATAAGCTAAGATTTGATAGATGCACAAAAAGTGCACCAAGGGCACTACTGGAGGACTTTTTAGGATTTAGGATACTTGTTGAACCAAACACTAACATCAATTTGTTGATATTGGGTTTCATGGCATCGGAAAGAAACGGCTCCTGGGGTTTCTTGAGATTTTCAAAGTGGAGCGCCTCTAGGCGTTCCTTTTCAGATCGGATGGCGTCCACGTCTGACTGAAATGCCATCTTCCTTGTGTGTGAAAAGAGGATCGATCCCCTCCAAATTTCACATACCACTCTCGGTACCCACACCCACCCCCCAGAAGGATCTCGGACCCTCCCCCCACTTCAAAAAACCCGGCTTCGATTAGCCCCACCCTGGCTGCAGTAGTACTACTACTAACCTAATCAGCACCTATGCTAATGGCACCATGTCAAGCGATGTTCTCAGTATACCTAGATGCCGTACACACCTGTCTGATAAAGCCCACTCCTCGGCGCACCCACTTGTTGAAGTCGAAACTCGAAGCGGCCAGGATACCGAACGCCTCCGTCTGCAATTACGTGCACTTCCAAGTGCAATTCCAAGTACGTGCGTGCGTGCGTGCGTGCGTGCGCGCACGCGTGCCTGAAAGCTGTGTCCGGCCCTGACGCAGTCGAGAGCTCTTGACATGCCGTGGAATTCCTGTGGCACCCGAGGGAACACGTAGCAACTGTACGCGGCGTATTCATAGCTGGAAATTCGACACAGTGCGCGCGTGCATGCGTGCGTGCGTGCGCGTACGTGTGTGCGCGGAGCACGCACCTGTCGCTGTCTTCCTGGTACCAAAATGGACAGAGTCCAATCTGAACGGTCATAAAGTCGCCCACGTTCTAAATGTCACAGTTCGACTTTGAAAGCACGCAAGGACATTTAAAACTTAAAACGAATACCTCTTTGAATTTTGAGTAAACAATCTGTGGCGTGTCGTACGGCCCCACAGTGCGGCTGCCTCGTCCCAAACCTAAATTTTAAGTCTAAAGTCTAAAGTTTTACAATTAAAACAAATTGTTTCATCATCACCCGTGAACTCGCAGTCAAAAGCGATAAAGTCGGCCGATTTGAGCGCCGCTGTCATATTGTCGAACTCCGCGGCGAAATCTATAAAATGTTTTAATTTAATATCACGAGAACCCGTTTTTTTTTAAAAAGCTTCAAACTTTCTGAAGTGATTTCCATGATTAATGATTTGGTTAAGAGCACACTTCAAAGTCAAACACTCAAATTTTGTATAAACCTTTTAGACAAACTGCGTCAACAACCAATGGGAATTGTCAACAAACTCTGGGGGTACGGTGTCTTTGTCGTATACTGTGTACTGTACTCGTACGGTAGCGCCCTATTCATACGCTGATGTCGACTAGGACAGTCTCTCAAAGAACAATCGGCTCGACACCGCTAGAAGCTGGAAATGTTAGCAGGAGATGAGCAATGAACAAAGACGTTCAGGGACTACCAGGTTCAGGAGTGAATCGGCCTCTCGCGCGCGCGGTCTCGTGATGTCAATGGGTTTTCTCGTGCTATCGCTACGCGAGATTGCGGATGGCGTTCTTCCGAACGACTCTGGCTGGCGGCTCTTGTGGCTGTCCGGATGGCCCGGCGATTGCGGCCGCCCAACGGACCGATGCGCCTTTCGCGGGGTCTTCTTGACAAGTTGCAGCCCAAATTCGGCGCATGCCGTCTCGCATCTAGATTTCGCATGGTGATTTCCACGCTTCATGTCTTGATATGAAGTTGTTTGGCCTGCAACGTGCAACGGCGGCGCCAAGCGCCAAGAGCTGCGAACGCTGTGAGGCACGGGTGTTGCAAGGCTGGCCTTGTCGGCTACTCGTCGTTTCATGTGTCACGCCGTTGACTTCAAGCCTCCAACCCACTTTCTCACTTGCGGATCGTATCAACGCAAGCCGGAACAGAGAACGAGCGGGAAAGGGGCAGCGCAAAGCGCAAGAAACTGGAAGACTGACTAGCCGGCTCAAAGAGTGTCACGAGTGGGAGATAAAGGCCGGCGGCGAGAAATAACGAACGGACATGAAAATAATAAAGTATCGCATCATCGCAAATTTGCATATTTGACGAATACAACGCAACAATTCCGCATCAAAAGTTACTTCGCCTCAATCTTGCACCAGCAACTCGTCGACTGTTCGATTACAGAATATCAGAAAGAATAGTCGACCAAACCTATGTAAATTCACAAAATGTACCTTATGTAAATTCTTTTTTTGAATTTCATGACGATTAGCGCTATTCTGTGTATGTACCGAATACAGTATGGAATCGCCATTCAACTTGAAAAAAAAAAACGAACAAAGGTGGTTTCTGGTACGGTATTTAAAGGGGGGGGCTCTAGTTTCCAAAATTTTTGAGATAATAATGTGGTCAGCTGCGCCACACCCCTGGGAGTCACGTCCCATTTTTACTTTTTAAACTTAATTCTAAGTTTTTCGAGATATTTCAACTTAAACCTGCAAAATTTAAAAAAGCAGTTTATAGTATCTTTGTTTGAATTGCTTATGCAGGGCGTCACGGGTACGTTTTGTGTTGGGATTGTCGCGTAAGGTGGCCTCATCACACCGAGATAGCAACGCAAAAAAAAAATTTTAAAGTCAACTTATGTCTACAGGCGGGAGCCAGGCGGACGGACGAAGCGGCGGACAGCTACTACGGGGGACGCAGCGGGTACAGTGCGCCGCCGAATAGTACACTCTGTGACACGAACGTGTTTCTTTTAAAGATGTCGGCATTATCGTTTGAACAATGCGCTGCCAAATGTTTGCATCAATTATTCGACTAGCTGCGACCATATTTTGCTAGCGCACGCACTGATCGAGCGCTTCTTCAGCATAAGGAGAGTAGATTTCGGGTTAAAGCTGTTTAGATGGCGTACGGTGGGTTTTGCGTGATTAGCTAAAGGATTACTATAAACTGCTTTTTTTAAATTTTGGAGGTTTAAGTTGAAATATCTCGAAAAACTTAGAATTAAGTTTGAAAAGTAAGAACGGGACGTGACTCCCAGGGGTGTCCCGCAGCTGACCACATCATTATCTCAAAAATTTTGGAAACTAGAACCACCCCCTTTAAGGCAATGCGGTTTGAGTCATACAAAACAATCGTTGCTTATCATTGTTGAATTATATGGTTCATGTTTATGTCGAGTCACAGTGTTCCTGATATTATCAATAATCATTACAAGTGAAGCAGTCTGGTGTGGCGCAAAAAACTCGATTGAAAATGAATGTTACCGTATCACAAACTTTGTTTAAATTACTATAACGATTCGCATTTTAATCTTTGTATTGCGTTCGAAAACAACAACTGCTCATTCTCATCCAGTTTTTTCTTTACACCCCAAGGAACCTCAGTCTTCGTTTTGGCAGTTTTCCAAGAATTCAAAGAACAGAGATTAGAAAATTCGGAGATGGCGTCGATCATTCGCCAGAATTACCACGAGGATTGCGAGGCGGCCGTCAACAAGCAGATCAACGTCGAGCTCTACGCCTCCTACGTCTACACCTCTATGGTCGCTTTTTTTCCTGCGAAAAAAAATGTAAATTTTTGTTTGTTTTTTTTTAGGCCGCCTATTTCAAGCGAGAGGACGTGGCGCTGGCGGGCATGGCCGAGTACTTCCGGAAGAACGCGGACGAGGAGCGGCAGCACGCCGAGATGCTGCTCGCCTACCAGAACAAGCGGGGCGGGCGCATCCTGCTGCACGACATCCAGGCGCGACCCACACCCCTACGCACGCACACACACGCGCACGCACGCACGCATTCGCGCGCGTTCAGAAGCCGGAGACGGACGACTGGAAGTCGGCGCTGTCGGCGATGCAGAAGGCGCTCGCGCTGGAGAAGTTCAACAACCAGTCCCTGCTCGACCTGCACGCGCTCGCCGGCAAGCACAACGACCACCACGTGCGTCTCGCCTGCCTGCCTGCCTGCCCGCGCCCAATGGCGATGCGTTGCGTGCACCCCCCCCCCCCCCGCCTCAACCTCAGCCGTTGAAGCCCGTTTCGCTTCGTCTCCAATCGCGAGCCTTCTTACTTTTACGCCGCCCCAGTGTTTTTGGATGATAAAGCAGTGAGAAGATGGGGGAAAAGCGTAACTACTTTGTATTCCCTTGCCAAATTCTGACCGCGTGCACGCACGCCCAGATGCACGCATGCAGGGACTGAGAGAGTTGTTTGCT
This sequence comes from Paralinhomoeus sp. GSCO2_6, assembly GCA_030248085.1. Lineage (NCBI taxonomy): Eukaryota > Metazoa > Nematoda > Chromadorea > Monhysterida > Linhomoeidae > Paralinhomoeus > Paralinhomoeus sp. GSCO2_6. The sequence goes on from JASAMY010003298.1 coordinate 219,082, forward strand.
GTGCGTCTTCAGCTGTGCGACTTCCTGGAGGACCACTACCTGAAGGAGCAGGTGGAGTCGATCAAGGAGATGGCCTGCCCCGTCACCAACCTCAAGCGCTGCGGAGAGGGACTCGGTACGCTGGTGTTGCTTTGCGTTTCATTATTTTTCTTTTGGTATTCGGCGACTAATAGTTGACTCGTTTAGGAGAATACCTCTTCGACAAGGAGACGATGCAGGAGAGCGAGTAGACTTTTAAAATTTATTTTCTTCGAAGAATCGCCGCAGGAGACACCGCAGACTAAGAGTTGAAATCGCAGTAATACCGCGTTTGTAAGCAGCGCGTCGGCAGATGTTTTTTTGGCGATTTTTGCTTCTCAGCGCGCTTTCCATTCCTTGTGGAGCGAATTTTGTAGTGATTGCAGCATGGCGACGCGTATGGTATTTATTAATCGTAAAAAACGCGTTTGTTGTATGGTAGTTTTCGTTTATTTTTCGTGAAAAAAAAACGCGTTTGCCGATTCTCTGGAGGAAAAAGATGTTTTGTTCCGTATCAGGGTGTACGCGTCAGCGTACAACCCAAATATGTGACGACTTCTGAATGCGGCTTTTTGAATTTTCGATCGCCTATAACTTTTGATTGCCTGAACGGATTTGGACGCGTTATAGCTCAAACGGACCGCCTTCTTCTGGGGCATCGAACGCGCCATAACGCGTTTCCTTGTTTTGGTGCAAGGGGGCGATACCTCCAAAAATGTTGTGAAAACGCGGGTTTTTTTTTCGTGTTCTCTGCCACTTTTTTGGACCGCCGCTCCTGAACGCCGCTAGCGATTGGGCTGAAACTTGGCATGGATACGCAGTCTATGGTGGCAATTTCTCCCTCAAATGCATTTGCTCCTAGTTGCTTCCAGTCTTGAGTTATGGCCGATTTTCCCCGTTTTTTTGGACATAGTCGTTTTTTCGGCCAAAACATTGTTAGCTATAGGCGCTTCAACCGCTCATCGGAGAGATTCGCTATAATGGTGAAAGTTGACCGCCCAGACATGTAGCATTTCACTTTCAGCAAATCAGGTGGCTCTGACGTCCATGTCGCCAGAGCCGAATTTTTTTGATAGTTCCGACAAGAGTAAAACTCCAAAAAATGCCCAGTAAACCCCCAATTTTTCTTCGATTTTCGCGAACAATAGGTCAAGGGGAGTCCCTGGTAAGTCAATGTTTTGAAATTCCATCACTGGATAATGAGATATGAGCTCCTGAACCTTCGAAAAATAATTTTTTTTAATTTTTTTTTTATAATGTTTTTGTTAAAGTAATCGGCATGAAACTTTGCAAACATATGCTGTATACAATCAGAAATTAATCCCCCAAATGGATTCTTCCTAAATGCCCACAATCTTGAGATCTGGAACACTTAGTAATGTTGCGTCTTGGACAACAAATCGAGAGGTCGCGGGTTCGACTCCCGCTGGCGTCTCTGCCATCTCTTAAAAACCAATCAATATTGCGTTACCCCAGTGTCCCTTCCTGCCCCACCCATGTTGTTCCCATGAACCACCCTGCATTTTTTCAGTTTTTTCGTTTTTCTTTTCAGATGTTAAAATATTTTTTGGCTGACTTCAAGTGCTTTGGGGATGTGCACTCTCATGTGCAACCTCACAAGGCACACATTCATGCACGCACGCACGCACGCACGCACGCATGCACGCACGCACGCACGAACGCACACACGCACCCACGCACGCACGCACGCACCGACGCACTCTCGCACGCACGAATGCACGCACGGACGCACGCACCCACGCACGCACGCACGCACGCACGCACGCACGCACTTTCGTATGCATGCACGCGCGCACGCACGCACGCACGCACGCACGCACACACACACACACACGCCATAGTTGACCACCATCTTGGACGCGCAGAGGGCCGCATAGGACGCGTCCTCAACTAGCATGCTGGTTGTGGTGGCGTCCTCGTGGTCGGGCTTGGGGTAACGAGCGCGTCACGCGCCACTCGCTGGTGTTCAGCCCCTGATTCTGTAACTCGAGGAGTTCCAGCACGTCCTTGGTGTTCGAGACGTTGCCCAGGAAGGAAGGTGTTTGTCAAGAAATTCTACAGTTTTGAACTTGTACACTGTACACATTTTTATTTAATACGACGTTTCAGCTACGACACCCCCTCCCCCACAGAATGGTCTCTGGCGTCCCCCCCCCCCCACCCACTTCAAAAACCCGGTTGCATGTATGCCACTGTGGTACGGACACACACGCCCCCCGGTGTGGGTGCAACTTGTTTGCACCCGAAGTCCGTGCACGCGTCGGAGCACATTTCGTACATATCAATACGAAAAAACACTGTATTAAGGAAAAATTTGCAGGCAGCTGCAAAAAAGGGGAATATGTGACTTCCGTAGAGCTGAACTCCACTTTGAAAAAATATTGTATAGATAAGAGCATTGCAGTGGAGTCCACTTTGAAAAACGATTGTATAACAGCATTGCAGTTGATGTGGAGTCCACTTTGAAAAACGATTGTATAGGAGCATGCAATGGTATGAACAATCAATTTGCCTGTCACATATTCGGCGTTTTTAGCGTGAGCTATTTTGGCATATTTCATTTCGGACAACAGTCATTCTAGTGACGTCACTGTTGCCCAGCTAAAAGTGACACACACCACTGCCCTACGCACATTGCAGATAGAACTAAAAACCATAAGCGCAACTGGACTCTTGGTGTGTGTGGTGTGGTATGTATTTCAATGCTGCTGATTACGGATTCTCAAAGGACAGGTTAATGATAAGTTTCGAAACAGTAATGTAGATTGTGTTTGTAGAACAGCTCCTTAAATTATACCTGAAGTGCCTGTTGTGCATATTCTCCATCCATTAACACAACAAATTTCTGTTACTGTGCTTCAAAGAATCAGTTTGCAATTGCAGATGAGACCCAATGAGACCCAATTGCAGACTGCACGTATGTTTGCAGAATAGAACAATTTGTAGGTATCGTAATTCGAACTGTGGTAGAATCAAAATATTCTATTCATTGGATCATCATTTCCAACTTACAAAATATTTGAGTGTCTATGTACGTGCGTGCGTGCGCGTGTGAGTGTGTGCGTAGTTAGATATGCGCTTTTCCTAGTATGCCAAGTGCCACTGTATTCTGTCATCATGTAGCGAGCGCTAAAAACGCCGAATATGTGACAAGCAAATTGATTGTTCATACCATTGCATGCTCTTATACAATCGTTTTTCAAAGTGGACTCCACATCAACTGCAATGCTGTTATACAATCGTTTTTCAAAGTGGACTCCACTGCAATGCTCTTATCTATACAATATGTTTTCAAAGTGGAGTTCAGCTCTACGGAATTCACATATTCCCCTTTTTTGCAGCTGCCTGCAAATTTTTCCTTAATGATATATTTGTCGTATGTAGCATGGCATGGCCTTCGTTTTGGACATGGGCGCGCGTGTGTGGTCACCGCGTGAATGCAAAAGAAGCTCTCCCTGCTCAGCGAAATGAATTCCGGCGAACTCTTTGACCAAGTGGCGAGCGTACGCGCGACCTTGCAGCACTGGAACAGATCGAAGACAATCTAGGCTACAACTTGCGAGAATTTCAAGTGTGCGTGTTGCACTGCACCTTCAGTTAAGTTAAGGTGCGCCTAACTCAACAGTCTCGGTCTCTGCAGTCGGCTCTTTATCGAATGGTTCGTGGGCGTAAAAACTGGCTAGGGGGTGGGCATACATGTAACTTGGGGGGGGGTTGTGTGGTTTAAATTTTTTCAAAACCCCAAAAACCGAATTTTTCGAGGGGATTGTCGCTCTGCCTAAAATGATAAAATTGAGTAAATGTTGGGTTATTTCACTGCTTTTCAGTGTTATATGACTATGAAACAGCTAAATAACACTATTTACAGGCTTGTTATACCCATTTTTGACCAAAAAGTACCAGAATACCTCGAAGAACGGCCAGCTACCCCTCACTTTTGCTCCCAGACGCCCCCCCCCCCCTAGAATTCGGCCGTTCTCCCCCCCCCCCCCCCCCCCAACCTTCCAGACTCGGTTACAGGTATGACCTTGGGAGGAAAATAGGTTCATTTTAGTCAAGAATACTGTAAGTTGTAACAACCCTAATTGTTCTTTTTAGTCAAAATACACGGTTAATATCGCTATTTGGGTACTTTTTGGTCGATTTTTGGACAACAACAAAACATTTGTCTTCCACTAGGCAGGGGAAAGTTTCAAGAAATTCTGGGGTATAGGTGGGTATCAACCCAGAACCGGGTAGAGGGGGTAGTCGGCTTTTCACGTGTGAGGGGACGCCCACCCAACAATAACCAGTATGGTCGGCTCAACCCGGTTACAGATGATGTCTCTTCTCGAGAGCGCAATCTGTACGACGCTTGTGCTTCTTCAGACAAGCGCGCCTCGGCCTTCGGATAGCGCGCTTCGACGTATTGGGAACGGGTTGGTTAGTGGTATCTGGCTCTTTTTGGTGGTGGGGGTGGGGGGAGTATAATGAGCAAAAAATGGGAGGGGTAGCCGACCATTTTTTGAACTATACTGGTACTTTGTGGTCAAAAATGGGTCAAAATAGGCTCTAAATATTCTTATTTAGCTATTTTACCACCGAAAAGCACTGAAAACACCAACATTTACTTTACTTCTATCGTTTTAGATGGAGTGAAAATCCCTTGGAAAAGGGTTGGGGGGCGGTGTTGGAATTAAAGTGTGGCCTCCCAGCCCCCTCCCCCGGTAGCATACCTGTATCCGGGTCTGGAAGAGTGAGGAGGGGGTGGGTAAATGGCCGAATTCTGGGGGGGGGGGGGGTGTGGAGCAAAAAGTGGGGGGGGGGTAGCCAGCCATTTTTTAGTCATACTGGTACTTTTTGGTCAAAAATAGGTATAAATAGGGTCTAAACAGTGTTATTTAGCTGTTTTATGATCATATAACACTGAAAAGCACTGAAATACACCAACATTTACTCCCTTTTATCGTTTTAGACTGAGTGAAAATCCCCTGGGAAAATTCTGGGGGGAGGGTTGGGGGAGTTGGGAAAATTGTGCGGGCCCCCAAACCCCCCAACCCCCCCCCCCCCCAGTTACAGGCATACCTGTAACCGGGAATTGGACCTGGGGGGAGGTTGGGGCACTTTCTGGGGGGGGGGGGTGGTGGGGGGGTGGAAAATCTGGAGGAGGGGGGGGGGGGTCTGGGAAGGAAAAAATAGGCACCTTTTGGTTGATTTTTAGTCAAAAAGACACTGTAAAAACCCTAAAATAGGCACTTTTTAGTCAAAATACACTGCAAATAACCCAATATAGGTACTTTTTGGGCGATTTTTGCTCAAAAGCACCATACAAAACACATTACCATTTTCAGTTTCAAATTTCTGGGGGGGGGGGGGGGGCGTGGGTAGGGTCAAAACCAGCAAGTGGGGGAGGGAACCCCCCCCCCCCAACCCCCCCCCCCCCAGTTACAGGTATGGTTACAGGTATGCCCGGTAGATATGCCACCCCCGCCATTTTTCTAAAGGTTTTTGGCCATGTCTAAAACAATATAAGTGAGTAAATATTGGTGTTATTCAGTACTTTTCAGTGAAATAGGACCATGAATTAGCTAAATACCTAACACTCTATGGACCTTACTTTGACACATTTTTGACCAAAAGTAGCTACTTTGACCATTTGTATTACGTCAATCGAACCATTTCAGCTACTACCCCCCCCCCACCCCACTCAACCAGCCAGACCCGGTGACACTGACAGGTATGCCGGAAATCATTTGTGTGTGTGTTCCTCGCCCGCCTTGCCGAATCGGGCACTCTCGCCGGCGCGATATACTCTGGTTGAAGAGTCACGTGGTTGTTTTCTTCAACGCACTGTCGCCTGTCTGTGCGTAACGTTTGACGTCAGGCATGCGCGAGAAACGGGTCCGCCTCGTTCCAACATTAAGCGCACGCGGCGCTGTGTATACCCATGCGTACTGTTTAAATGAGTCGACACATACGGTACATGAAACGTGAGCCCATGCACTGCATTGGTTTTGTGAATGTCACTACACCAAAGAAGTAAACTGGCGCAAAGTGCATCTCTAGTATACCATTTGTAACTTGTTTTCTAGTACCATAAACCCTATGATAATTACACCACCTCTCTAGAGCACTTTGAGTTGATTAGTCCCCCATAATTACACCCCCTCCAGTCCCTCCCTCCACGGGGTTGGCGCCAACAAAGCTCTTTCCAGTTTATTAGCCCCTTATTTAGCCCCCTTATAATTACACGATTCCTATGGCTCGAATAAAACAATTAGCGCCCAGGGGGGCTAATAATGCGGCTTACGGTAGTTTCGTTGTTTTCGATGTTTACATAGCTATTTTATAGTGCGACGATGACCATCTTTTTATGCCAAGAATGGAGCAGCGTGTCATTGCATCAACACAGCTACACTTTGTGTCTTCATTTATTTGCGTGCCCAACAGTTGTTGCTTCGTTATGTGTTCGTTCTACGTTCTTACGACTAGCACTACCTTCAAATGTATTCAGTACCGTAATTTTGCGCAGGGTACCCTTTTTTAGTTGACATCATTGGTCGTTGATTGGTCGCTTTGCCGCCTATATCGACCAATTGTACGCCCCCAGATCTGAGTCATCTTTCAATTCGACCAATGAGCGCTAATACACGTGATCCGCAGCCTTAGGCCCGTGACTCATAGGCCCAAACAGGGGAATTTGTGTGTCTGATTGCGTAGCGCGTATCAAAGGTGGCGTTGTTTACGCGTGGCCGTCAGTTGTGGAAGGTATTGCCAGTGCGAGGTCTTGGCCGCTCCAGCCACAGTTGTGACTCAGCTCCGGTGGTGACTGCCTTTACCGTCCTATTAGAGGCTCTCTATCAACGGAGAGCGGTTGACACCAGCGGTCTTTCATTGGTGAGTGACTTTCTGAGAACACTTGTACTTGATAAAACACGAATATGACTGTAAGCTCGCTGCTATTGT
>JASAMY010001203.1:0-226042 GCA_030248085.1 Paralinhomoeus sp. GSCO2_6
TATGTACTTCGTTCAGTTACGTATTGCTAAAATTAACATTGTTTCACTTACACAGACGCTGGAATGGCCCCATCCGTAGGCCGTATCCCACCCCCCCCCCGAGAGAAAAAGAACACTAAAAAAAAGCCTGAGAGGGGTCGTCCCAAATATTTTTCAGGGTAGGGAACTTACCGGGGAGGAGTAAACTCCCCCCGGCGGTAACCTATGGTGACGAGATTAGCGCGTAGGGCGAACGGCATTACGAAGGGGGGGGGGAAGATGAGACATTGAAATAAAATCACCTGCTGCGCCTGTTGAATATGTGCAGAACATTGCAACTGTTCGCCTTCCAGATGACGTTGCAGCGCAAAACAGCGCTTCGGCCGCCAACAGCCGGCATACTTCACCGCAACGAAGAGAAGACGCTGTAAAAAATGAGATATTTAATATTAAAAATGTAGATAGTCTCGATAGAAGATCGGGAGGAGTCGGCAGAAACCGCTTGGGCAGACTCTAGCGTGCCACCGCTGCGAGCAAGAGAAGCAACGACACAAGGCATGAAACCGTTATTAAAAACGTCAATGTTGAAAAATTTAAAATTGCTTTAATTTTTAAAGAATTTACCTGAATGAGCGCTTCGGCCTCGAGCTGTCCAAAGAACAACTAGACATCCAGCTAGCGTTCTCAACTTGAAAGGGCGCCGCCCTATGCTGATTGGCCGGCGGCTGCAGGAAAATCACAGAAAAAAAATTCAGCAATTATAAAACTGCAGAAAAAACATCGACCCGATATACCGTTGTTGCAGTTTGAAATTTGAGGCGAAGCACACAGCGGCAGCAGCCTCGTTGCCTTCGAAGGCCATCGGCTCGTCTGGGGCCGGCCGTAGCCGGTTGCGGCCCCGGCAGTGGCGAAGGAACGGCTTCGGGCATTTTCCGATTTTGGGCTATTTCCAAAATATGCAACCGGTACCAGCACAACCGATACAAGGGATCACTGTAGCTTAGGCTTTAGCTTAGGCTTAGGCTTAGGCTTAGGCTTCGGCTTTTGTTAGGCTTAGGCTTAGGCTTAGGAGGCGGGAACAATAAGACCTTGTATAGGTTACTGATTATCTCAGTTGCATATTTTTGTGGGAATTGCCCGATTTTGTTTTTTTTTTGTTTTTGAAGAACGCGTTGAATCACTCGTTTTCGAAAACACGCGTTCGCGGGACAACCGTGGGTTGCACTGTTCGTGAAAACGTGCAATTCGTGTAAGCGCTCATTTGGGTGTGTGTGTAGTTGCGGCTGAGTGTTTAGAAACGCATCGGCAGTCTCAGTTAGCAGACAGCGGGAAACGGCGGAGAGCGAAATCCGTTTCGAACCACTAGCGGATCCAGAAGGGGGAGTGGGGCGGGGGATTCTCTTCTCCGTCCTCGTGTTCATGATGACTGCTCAGGCTCTTTGATCTTTGCTCAAACGATCTTTGCAGGCTCGGTCGTGTCGCTGGCGCTGAACACCGAGTCCCTGGGTGTCTACGTCGCCGCCGGTTCGACTAGCGGCGCAGCTGAAATTTCCAGCGCCCTTAGTGGTTCCCACTCTCAAAGGGCGGACAGGGATGAGGGAGCCCCCCCGCCGCACCGGCGCCGCGCACTTCCCGCCCTCCCTTCCCTCCCAACCGCGGCCTCCCTCCCCTTCTGCGCGAGCAACTCACGGTCACACGCTAACGACACCGCCCTCACCGCATCTACCAATCAACCACGTGCTGTGGTTGCGACCCAATCCCCAGCATAAACATCAACCAGCGAACGCACAATCGTAAGCACGTATCCTGTTGGGGCTATTCCGCGCCGAGAGTCATAAAAAAGAATTCCAAGTTTTTTTTTTAATAAGTTTTTTTTTAAATGCTGATAATACAATAATGATACAACGCCATCACTTCAATCACTTCATCACATCACATCAAATGAAAGCTACCAACTAAAAAAATAATACTAATTAAGACAATAATAAAAATAAAAATAAATCTTGACGAAATAGTGACTTGAGGGAAGTCGCTGTGTTTCTGCATACTCTAATGAGCCGACCTCTTAAAAGAGTTTTGATCACGATCATGATCACTATTATTAATGTCAGACTCATGATTCAGCGATCTCAGCATGAGAATACTTCGAAATGGCCAAACTTTCGACGCCCTTTTAAGTGCACTTTTAAGTAGAAAACTTTTTATAGTTACGTATTTGAATGTGTGACGCTGAGGGTTGCACATTGATTTGCCTACTGCGCCGATGCAGAGAGTGAAAAGGCTGTTTTGGTTAGAGCGGCTTTGCATCTTTGATGTACTGTCATACATGTAACCGGGTTTTTGAAGTGGGGGGGGGGGGTCTCAGAGACTTCTGGGGGGGCGTGGGGGGTACTCAGAATTGAAGAGGAGGGGGTCCCAGAAGGGAAAAAAATGTTCCTAAATAGTGTCTAAATAGGCACTTTTCAGTCAAAAATAGGTAAAAAATGCGTTAAAATAGGCTAGAAATAGCGTTATTTAGCTGTTTTAAGGCCAAAATACACTGAAAAAGGCGAAAAGTACACTACTTTGTACAATTTTAGACAAGTTGGAAAACTTAGGAGAATTCTGGGGGGGGGGGGGGTCTGGGGGGCTGGGTAGGGGTAAAATTCCGGCTGGGGGGCCCTTAACCCCCCCCCCCCCCCACCCCCAGTTACATGTATGTGTACTGTACACGCTTCCGAAATGTAATCCTGCCTACGCTATGGAATTATATTTTTTTTGTGCAGTTCAGCCAGCAGACAAGTTGACGTGCAACGGTTGACTCAGGGCTCAGGCGCGGCTATACGCTAGAGTCCTGCAGAAGGGGAGAGAGGCCGCGCGTCGCGATAGGAAGGGAGGGCGGGAAGCGCTCGGCGCCGCTGCGGCGGGGGGTCTCCTCATCCCGTCCCGTCCTTCTAGAGTGGGAACCAAAAGGGGCTGCAGTTAATTTCTTGTCTGGCGCACTGGCGGGAAGTAGCAAGAAGTCCGACCTTACCGTGTCCTCTTACGGACAGGAGCGCGGAGTTGAGGCCAGCAAGCTGCAGCTCGACGAGGCCTACGTGTGCATGCGTGGAGACGGCGGCGTCGTCTACCTGCGGGTCAAGGACAAGCTCAAGGTCTACATGAAAGGCGACGGCATGGTCTACTACATCGGAGATCCCGCGGTCACTAAAGAGGGCCCTGGAATGGGAAAAGTCGTTAAGGTCGAAGGATAGTTGAACAATGATCTGAGAAAGCGTCAAATCATGCAAAAGACATTTGCGTACCAATAATACGAGTAGTCGAACCGCACCAGCTGCTGACAACTCCTGCAAGACCTCCTGTTGCAAGTGCTAAAAGTGGTTTGGTGTCAAAATCAGTGCCAAGTATTTTCAGCTGAACGTCAACAATGACGAATGCCAACTGCAGTGTGTTACAGAAATGCCAAACTATTTCAACGAACAATACCTGTGGTACACTATACGTGCGTCTACCCACTACCTGCGCCGAACAAAGCACGCCCACTCTAAACCATGGGTGCATGGGTAGGGTGTAGGTACAAGTCACCCTCCCCCAGTTTCAGGCAATCCTGCACAAAAAAGGATCACCCTCCCCTAGCTTTGGTCCAATCTGCACTCATTGCAGGTTACCCCCATGGCTGAATGTGTTTCTCATACTTCCCAAGGTGTTTTTCAGGCTTGTGAGCAGTATTTATTGTTCAAATATCAAAGATTTCGCCTGAGGCGCTGTATCAGGGTGTACGCGTCAGCGTACAACCCTAATATGTGACGACTTCTCAATGCGGGTTTTTGAATTTTCGATCGCCTATATAACTTTTGATTGCCTGAACGGATTTCAGCGCGTTATGGCTCAAATAAGCCGCCTTCTTCTGGGGTGTCGAACGCGCCATAACGCGTTTCCTTGTTTCACTGTAAGGGGTCAATACCTCCGAAAATGTTGTGGAAACGCGGGTTTTTTTTTCTTGTTCTCTGCCACTTTTTTGGACCGCCGCTCCCGAACGCCGCTAGCGATTGGGCTGAAACTTGGCATGGATACACAGTCCATGATGGCAATTTCGACCTCCAGTGCATTTGCTCCTAGTCGATTTCAATCTTGAGTTATGGCCGATTTTGCCCGATTTTTTGGACATTGCCGTTTTTTTTGGCCAAAACTTTGTCACCTATAGGCGCTTCAACCGCTCATCGGAGAGATTCGCTATAATGGTGAAAGCAAATTTTTCCTTAATCTTATTTAGGACCATTTTGGAGAGTCTCGAGCGCGTTTTCGGACAAAACATCAACAAATTTTGCCTGTGGCGCTGTGTTTTCAGCAGACACGAAGCTTTTTCTAGGTCATTTTTGAGGCTGGAAAACGAGAATTTGTATCAAATTTGGCTGTGCAGGTCACCCCCATCGACTTTTAAAAAAATCTGAGATTCACCCTCTCCCAGCTTCGATGACCAGTTACACCTCTGCTCTGAACTCGTGAAAGCTGTGCGCGTGCTTGACGTTGGAGCGAAGCCGCTCATTGGGGAAGTGCACAGTACGCGTATAATGATTAGGGTAGTATTCGGAGAAGATGGCCTGGAAGGTGGCTGGCGCTCGTCCGCCCCCTTGCAACAAGCCCTCCTTCGCGACCAACCGGTGTTCCTGACGCGGCCCAAGCTCTTCAGTCGAGAGGCACGAGACCGCGACCATTTCGGTGTAGGTGTGCACATGTGCTTGCAAGGTGTATAATCTCCCCCCCCCCCCCCCCTCCCCCTCCAGTCTAATCTCGTCTGCGGAACCTCTCGGATCGTCTGAACACACTGCAGGATTCGTTATTGTTGTGTTGACTTTCAGCTATAGAAATTCTCGGCAATGATTTTGACGCCGAACATTGCAGTATGAGGTCTCGGATGAGTTGAAAGCAGCTGGAAAGGCAGCGTATGGCCTAGTGGTAAAGAATCGGCCTCTTGCGCGCAAGGTTCCGACCCACTAGATGGAGGATTTCCATCTCAATGGATTTTCTCGTGCCGTCGCTGCCCTAGACTACAGATGGCGTTCTTCCTAATGTCTTTGGCTAATTACACGGCTCTAGACGGGAAGGCGTCATGGAGAAGGGTCTGTGGGCTATTGACAGCCTCCTAGCGTTGCCCCTAATCCAACAACAACAAGCAGCTGGTACGGTTCGACTACCCGTGTTATTGGTAGCGCCTTTTGTATCATTCGACGCTTTCTCGGATCAATGTTCAACTTGTTGTACATAGGTCTTCACCGACAAAAGAGAACAAAAGAGAGTAGTAATTTCAACAACAAGTACGCGAGCCTAAGTACGAGATGTCACGCGTCGTCTCGTACTTCCTTTTTCAATTTCAACTAACGCAACTGCCTATCCTTCGACCCGGACGATTTTTCCCGCTCCCTCGCCCGATTTGATGACCGTGGGATTGCCGATGTAGTAGAGCGTGCCGTTGCCTTGCATGTAGACCTCGAGCTTGTCCTTGACCCGCACGCGCATGACGCCGCCGTCTCCACGCATACGCACGTGGGCCTCGTCGAGCTGTAGCTTGCTGGCCTCGATTCCGCACTCCTGTCCGTAGGAGACAGCGGTCAGTAAGGCTGTTTTGCTACTTCCCGCCAGTGCGGCCGTCGAGCCGGAGTCGACGTAAACGTCCAGAGTCTTGGTGTTTAGCGTGAGCGACACGGCCGAGTCTGGAAGGTGATTTGGACGGTACTGAGTGAACCGATCTTGAGCAGTCATCATCAACATAAGGACGACGCATAGTAGGTGGACGAGATTTGTAGGTGGCTGTCGAGGCTGTCGAAGGTGCTGCCGGCCGCACCGACGACGATGGAACCGTCTTGGACCCTCACGGCATAGAGCTTATCAGTCTGGACTCGCGCCCTGTTTTCGCAGCGCCTGTCAGGCTCGCAGTCGAAGGAGCCTTCCGCAGTGGAGTTCTGCTCTAGGTTCAGATGGCGGTCGGCAGAGACCTGGCCCAGACTCAGGTGTTTCGCCCAGTTCGAGTCGACCCGCCAGTCGATGACGCCGCTCGGCGGGCCTCGGGCCACCTCGATTACCAGCTGTGGACAGCTGACGCCGCTGCAGGACGCGTCCTGAATGATCGTCGTGAACAACGACCGTGCAGCGACTCGGGGGCCCACAGTCGATCCGGAACCGGCCACGTCGCCTGAATAGAGGGTTCTATACTCGTAAGGTTGTCCAGCGTGCACGCGAACCGGTTGCTGCTTTCGACTGACCTACAAATGGCTTGATAACGACGCAGGCGCTCTTGTCCCGTCTGTCAATGTAAACTTTGGTGTCGGCTTGCGTCGCGTAGTACTCGAGTTCGCCGCAGGTGTCGACCACAGCGGCGAGGGCCTCGCTGGCCGCGCACTTGACAGAGCCGCGGCCAACGGCTGTCGCTTTCACCGTTCCCATCTTGACGTCGTAGTACGCACCAATGTAAGGGCCGAACTGGCGCTCGCCCGCGCCCGAGCTACTCAGGTCGGCGCTGTCGAAGCGGCTGTTCGTGAGGTAGACCTTGCCGCGCCCCGTAGCCGTCGCCTTCACGTGTTTCGCCTGCGCGCTGACGCGCACCAGGGCGACTGAAAAGAGTCGCATTCCTACTCAGTCGCCAGGAGTCGCCACGCGGGGGCACATTTCTGCCAGTCAGGATCACATGCCACAGAGCAGACTCCCCGCCTACATTGTAAGCCACCAGTGGCACACAATCCCGCCCGCCCCATCCTCTGCTGTGTCGTCGTCGGAAGGAGTCACTACTCACTCTGCTTGGTCACGACCGTAAACGTCTCTCCCGCGTCGAAGCGCTCCGTGCGTCCATTCATCATCTCCACGTCCATTGTGCCGTGGGCTTCGACGCTCTCGAGTCGGCTCGTCCTGATGCGCAGCACGTTTGTGCAGTCACCTCGGCACTCGAGCTTCACGTTGGCCTTGGGCCGGATCCTTTCGATCAGCGTGCCGTCTTCGGTGACGTTCAGCTCGGGCAGTAGGTATCCGGCCCAGCCCCGGGCCACTTTCCACTCGACCCCCAGACTGTCCTCTCCTTTGGTCACCTCGATGACGAATCGAGAGTTGGCGGTGACGGCGCCGATGAGGCCCATGCTCTTGATCTTGCGCACCGCTCTCGACAGCGCTGGCAGCTGGATCGTCTTCGAACTTGAATAGCCGATTGCTGTCGTCGCTCTATCTCCACCACCTAAAGGATATCCTCACAGAACGGTAACAATGCGATCACACCGCCGATTCTAGAGGAATCGGCCATTCCAGAAGAACTGCAAAGAATTCTATGAGGTCTAAGTGCCGAAGCGCAGCAATTTTACAATTTACAAATTCAAATTGAGTGCTTTTCTTTAAAGTCAGCTTGTCATTTCTTCGACTCACCCTTCGTTCTGAAGCAGCTTTCCGTCGGCCGCGCAAACAGCGCCAACGCCAGCAGCAGCACAACGGAATTGCTAGCTTCTTGCCACATTAGCTCTGCTGATTATCGTCGTCACTAAAGCATTCGGCACCTTCCGCAAAGCCTCTGATCTGCTAACCGTCTCCTATCAACTGAATTTACATTAAGGAAAATTTTGCAGGTGGCTGCAAAAAAAGGAGAATATGACGCTCCTTTAGGCCCAGTTTGAAAAAACGCGGTATTAAAAGTAGCCACTTCATCAGATGATCAACTTCAGTTTGGACAAACCGTGTATAATCGAACCAAGCGCAGCAACACGTCACATATTCGGCGTTTGTTGTGCTCGCTTGGATCACTGGAAAGGCAGTCCAGGCTGCATGAGGACCGAGGCCTTTCATTCCTTGGACTCAGAGACGAGAGCGGGCCTTGTCCTTGACTGGACGTCTACAGATGGCAGTTCCGTCAGTCCATACGCACAGGCTAACAGAAGCGGAACAAAAATGAACGAGAATCGAAGATTGAATGTAGGGTATACAATGTACTTGGTACTCAAGATCGTGAATTGATGGTGCATATCACTTACTGTAAGGGCAAGCCACATATTAAAAATTTAAGATGGGCAGGGTAGCGAAATTATTTATGCAGAATCTTTGGCTGTGTGCCCTGTCCATCCAAACAATGCCTAATGAATGATGCGCATCGTCAGAGAGATGAAAGAGTTTGTGAGGGTGGATTGATCGTGGTAGTGTTGTGGCTGTGTGCGATGGCTCACACAACAAACGCCGAATATGTGACGTGTTGCTGCGCTTGGTTCGATTATACACGGTTTGTCCAAACTGAAGTTGATCATCTGATGAAGTGGCTATTTTTTAATCCGCGTTTTCAAACTGGGCCTAAAGGAGCGTCATATTCTCCTTTTTTTCCAGCCACCTGCAAAATTTTCCTTAATACAGTGTTTTTTCGTAAAAGAAAGATTAATCAAAAACTCACAGATACACACATACACACGCACACACATACCGTAAATCCTCCAATAGAAGCCCCCCCCCTCCAATAGTGCCTCCCCCTCCAATAGTGCCCCCGGGTATGGCAAGGTTGAAATGATAGAGCCCCCCCTCCAATAGTGCCCCGGTGGTAAGGGGTATGTTGTGCCATGTGCCTTTTATGGGCAAAATATAGTGGTAGGTACATTTACATCGTGTATACACACTACTGCTAACCAATAATAGTACGTTTCAGCAACTATTAACAGTAAATTAACCATTAAATGTGGCAAAAGTGATCAAAATCACCGAAAAATAGGCAATTTTGACAGCGAAACCAGCATTACCATTCAAAATTTTTAGGTTGAAATAATAGAAGCCCCCCTCCAATAGTGCCCCCCTCTCCAATAGTGCCCCCGGGGAAAGAGAGGTTGAAAAAATAGTGCCCCGGGGGCACTATTGGAGGATTTACGGTATAAACCCACAGCAGCAGACCAGAACGGACGCATGCTCAGTGTTGCACCATAAAGCTTATGAAAAGCATGTACCACTGTACATATTGTGCGTGCGTGCGTGTGTGCGTGCGTGCGTGCGTGCGTGCGTGCGTGCGTGCGTGCGTACGTGCGTGCGCGCGTGCGTGCGTGCGGGTGTGCAGATGTGTCATTTTCATGTATCAGGGGCTGTAGCGAGCATTCGTCTATAAATATTTTTTCTAGCCCAAAAAATTACCAAAATTCTGGTAAAAGAACCTAGAAAAGAGACAAAAAATGTGGAATGGACTGGAGACACTGCAGTAAAGCAACGCTGATGAGTTTTCCAAGGGGACACGTGCAAAGGCACAGGCAGGCGTTACTGGGATTCGAACCAGCGACCTCTTGATTTAGGGAACATGGTAAAAAGAAAAATGTGCCCAGTAAACCATAGCTGTCATGTCAGTTCGTTCGGCGCATTGTCAGCCATGTATGCGGGCTTGTGTAACACAACAAATCGTGAAGGGGAGGGCCAATTTGCGTGAAAGACAATAACAAAAGGGCAAAAAATCGCGCCAAAAAACGCGAAATTTGAAAATTTCAGCTTATAACTGCCGAACGCCAGGGCTTTAGACTCTATAAATTTGAGGGTAGAGTGCCCCAAGGGTCGCCCCTTTGGTGGTAAGTTTTGGGCAAAAAATATTTGGTGGCACAGCACTTATGACCATTTTTGCAAAATTAGCGCACCCATCTTTGGAGCATTTGAAAGGTTACTGCTTATACATGCCGAACGCCAGGGCTTTAGACTCTATAAATTTGAGGGTAGAGTGCTCCAAGGGTCGCCCCTTTGGTGCTAAGTTTTGGGCAAAAAATATTTGGTGGCACAGCACTTATGACCATTTTTGCAAAATTAGCGCACCCATCTTTGGAGCATTTGAAAATTTCAGCTTATAACTGCCGAACGCCAGGGCTTTAGACTCTATAAATTTGAGGGTAGAGTGCCCCAAGGGTCGCCCCTTTGGTGGTAAGTTTTGGGCAAAAAATATTTGGTGGCACAGCACTTATGACCATTTTTGCAAAATTAGCGCACCCATCTTTGGAGCATTTGGAAGGTTTCAGCTTATAACTGCCGAACGCCAGGGCTTTAGACTCTATAAATTTGAGGGTAGAGTGCTCCAAGGGTCGCCCCTTTGGTGCTAAGTTTTGGGCAAAAAATATTTGGTGGCACAGCACTTATGACCATTTTTGCAAAATTAGCACACCCATTTTTGGAGCATTTGGAAGGTTTCAGCTTATAACTGCCGAACACCAGGGCTTTAGACTCTATAAATTTGAGAGTAGAGTGCCCCAAGGGTTCTCCCGATGCTGGTAAATTTTGGGCAAAAAATATTTGGTGGCACAGCACTTATGGCCATTTTTGCAAAATTAACGCACCCTTTTTTGGAGCATTGTAACATAAGCTAGGAGGGGTGCAGAGAGGTGCCAACTTGAAGTGTACTAGTAGAGTTGTTAACTTAGTGGTGCCACCTACCAGCCACCCTCCTAGGCACACCACCCTCGAGGGAGGCGGCCCAAAACAACCAAGTCCCATTTTTTGGTCAATTTTTGGCATTTCAGTGGTCTCACTTAGGAGACCCCTCCGGAGCAGGTGAAGGTCGATGGTCGAAACGAGCGTTCCCACCACCAATGGGACATTCATCTGGACCCCCTAAAATCGATTTTAGCAAAATCTATTTTTTTGCGTGCATCAGATACCTGGAAATTCTGTGGAACGCCTCTTAAGTTGAAATATCTCGAAAAACTTAGAATTAAGTTCGAAAAGTAAGAATGGGACGTGTCTCCCACGGATGTCCCGCAGCTGACCACATCATTATCTCAAAAATTTTGGAAACTAGGGCCCCCCTTTTAAAATGGTGCCTCAGATGCAGACGGCGAAATGTGGGAAAGAATTCTGTTTGTTGACAACACGTTCCGCCTATTCGAGTGGGCCTGTAGACGGGCGGTTGGCACAGCACGAGTGTTTGGTGGGTGTGGGTCTTACGTGGCCCCCGTGGATCCCGTTTCTAGATATTCTCGATATAAAAAAAAATCGGCGTTAACTAAAATACACCCCGACACCCCACCACCCCCACTTCGGAAAAAGCCAACTTATGCATCCACATCCGAATCCACATCCACATCCACATCCGATTTGGTTCCGGTGCGCGTGTGCCACCATTTTCCGTCTGCTTTCCTTGTTTTGCTTATACCGAAAGGGGAAAGAAGAAAACAAGAGAAAGAAAAGTTGTTGCCCGTGTTTAGGATCAGCTTAGTTTAGGGTTAGGCTTTGGCCTTGCCTAGGCTTAGCACGCAAGCCAACTTTTCCGCGTCCCTCTGCAACAGTTGAAGGCGTTTCTTGCCACCTGCAACTAGGTCGACTAATTTCAGATTGTCACAATCCACTGCATTCTGCAGCGCCGCTCAATGTAAATAAGAAAGAGGCGTGGACCAAGGACACTGCCTTGGGGCACACCGCTGCTGAAGGCCGAGAAGTTTGAAAAGGAATCGCCATAGCGAACTCTCTGTTGCCTACCGGTCAGCCAGGCCTGAATCCAGCTCAGTAGCTTGCCGCGAATTCCATAAGCAGTCAGTTTGGAGAGAAGTTTCGGATGAGATACTGAGTCAAAGGCTTTAGCAACATCAAGGTAAGCAACGTCCGTAGGCTCACGTCTGTCTTGGCTTCTACTCCAGTCATTCAAGCACTCAAGCATCTGCGTGACTGTGCTTCGCTTGCTCAAAAACCCATGCTGCTCTCTGGACAGAACATTCTCTTGAAGCAAGAAGGTTAAAATTTGGTCTTTTAGAAACATTTCTAGCAAACGGGAAACAGTGCTGGTTATGGAGATGGGTCTGTAGTTGGCTGGGTCTGCTCGGAGGCCCTTCTTATAGACCGGTGTTACATTGGCCATTCGCCAGTCGGAGGGCACCTCACCTCGTTCAAGCGAGTGCTGGAACAATAGTGACAAGGGGCGTGCGAGGGAGAAACCGATTTTCTTCAACAGTATCTGGGGAATTTCTTCTGTACCAGAAGAAAATTTTGGTGGCAGACGCATCAATCGCAGATGTAGCGCAAACTCGTCAAAGCGTACGCGATGCAAGGAATTTGCGGTTTTATGTAGAAGGTCAGGAATTTGTCCATTATATACAGTAAATACTGACGAAAATTGCTGGTTGAGAGCGTGTGATTTGCCCTCTGGGCTGGTGCATAGCTCTCTATTTGCGTCAACTAGAGGCGGAATTGCGTCATTCTGACGTAGCCGACTTTTTACGAAATTCCAACTTATTACGAAATTGTATGTTAAACTCGCATTCGCAAGTGTATTGCAACTCGCAAGTGTATTGTTCAACTCGCAGCATCAGCAACCTAAAGAAGTTGGATTGAGAAGCGGCTAGGCGGCTACGGCAGTTCCCCGAACCCGCTGCTACCAACGTCGTTTGCACAATTACATACCTGCCTAGATAGGCTAGGTACATCGAAGGTACGTACCTACGGTGCACCGGGTGTGTCGGCGTTAGTGGAATTATTGAAGCGTGTTTTGACGGTTGCTATCCAATTTTCCATTTATAAATTTTCCAATTATAAACGACAGGACCGAAACCGCACAGCACACAACCATACTTCCTGATTCTTGTGCTTGATCTTGTATTAAGTGCGTGGCGCGCTTATCGTAGCAAGGTAGGCAGTATAGCTATCGCTGTGCTGCTTTGGCGTACCGTGCTTGCCGTGTGACGCAAGTCCGATCGCGCAAGACGAAATTACTGTCGCGAGTGGCGCACGATAAACGCACGGAAATGGGTACATAAAAACTTCGCCTGTGCAGGCCATATACTGTACAAAGAATACAACCCATCCAAGCCATTTTCAGTTATTCTAACGCATGTTGCGACCATGTTGCAAGTTGCGTTAGTGCAACCGAAAATGGGTTGCGGAGGGCGAAGCACGCGTGTTTGCGTAAGCCGCAGCGGATGGCGCATAAATGCAGTCGACAGCCGAACGAGAGATCACAACCTAAAGAGGTGGTGCGAAACGCTTTAGTGATAAACAGACATCAGAGCGATGTGGAAAAAGCCAGACGAAAATGTGCTGCTGCTGCTGGCGTTGGCACTGTTTGTGACGCCGGCGGAAAGCTGCTTCAGGAAGAAAGGTGCGTCGAATAATCAAACAAGCTCATTTTCGTATTGTGTATGATCAATTGTCCACAGTGTGTCGTGTGTGTGTGTGTGTGTGTGTGTGTGTGTGTGTGCGTGCGTGCGTGCGTGCGTGCGTGCGTGCGTCTCGTCTCAAAACACATCGAATACTTAATTGTTAGGCAAAAACCTATATCCGTAATGTCACTCTTCGCAATGTTCGTTTCGTTCTTAATTCGTACACTCGTAATGTTTAGGCGGTGGAGGTGAAGTCTCGACCGCAATTGGCAACGTTCGTTCGACAACGATCCAGCTGCCAGCGCTGGCGAGAGCGGTGCGCAAGATCAAGAGCCTGGGCCTCATCGAAGCCGTTGTTGAGAACTCTCGATTCGTCATCGAGGTGACGAAAGGCGAGGACAGCCTGGCGGTCGAGTGGAAAGTGGCCGAAGGCTGGGCCCCCCACCTACTGCCCGATCTGACGGTCACCAAAGACGGCACGCTCGTCGAGAAGATTCGGCCCAAGGCCAACGTGAAGCTCGTGTGCCGAGGCGGCTGCACGAACGTGCTGCGCATCAGGACGAGCCGACTCGAGAGCGTCGAGGCGTACGGCGCAATGGACGTCGTGATGATGAATCGACGCACGGAGCGCTTCGACGCGGGAGAAACGTTTAAGGTCGTGGCCGAGCAGAGTGAGTGACTCCTTCCCGGCATGTGCGGTTCAACGTTTTTAAAAATTTATATTTTGGCGCCCCGACGACACAGCAGCAGCCAGAGGGCCGTAGAACAACCAAGGATTGGGCGGGCGGGACTGTTTGTCCCGCGAGGGGCTTGGGCGGGGAGCCACACGTCATGTTCTCTTGACTAGAAGCAGAAATTGCCCAGGTAGTGAGAGCGCGAATCCCTGCCCCCCCCAAGAATTTTTCACCCCCCCCCCAAACCCCCCAAACCCCAGATTTTTTCCAAAGGATTTTCACTCTGTCTAAAGCGATAAAAGTGAGTAAATGTTGCTGTATTTCAGTGCTTTCCAGTGTTATATGACCGTTAAACAGCTGAATAACACTGTTTAGACCCTATTTATTTTATTTACTGGCTGAGCGCGGACGAGAATGCGACTCTTTTCAGCGGCGCTGGTGCGCGTCAGCGTGCAGGCGAGACACGTGAAGGCGACCGCGACGGGGCACGGCAACGTCTACCTCACGAACAGCCGCTTCGACCGCGCCGACCTGAGCAGCTCGGACGCGGGCGAGCACGAGTTCGGCCCTTACATTAGTGCGTACTATGACGTCAAGATCAAGACGACGAAGGCGACGGCCGTTGGCCGCGGCTCGGTCAAGTGCGCGGCCAGCGAGGCCCTCGCCGCGGTGGTCGACACCTGCGGGGAACTCGAGTACTACGCGGCGCAAGCCGACACCAAAGTCGACATTGACAGACGGGACATGAGCGCCTGCGCCGTCGTCAAGCCGTTTGTAGGTCAGTCAATATGGTTCGTGTGCACGTTGGACCGCCAATCTTCCATTCAAGGGGGGGCTCTAGTTTCCAAAATTGTTGAGATAATGATGTGGTCAGCTACGGCACACCTCTGGGAGTCACGTCCCGTTCTTACTTTTCAAACTTAATTCTAAGTTTTTCGAGATATTTCAACTTAAACCTCCAAAATTTGAACGACCATTCTACAGTAATCTTTTTAGCTAATCACGCAAATCGCACCGTACGCCATCTAAACAGCGCATTAAACTTGAAATGGATTCTCCTTATGCTGAAGCGCTCGATCAGTGCGTGCGCTGGCAAAATATAGTCGCAGCTAGTCGAATAATTGATGCAAACATTCGGCAGCGCATTGTTCAAACGATAATGCCGACATCTTTAAAAGAAACACGTTCGTGTCACAGAGCGTACTATTCGGCGGCGCACTGTACCCACTGCGTCCCCCCGTAGTAGCTGTCCGCCGCTTCGTCCGTTCGCCTGGCTCCCGCTTGTAGACATAAAACGACTTTCGAAAAAATTTTCTCGCGTTGCTATCTCGGTGTGGTGAGGCCACCATACGCCACAATCCCAACGCAAAACGTACCCGTGACGCCCCGCATAAGCAATTCAAACTAAGATTACTGTAGAATGGTTGTTCAAATTTTGGAGGTTTAAGTTGAAATATCTCGAAAAACTTAGAATTAAGTTTGAAAAGTAAGAACGGGACGTGACTCCCAGGGGTGTGCCGCAGCTGACCACATCATTATCTCAATAATTTTGGAAACTAGAGCCCCCCTTTCAGGCGACGTGGCCGGTTCCGGATCGTCTGTGAGCCCCCGAGTAGCTACAGTGGCACCGTTCACGACGATCGATCAGTCCGCGCCCTGCAGAAGTCTCAGCTGTCCACAGCTGGTGATCGAGGTGGCCCGAGGCCCGGCGAGCGGCGTCATCGACTGGCGGGTCGACTCGAGCTGGGCCAAATACCTGAGTCTGAGCTCGGCCTCTCCCGATGGCATTCTGAACCTGAAGCAGAAGGCGACTGCGGAAGGCTCCTTCGATTGCGAGACTGGCAGGCGCTGCGAGAACAGGGCGCGAGTCCAGACCGATAACCTCTATGCCGTGACGGCCCGAGACGGTGCCATCATCACCGGGGCAGCTGGCAGCACGTTCCACAGCCCGCACCTCAAAATCTCGTCCACTTATGGCGCGTCTTCCTCGTGTTCATGATCACTGATCAGGCCCGATCGACTAACCACGTCCAAACGATCTTTGCAGGCTCGGCCGTGTCGCTGGCGCTGAACACCGAGTCCCTGCGTGTCTACGTCGACGCCGGTTCGACTGTCGCACTGGCGGGAAGTAGCAAGAAGTCCGACCTTACCGTTTCCTCTTACGGGCGGGAGAGCGGAGTTGAGGCCAGCAAGCTACAGCTCGACGAGGCCAACGTGCGCATGCATGGAGACGGCGGCGTCGTCTACCTGCGGGTCAAGGACAAGCTCAAGGTCTACATGAAAGGCGACGGCACGGTCTACTACATCGGAGATCCCACGGTCACCAAAGAGGGCCCTGGAACGGGAAAAGTCGTCAAGGTCGAAGGATAGTTGAATTGATCCAAGAAAGCGTCGAATCATGCAGTAGTCGAATCGCACCGGCCGGCTGCTGTGCTGACAGACTCATGCAAGACCTCTTGTTGCAAGTGCTAAAAGTGGTTCGGTGTCACAATCAATGTCGAGAATTTTCAGCTCCTGAACATTAACAGTGACGAATGCCAACTGCAGTGTGTTACAGAAATGCCAAACTGTTTCAACGAACAATCTCTGTGGTACCCTGTACGTGCGTCTACCACTACCTGCGCCTAACGAAGCACTCCCACTTTGAACTCGTGAAAGCTGTGCACTTGCGTTGACGAGCTTGACGTTCGAGCGAAGCCGCTCATTGGGGAAGTATGTACACAGTCAGTGAACGTATAATGGTTAGGGTAGTATTCTGAGAAGACGGGCCGGAAGGTGGCGCTCGCCCGGCCCCTTGCAACAAGCCCTCCTTCGCGACCAACCGGTGTTCCTGACGCGACTCAACGTCCTCTCCTCAGTCGAGAGGCACGCCACGTACTTTGGAAAACGGACATGAAAAGACACTGCACTTATCAACCCATTGAGCAAGAATCGAGCACATGTCAGGTCCAATGCTTTTTCGTGTGTCGCCCCGCCCCTCGACCTCGGTGCTTCTCCCTGACCAACTGATGATCCGCACAATTCCCCCGTGCTTTATATGCAAATTGTGCTTCCGACCGCCTTACGACCTTCCGACGCGCTGAGTGATGATGCAATCCTCGCTACCGTATGGCGCGCGCCTGTCTCCCTACCTGGCCGAGTGCCACGTGTCTTCAGTCTGGGTGACTCTTGCCTTCTCGCGCTTGCCTACAGCGCTGATTGAGAAGTGCGTCAGTCCGTGTGTGTGTGTACCAAGGCGCCTCTTTGCGTTGTTCTGCCGGAGCTACCGGCAACGCATGTGCGTGCGTCGTTGGTTCGTCGTGGCCCGCGTTGGAGTACCGAAGTATCGCGTCGGCGTCACATTTTGGGTCGAGAAGGACACAGGCAGCAACACAGCGAGAACCGGTCAGTATCCGTGTGTGTGCGTGCCGCGCGTGTCGCCCAGCCAAGACTGGGGAGCGAGGAAGCCAGGCGTCAAGAATCGAGCCCGCTTTCTTTCGCGTCGGAGTCGGAGGATCCCAAGGCGTCCTTGCCCGGTACGAGCGTGCGTCAGTTGAAGGAGCCTGCGCAGAGATTGCCGCCCTTCCGCCGCCGTAGGTAGTGTAGACGGCCTTTTCCCGGCTCAGGTGTGAAGCGTGTGCGTGAGTCAGTGCCTGGGTGCCTGTCGTCGCGCATCACGGCTGAGTTTTGGGTAGCTCAGCAGCGGGTGCATTGGTGCCGAGTCTCCCAGCCCCGACACACACGAGCGTGCAAAAGCAATACGAGACTCTCGAGTGGGTGTAGAGGCCGCACATCCCGCCTTCTTCCCGGCCAGGTTAGGCCCGTCTTTCAGTGGCGTAGCCAGAACTTGATTTCGGAGGGGGAGGGAAGTGCAATCTCGGTCAATTGCTCAATGCTCAAAGGGGTAGATACCCTGTCGAATTTTTTGGACATTGCGCCATGTCGGTTGGGGAAGCTTTAGGCACTCTTCCATGCAATCTGTTTGCACGCTTTGCGCTAGTTTGCCTGACTACATTCACCAAAACGTTGGCAATGCGGTCAAAACGGTCGATTTCCGTGCTCAAAATAGTACCGCGGGCAAATTTTTTAGAGTAACGTAACGAGCTTTATATGGTTTTCAATGCAAAACAAACGCCGCCGCAGGCTACGCCACTGCCGTCTTCTTCCCGACAGGCCTGAGTGCGCCGCGCCGCGCGTCCAGACGCATCGACAGCGCGTCGTGCTCGACTAAAAGGCGTCGTATGTCGTCGTTATAAAAGACAGTGCACGGCCTGCTCGAATATGGACGTCACCGGTCCGGTTGTGTAAAGCGTGGCGCGCCGCGCTGCCGCTAGAAGCGCGCCGACTAGCTGGGAGCGTACTGAAGAACATACGAATATCTAAAAGTGGGGGCAGGGGGCAGGAGACCGATAAGATAAAAAAATTAGGACACGGGTGATCGGTTGAGAATCGGTGCGTAAGCGGGACTCCGCGGACCCCGCTCCTAGGTATTCCAATCTGTGCCGGGCCGGGCTAGGGAAAAAAATATTTGGCAGCGGCGGCAGCGGCGGCAGCGGCGCCAAACCCTCTTTGGGGAGCCAACGGCAGAGCTGCACACCGAAATGATATTCTTCAATCTGGATTTGCTGAGGGGGCGTGCGTGCGCGCGCGCGTGCGTTCGTGCATCTGCGTGTGCGCGTGCGTGAGTGCGCGCGCGCGTGCGTGTGTGGGTGCACACGCGTGCGTGCGTCCGCGCGTGGGCGCGTGCGTGTGCGTGTGCGTGTGTGAGTGCACGCGCGTGCGTGCGTCCGCGCGTGGGCGCGTGCGTGCGTGTGCGTGTGTGAGTGCTCGGGCGGGCGTGCGTGCGCGCGTGTGCGCGTGCGTGTGCGTGTGTGAGTGCACGCGCGTGCGTGCGTCCGTGCGCGCGCGCGTGCGTTTGTACATGCCAGTACTAAGCCAGTACCAGCCTAAGCAAAGCCTAAGCCTAAGCCTAAAACTAAGACTAAGCCTAAGCGAAGCTTAAGCAAAGCCTAAGCCTAAGCAAAGCCTAGCCTAAGCAAAGCCCGATCCAGATCGAAGAATATCATTTCGGTGTGCAGCTCTGCCGTTGTCTCCCCCAAAGAGCGTTTGGCGCCGCTGCCGCCGCTGCCGCCCCTGCCAAATATTCCCCCCCCCCCGGGCTAGAGAGGTCGGATGCAAAAGCCAACACCCCAACACCCCGCCATGTCCATTTCGGTGTAGGTGTGCATATGTACTTGCAAATGTATAATCCCCCTCCCTCCCTCCACTCGGAACGTCTCGGATCGTCTGGACTCTGAATACACTACCAGGATTCGTCATTGTTGACTTTCAGCGAGAAATTCTCAGCATTGATTTTGACGCCGAACATTGCAATATGAGGTCTCGCATGAGTTTAAGCAGCTGGTGTGGTTCGACTACTCGTGTTATTGGTAGCAAATGCCTTTTGTATCATTCGACGCTTTCTCGGATCATTGTTCAACTTGTTGTAGGTCTTCACCGACAAAAGAGAGTAGTAATTTCAACAACAAGTACGCGAGCCTAAGTACGAGATGTCACGCGTCGTCTCGTACTTCCTTTTTCAATTTCAACTAACGCAACTGCCTATCCTTCGACCCGGACGATTTTTCCCGCTCCCTCGCCCGATTTGATAATCGTGGGATTGCCGATGTAGTAGAGCGTGCCGTTGCCTTGCATGTAGACCTCGAGCTTGTCCTTGACCCGCACGCGCATGACGCCGCCGTCTCCGCGCATGCGCACGTGCGCCTTGCCGAGCTGTAGCTGACTCGCCTCGATTCCGCACTCCTGTCCGTAGGAGACAGCGGTGAGTACAGCCTTTTCGCTACTTCCCGCCAGTGCGGCCGTCGAGCCGGAGTCGACGTAAACGTCCAGGCTCTTGGTGTTCAACGCGAGCGACACGGCCGAGTCTGGAAGGTGATTTGGACGGTACTGAGTGAACCGATCTTGAGCAGTCATCATCAACAGGAGGACGACGCACAGGAGGTGGACGAGATTATGAATGACGGGCTGTCGAACGTGCTGCCGGCCGCACCGACGACGATGGACCTGGATTGGGCCCTCACGGCCTCGAGCTTATCGGTCTGGACTCGTGCCCTGTTCTCGCAGCGCTTGTCAGGCTCGCAGTCGAAGGAGCCTTCCGCAGTGGAGTTCTGCTCCAGATTCAGATGGTGGTCGGCATAGACCTGGCCCAGACTCAGGTGTTTCGCCCAGTTCGAGTCGACCCGCCAGTCGATGACGCCGCTCGGCGGGCCTCGGGCCACCTCGATCACCAGCTGTGGACAGCTGACACCTCTGCAGGACGCGTACTGAATGATCGTCTCGAACGACGACCGTGCAGCGACTCGGGGGCCCACAGTCGATCCGGAACCGGCCACGTCGCCTGAATAGAGGGTTCTAAACTCGTAAGCTTGTCCAGCGCGCACGCAAACCGGTTGCTGTTTTCGACTGACCTACGAATGGCTTGATAACGACGCAGGCGGTCATGTCCCGTCTGTCAATGTAGACTTTGGTGTCGGCTTGCGTCGCGTGGTACTCGAGTTCGCCGCAGGTGTCGACCACAGCGGCGAGGGCCTCGCTGGCCGCGCACTTGACGGAGCCGCGGCCGACGGCGGTCGCTTTCACCGTTCCCATCTTGACGTCGTAGTACGCACCAATGTAAGGGGCGAACTTGCGCTCGCTCGCGCCCGAGCTACTCAGGTCGGCGCTGTCGAAGCGGCTGTTCGTGAGGTAGACCTTGCCGTGACCAGTCGCGGTCGCCGTCACGTGTTTCGCCTGCGCGCTGACGCGCACCAGGGCGACTGAAAGGAGTCGCATTCCTATACTCAGTCGCAAGGAGTCGCCACGCGGTGGCACCTTTCTGCTAGTCAGCATAACATGCCATATAGAACGGACACCCCACCTAAGCCCTCGCGGGGCAAACAATCCCGCCCGCCCCATCCTTGCTTGTTGCACGGCCCTCTGCTGTGTCGTCGTCGGAAGGAGTCACTACTCACTCGAGAACGAAACGGTCCTGGAGATTCAGGCCCGGCCCGGCCCGGCCCGCCCACCACCCAGGCCCGGCCCGGCCCGGCCCGGCCCGCACTCCTAAATTGTAGGCCCGAGCCCGGCCCGAGCCCGACATCAAACAGCTCAGGCCCGGCCCGCCCCGGCCCGAAATTTGGCACAGTATAATTTTGCAGTGAGGATACTCAAACTAACACGCATCACAACTGCCTATTCGCAAAGAAGCAAAAAGACGACTTTGCATTCCTGTTAAATAAATCAATGAGCTGCACAGCTGACAATGCAATCTCTTGTTGAGCAACGCACGAAGCCAAACACTGACAGACTCCTCAAAACCTGATGGAACGGAGTGACTGTGGTGAGCGATTCTGGTGAGATTCAGTGTACGCACGCTCGCACGAGTGCACCCAGGAGGCAGGAGCGCAGGCGATCACGCACGCACGCACGCAATCACGCAAGCACACGCGCACGCACACGCGCACGCACGCACGCCATCACGCTAGTAGCACCCACGCACGCACGCACGCACGCCATCACGCAAGTAGCACGCACGCACGCACGCACGCACGCACGCACGCACGCACGCACGCACGCACGCACGCACGCACGCACGCCATCACGCACGCACACACGCACGCACGCACGCACGAGCACGCACAGGAGCGCACGCGATCACGCACCCACTCGCTCACGCACGGACTCACGCACGCACGCACGCACGGCAAGCACGCAATACACACGCAATTCAAGCGCGAGAGATTGAATGAGCTTTAATGCAAGATCTTCTTTGACTAAGAACATGATGGAGAGCAGCTGTCTGACCTGCGCTTGATGTCGTCGATGGTGGGCACATTCTGCTCGATAACTCACGCACGCAACTTTGAAAAACTAAAGAATACAAACAAATATTTGTAGAACGCATTTTCGCAAAATGCTCAGGCCCGGCCCGGCCCGGCCCGCCATCCAAAAAAGTAGGCCCAGCCCCGTCCCGGCCCAACTGTCGGGCCTAGTTTTGCGGCCCGGCCCGGCCCGTTTCGTTCTCTACTACTCACTCTGCTCGGCCACGATCGTGAGCGTCTCTCCCGCGTCGAAGCGCTCCGTGTGTCCATTCATCATCTCGACGCCCATCGTGCCGTACGCCTCGACGCTCTCGAGTCGGCTCGTCCTGATGCGCAGCACGTTCGTGCAGCCGCCTCGGCACACGAGCTTCACGTTGGCCTTGGGTCGGATCCTCTCAATCAGCGTGCCGTCCTCGGTGACGTTCAGCTCGGGCAGTAGGTAGCCGGCCCAGCCTCGGGCCACTTCCCACTCGACCGCCAGGCTGTCCTCGCCTTTGGTCACCTAGATGACGAATCGAGACTTGGCGGCGACGGCGTCGATGAGGCCCAGGCTCTTGATCTTGCGCACCGCCCTCGACAGCGCTGGCAGCTGGATCGTGTTCGAACTTGAATAGCCGATTGCTGTCGTCACTCCATCTCCACCACCTAAAGGATATCCTCACAGAATGGTAACAATGCGATTACACCCTCCGATTCTGGAGGAATCGGCAATTCCAGAGGAACTGCTCAGAATTCCAGGAAGTCTAAATGCCGAAACGCTGCAATTTACAATTTACAAATTCAAATCGAGTGCTTTTTCGCGACCAGCTTGCTCGATTCTTCGACTCACCCTTCGTTCTGAAGCAGCTTTCCGTTGGCCTCGGGAACAGCGCCAACGCCAGCAGCAGCACAACGGAATTGCTAGCTTCTTGCCACATTAGCTCTGCTGATTATCGTCGTCACTAAAGCATTCGGCACCACCTGCAAAGCTTCTGATCTGCCAACCGTCTCCTATATCAGCTGAAATGCGCCATCCGCCGCGGCGTACGCAAACATTCACCCGCGCCTCGCCGCCCCAAGAGATTTTCAGTTACACTAACGGTTGTCACAGCATGCGTTAGCGCAACTGAACATTGGTTGAGCGGGTAGATTGTATGCATCTACAATGTATGCAAGCCTCGCCCAAGCATTGTTATCATGCACTATTCCCGTACATTTTTCGTACGCTATTCGAACCGTAATCTCGTCTTGCGCGAACGGACACACGTCACGCGGCAAACGCACTACGCCCAAGCGGCACCGCGATACTATACTGCCTACCGTACATGCTACCTATAGTGCCCACGCACTGTACAAGTACACAAGTACAAATGCAGTACACTGTACTGTACTGCAAAGATCAAGCACAAAAGAATCAGGGAGTACATACGTTCTGTGCTGGCGTCGTTCATAGTTAATTGCATGGCTCGTACGGCCTGTGACACAACTGTTTACGCTTCGGGGAAAACGCGTCACACCCTGTGGCTACTAGGGATGAGCATGGGCCGGGCCGGCCCGGAAGTACAGGCCCATCCTGTGTGGCGGGCCGGGCCTGCGTTTTGGGCGGCGTGGGCCGGGCCGGGCAATAAATAATATATGTAAGCGTCCACCCACGAAATGGACGATCAGAAACAAATGCTGCCGGACTACTCGGGCGTGGAGTACTCAGCCAGAGGCGAAGAAATAGAAGCGTGCCGCCGCACTTGCACATTGAGTCGTTCAAGCATTGTGCTCTTAGGTATGCGCGTGCACGCGACGGTGCGACCCTGAGTCTGTCTGTTCCTGAGATCAGAGGCAGTGGGAGTGTCGCTCCTCCCGTAGCCCCGCCAGCCACCCCACCACCAACGCCCAACAATTTGCTCCACCTCTCATATTTATCTTAGTCTCTTCCGGGCGGACCCAAAGCTGGTCACATACTGCAGTTAAATATCAACGGCTGGAGCACTCGCATGCGGCACTGCCGACGGCCATGGACGAGCTGCAGAAACGTCGTGCGCTGCAGGAGACAATCAAGGAGTCCGGCAGCGAACAACTCCAACGTATGTAGGTACTCTACCGCGTGGTGCACGCGCCAGTTCGCAAACCACAGGGCGGTCTCGCCGTCCTCGTACGCAAAGGAGTTGCTCACGCCTGCGCCAACACTCCCTCCAGGAGCCGTTTCCAAAAGTCTTACTAAACGCTTACTAACGACTCAGTCTAACTTAACCAAAATCTCCATCCATCCCAAAAGTCGCAGTAAGCGATTAGTCCAACTAGCAGTTAGTACGGGTTTGCTTAGCAAGGGTCCGACCTTGCTAAGCGGCAACTAACTTGACATTTTTACTACATTTGTCAACCAAAATGTCAGACCGATAAAACCGCTCTTGGTCATATTTATTCTTAGTCAGAGTTTTGGAAACGGCTGCAGGTGTCTCGTTAGAGGTGTTCGGCACTCGTGTAGGCGGGCATGGAGTTGAATCGACTCTGTGCTTCTCTTTCTCGTCGTGCTCGGGCGTACCTGTAGCTGTCATATCGTGACGCCCACCCACCATCCATCGGCTCCGACTACTTCCACATCGTCATCTCGCCCGCTGGCAACTGTCGCACGTCTTGGAGCACGAACACTCCCTGCTATTCGGCGCGCTTCTAGCGGCAGCGCGACGCGCCACGCTTTACACAACCCGACCCTGGACGTCCACGTTCGCGCAGGCATGCACTTGGGCAAAGGATGGATAGCCGCAACCCCACAACATAGAGACATCTACGACGAGCCGACCTAAACGCGACCCCATTCAGCAGGAGGAGTGAAACAGCCGCAACTTCGCAACCGTATATGTGGACCCCGCGGACCCCCTGGACCCCGCTCCTAGATATTCCCGATTTCTGAAATGCACAGCCGCTTTGTCGATGGCTTGCACCGTTGACGCGCCTCTCGACCCGTCCGCCGCCACGCCCGGCTCCTTCGGCTCCATTCCCACGAATCTGGTGAATTCCAATTCGTCTTCTTCGAAATCCGAAAAATCGAATTTGGAAAAAGTGAAAGTCGCCGTTGAAGTGGACGAGGAGGAAGACCCAGTGGAGCGAATGATAGCGAAGACTGGCTGTCTCTCGCACCACTACGCCGTTCTAGACTGCATGGCAGAACAGCAGGACTGGAGAAAGTGTCAAAAAGAGGTTTGTAATTCATTTAATTAATTTTTTTTTTTATGTGACGTTTTGAGAATTGATTTCGGTCGTTTTCTAGCTCTCCGACTTCAAAGAGTGCATGAAAACCAAGCAGAGGATTATCCCTGTCGTCGACGGGACGAAAACGAATTAAGAAATTGTGTCTTAGTAGGAAAATGTCTGTTGACAATTTTTTCGCGAATTTTGCCGAATTAGAGTGTGACGCGGGTGAAAATTTTGATCGCAAAAAGAGAGGCAGAAATGCAGACAGTCCAGAAAATTACGTGCCTACACAAGGAGGAAGTTTGGATTTTTTGCAAGCGAATTTGGACCCTGAAAATTTCGATTTTAATGACAATTTGAAGAAAGCCGCTTACTTTGTTAAGCGCGGGAGCTTCGACGACGCCTTGGACATTTATGAGTTTTTAATTGAGAACAATGCCACGAACAAATCTGCGAGCGGTACGTACGTCTGTTGTTCTGCCAATAGTAGTTTTAATTGTTTCAATTAATTGTATTTTCTTTTTTGTTTAATTGTATTTTCTCTTCTGTTTTATAACTCTAATTCGCCGAAATTAATGAATTACGTCGAAATTGATTCTCTCACAAAGAACATTCCCCTCCTCTCAGCTTTGGATTTCGAACTGGTCGATTCCGCGGCTCGTTGCGCCGCGAAATGTCGAAAATTCGAACTTTCAAAAAAGTATTTAAAAATATTCCAATCAATGGCTCGCAACAACGACCAACAGTGGGACTCATGGCTCTTGGGCTTGGATGTCGCTGAGGGTACGCGCTGTTTTTTTTTTTCTTAATTTTCACTTTGAATTGGTTCAATTTAAACTGCACCAAAAATTTTGGAATGACACGTACTTAGAGTGGAGTTTTTGACTTCACATGCATTCTGCAAAATGTCGCTGCTAGCTAATGCCATGTGCTTCTAAAAGTAAACAAAAAAACAAACAAAAGTTGCGTTGCTGGAGTGATTGCTTGGGGCTCGGGGGGGGGGGTGCAGACTGGGAGGCGGTGGCTCTTTGGAAGGGCGCCATGTTTATCTCTGCATGCATCTACAGCGTTTCTTTCTTTTCTCGCTTTTATGGATTTATTTACCTCGAATTATTACTTCAGCCTCTGGCGACTCCATGAACGCCATTCATTTCTTGTCTATCCTGCTCAGTCACAACCCATCCCATGGTCGATTTTGGCTGAAACTCTCCTTGGCAATTGGCCAATTTTCTGGTTTTTGCTCTGGCTGTACTGTTAATATGCAAATTTACGCTCTCTGCCGCGCCGAACTTTGCGCCTCGGGCGCTGTGCATTACGGTAGAGGATTTGTCGGAGCGGCCAGTTCTGTCCTCCTGGAAAAAATTCGCGGAAAACTGAGTGGATTTAATGGGGAATTAGTGGAAAAGATTCGAGGCGATGTCCTCGCGGAATTCGGGCGCTCCAAAGAACCCGAGACGCAAGGCGAAACCGACTTCTCTTTCGCGGGCAACGAAACTGGTTTGGAAGTGAGTGCCCAACTAATGCCTGCGATTAGATGCGATGATTTGCCGGTTATCGGCGTTAGTAACGGTCCGTGTTGGAACTTTTTATGGTTGACCCGAATCGCCCCACAACTGAAAAGCCTTGTCTGAGCGTACGGGAAGAGGGGGGGGGAGTAAGTCGAGCGTTCTGTGTGGGGAATATAGGTGAAACAACGTATGAGCTGTTTGACCCAGCTCTGCTTTTGGTGATTTTGGCCACGAACCGAAATACCAAAAGACCAAAAGACGCAGTTTTATCAGTTCTGGGGAAGAGAGTCTAGAAAGACCAGTAAACCCACCCCCCCCCCCAGTTGCAGGTGTACTCCCTCACCCCGCTCTCTCAACCAATTTTCCCAATGAGGTCATGTGTTCGTCTGAGATTTGGGTGGTGTGGTGCTGCATAATTAGTGTTCTTACATTTTCAGCCTTCTACGAACCATGAATCAGCTTCGGTTGACTCGTCCCCATCACACTTGCGTTCTATCATGGCCCAGACTTGCTGTTGCGACGCGTGCTTCGATGCTGCGCTGCTTTAGTAGACGTACGGTAAGACGGTGCGTTCGTCCGTCGGTCATCGAGTGCATCTGTGCGTTTTTCTCGCGTTGCTGACTGGCGTAGTGGTGCGAAATGATCGGTTGAAGAAAAATAGGGGAATTGGAACTTCTGTGGTGTGACCATGTTGTTTGGGGAGCTGCGAGCCAGACACTTCTTGGATGGTGTTGGTAGAAAAAAGGTTTTCGTCTGCGCGTGTCTGTTTAGTACTGTTCTCGGTAATATGCAAATCCTGCGAGCGGCAGGGCGGCGCGTGCTCGCTTTCGTCGCGCGCGGGGCATACAAAGGCAAGAAATTGCGCGTTTTCGTCGTATTGTTGTTGTTGTTGGATTTGGGGCGACGCTAGGAGGCCGTCAATGGCCCATGTAGCCTACCCATCTCCATGACGCCTTCCCGTCTACTGCCGTAATTAGCCGAAGACTTTCGGAAGAACGCCATCTGTAATCTAGGGCAGCGATGGCACGAGAAAATCCATGGAAAGGGAAATCCTCGATCTAGTGGCGCCATCAAGAATCGAACCCAGGACCTTGCGCGCAAGAGGCCGGTTTTTTGCCACTAGGCCATTACGCTGCCCTTTCGTCGTATACATTGAAGAGAGAGAGGCTAGACTACAGCGCGCTTCGCAAGCTACACGCAGGTCAAGTGGTCAGGGCTGTGCTTTACCCCCCCCCCCCCCCCGTTGCATTTCATTGCTCCGCAGAGGGGGGGGGGGGGGGGTGAAAGGTCCGTTTTCGGCGCCGCAGCGCTGGCGGCGGCGCAATGTTTGCGCTGTGCAACGGCGGCCAGTGGCCGAAAACTGGTCACCTTTGACAGGCGGCTGCGTCGGCCAAAGGGCGCCGCGCAGTCGTTGTTGACATTTGAAATTTTACGTCACTCGCGGGCGCGCGCGCGCTCAGTGGTCACTATACTTGCTCTCAACGCGGAAAAAGCGAAAGACGCCGACCCGTGCGGAGTTTTCCTTTGACGCTCCTCGCCGTCGGCGCGAGAGCGCGCTCCGCGCTCTTTGCCCCTTCTCTGAAGTGCCGTCCACGACGCTTGACACCCATCCGACGTCGACCAGCATACTGCACGAGAAACGCGCCACTTAGAGCACTCCTCAACTGCAGCGCATGGGGCGGAGTCCCCGTGTCTCCCCGCAAAAGTAATAACAAGAAGAAAAACAGAAAGAGAAAGGAAAGCTGGAAGAGCGTGTCCGGACGAGGGAGCTGGCCGCATGAGCAGCGGCGGCGACTCCACCAGTCCGGGCGGCGGCTCGGCCGCTGGCGGAGTCAGCAGGTGAGTGGGTGCACGCGCACTCGTTTGGGTCCGGATGCGGTATATTTTGTCATGAAAAAGCTACTGTACTTTGCTCGATTCATTCGGCCGAGCGCAAAGAGCTGTTCCAAAGCAAGCGTTCTTCTAATTCTAGTGCTGTTCGGTTAGGGGGGGGGGTCAAAACAAAAAAACCAAAAAGTCGACTTCCTCCTTCAGGTCGACGAAAGGCGCGTCGAAGAAGCGGCGCGACGACATCAACGTGGAGATCCAGAGGATGCGCGAGCTGCTGCCCCTATCGGCGACGGTCAAGGAGCGCCTCTTCCAACTCCAAGTCATGTCTCTCGCCTGCATCTTCATTCGCAAGCACCGCTATCTGCAGTACGGTGCGTCTATACGCTGTAATCGCTGTACACAAGTACAGCAGCGCGTTACACAGTAGTCAAGATATACATAGCCAAGGCACTACAGTGTGTCAATTTAGATAGACACGTACAGCAATATGGCCGAAGCAGTACGTACGTCGAAGTTCATGGTATAGCAACACAGACGTTGCCGTTTGTTGTCCCCTGGTTCCCTCAGCGCTCAGAATGCGTTATAGCAAATATCCTTGCACCACAATACATGTACGTGTAGGTACGTGTAGGTATAGGTACGGTTCCTGCCCGGGACCTGCAGGCAAAGTACAGATCACACCCGTTCAGTGCTGGGCAGGCAGGTGCCGCTGCTGCAGACGCATCTCGGCACGGCCGGGGCGCAGTTCGACAGCTGCAGAGCGCTGCGCGGCTTCCTGCTGATGGTGACGAGACAGGGCAAGATGCTCTACATCTCCGACAACGCCAGCGACTATCTGGGACACTCTGTGGTACGCTCGCTACCTGACGTGCGTGCGTGCGTGCGTGCGTCCGTTCGTCCGTCCGTTCGTCCGTCCGTCCGTCTGGCAGCGATCCATCTTGCGCACTTGTACGAATTGTCAACATTTTTCTAACCAACACGGCTCTTCAGGAGGAGATCATGTCGCAGGGCGACAGCATCTACGACCTGGTAGACGGCAGGGACCACGGCGCGGTGCAGTCGGAGCTGCTGGCTGGCCCGCCCTCCGCTGCGGCGGGCGCGCTCGGCTGCTGGCCCGACGAGAGGGTCTTTCTCTGCCGCATGAATCTCTCCCGGGCGGCGGCCAAGCGCCAGCTCCACTACCACAAGGTGATGGTATATCGATCAGAGCGAGCGACTCTGCACAGCGAGCGACTGACGTTGCCTTGCAGTTCGTCTTGGTCGAAGGCCGCTACCTCCACCACGCCGAGTACTACCAGACGCTGTTCGCGCTCACCGGCCCGGGTGGGTCTAATTAATTCCTCTAATTAAGCAATTAGTAGACGACTAATTGCTCGACACTTTGCAGTGTTCATCCAGCCGGTCTTTGCGGCGTTCTGCAGGCCTCTGATCAACCCCGAGAACTGCGAAGTGCTCGCCGGAGGCAGCGCCTGTCTCTTTAGGTCCCTGCACCTCATGGACATGCGCTTCCTGCAACTCGACCCACTGTAAGCGTCGTATTGTAGACATGCAGTAATTTGAGTGAATACGGTAGCAATTCTCGGAGTGAATACGGTAGCGTGCCAACGTGTTGAGAGGCGCTTATCACTTGGGCTGGACGGGCGAGGAGCTGGAGGGCGAGTCCTGGTACTCTCTACTCCATCCCGCCGACGCCGCGCACGTCGGCTACAAGCACAGACTACGTGCGTGCTCATTCACGCTTGTTGCTTGTGTGTGTGTGTGTGTGTGTGTGTGTGTGTGTGTGTGTGTGTGTGTGTGTGTGTGTGTGTGTGTGTGTGTGTGTGTGTGTGTGTGTGTGTGTGTGTGTGTGTGTGTGTGTGTGTGTGTGTGTGTGTGTGTGTGTGTGTGTGTGTGTGTGTGTGTGTGTGTGGGTGTGTGTGTCGTACCACGGTGTGCACGCGCAGTTGCGCTTTGAGAGTGCTCGAATAACAAGACACGCAGCATGGCCAGTATTTTTATGCCGTTTCTTTCTGATAAAAACAAAATAGGTATGTAGCGTTTTCATTTTGCAGTGTGCCAAGAGAAAGAAGGCGCCGTCATCGTACTGGCGAGACTGCAGAGCGCCAGAGGGGACTGGCTCTGGTGTCACACTGTCCTGGCCGTCAGGGCCAACCTGCTCGACATCAAACTCCCTGAGAAGATGGCCACCGGCAAGACGTGCAGCTCCACTGTCGCGGGCGTCAGGAAAAGAGACCAAGCTGACGGTGGTCAGGCTCAAGGTGCTGATCAAGGCGATGAGCATGCTGAGAACAACGGCGCGGAGGAAGAGGAGGAGCCGGACAAGCCCAAGCACCTGATCTACGCCACGTACCAGGTTTTGAAGTGAGTGGAGCCGGGACTGCCACGCACGCACGCACGCACGCACGCACGCACGCACGCACGCACGCACGGCGCGCACGCACGCACGCACGCACGCACGCACGCACGCACGCACGCACGCACGCACGCACGCACGCACGCACGCACGCACGCACGCACGCACGCTTTTCAGTGACCTCGAAGCCATCACTCTTCGAGCGAACTCATGGATCTATCAAGTACAACAGAGCTACACCGCTTATTGTCCACCTCCCATATCGAGTCTCTCGTCAGCTTCTACGAATGAGGAAGACGCCGACTGGCCGGAGAAAGGGACGCCTGCCAACCAGGAACCGGAGGCGATGGTCGAGCTGTCACAAGAAGACTTTCCCATGGCGCATCACAACGTCTACACTGGTGGTGCGGGAATTTCCCTGTTATAGAATCTTCTTACATTTTGACAAGTCTTTGAGTTTTTTGGTCAGAGACAAAGGGGCGAAGTGCAATGCAAAGTTGACCGAACTACGAGTCTTGGGAATTTGTGTGCTACCATTCTTCCGTTCAGTGCTCGACCACGACGCGCCGCTGAAGGAGGCGCAGATCTCGGTCGAGATCCCCTCCGCCGCCTCCTTCGGTCGGTGCGTTCCCTCGCACACGGACGTCCACTCTTTACCCACACCCGAACTGTCGCCGCCCCCTCCGGCGGCCCACCACCCTGACCCGCGGCCGCTGTTCGCGCGTCCAGTCGACCGGACGCTGCCCGAGATCGAGCCCGACGACTTGGAGAACTATCTGCGTCAGATGGAGACGGCCGCGACGGAGCCGACGACGAGGCCGCAGGGCGGCGGCGGCTGGACGGCCAGTCTGGACCAGTCCTATCAGCAGGCCGTGCAGCAGTTCGAGTCCCGGCTGCTGGCCTGGCACAGTGCGCAGCAGCTGCACCAGCACCACCAGCACCACCAGCCGCTGGGACGCCAGGCTTCGGCCGCAGCTGCAGCGGCGCGCGGTCAGCAGCACCCGGCACTGCAGCGAGCGCACTCGCTGCAGACCGAGGACGCACAAAACCAGCCAGACCGCGGCTGGTCCGCCGTTGCAGCAGCGGAGCTCCTGCAGCAGCAGCAAACGCTCCAGCATTTTAGAAGCGGCCTGCACCACTAGTAGACCTTTTGAGGCAGTAGTAGGCTGCGGTGTGGTCGAGCTCCGTTCTACTGTATAGGGCACGTCTGGTATAATAGTCTCCTACATATAGGTCGCTATTTATACAGCAGGTACCGTAGCGCACGCTTCTAGAAGTTTGGAACGGTGTACGGTGCAAATGTACACAGTACGCAGGATACATGTACTGAAAATTCTCCAATAGTGCCCCACCTCCAATAGATAGCATCCCCGATCCCAATAGCGCCTCTGTGTAGCCTGGCGTCGGAAAAGGGGTGTACCCACGGGGACGTTATTGGAGAAATTACGGTATGCTGTCGCATTCAATATTGTAGCGAAATGTACATACAGTGGTCTCTGTCAACTGTATTAAATGCAACAGTTTTCGTCACCAAATAGATGAATTATTTCTCAATCAATGCGAATCATCGCCACCGTACCACATGTATGCGTTGTGTGTCCGGTGATTTGTAAATTGGCACGCCTTATTATACTGCTGTAGTGGTCGAATCGTTAGAACATTGGTGTAAACGCGAATCTTTCAATGGAATCTGCCGATATGTGATTTCATCTTTAAGATTTATCAATCTCTTATCGTGCAGGCGTGCTGCATGCACATTTATCTACCATTTGCGAATGGATTCCGTTGAAAGTATTCGCCTTAGACATGCGCACTATACGTAGGTGGTACCTTATAGGTGTGATAACTGGTCCTGTTGACCCAATCATGTTTTGTCTTTCAAAAGTTCGCTCACGTCTGTCTGTCGCGTCGTCTTGTCCTGAGTCCTGACTTGTGTCCGAGTTTGTCCGTTATTCACATTGATTGGCTGTCTGTAAGATTCAAGCTTTGGAAAAAGGTGGTGGCCATGTGCCAAAAAGTTGTCTTTGACCGATTTCGCTTATAAGCTTGGGCAGTGTATACCTCAACATGTTCTGTGTGACTGTGGTCGATTGTTGCCGATTTTGCGAAGAAATCGCGTCTGACCTTCTTGGGTGGCGCTGTCGACTCGTGA
Source organism: Paralinhomoeus sp. GSCO2_6 (assembly GCA_030248085.1). Classification (NCBI taxonomy): domain Eukaryota; kingdom Metazoa; phylum Nematoda; class Chromadorea; order Monhysterida; family Linhomoeidae; genus Paralinhomoeus; species Paralinhomoeus sp. GSCO2_6. The sequence goes on from JASAMY010001203.1 coordinate 32,537, forward strand.
AGACTTCTGAGTAGTGATGGCAATTTTGACGTTTTTCATTTTTAGGTAGGTAGGTTAGGTAAAACTGGTCACAAAGAAGCCTTAGGTAGGTTAGGTTAGGTAAGCTAGATCTTGCTGCTAGGTAGGTAGGTAATCGGGCAAATTCTTTAGGTTATAGGTAGGTAACTTAGGTAACTCCAAGTGTCAGGCAATAGTGCATGCATGTAGTGTAAACCTCCGAGTAGTGCTTGCCAGCACTATGCATTCAGCTTATCTTTACCCTGGACAGTGTTAGAGGAGGTTTTAAGAGTCTTAACTTTAAACTTTGAAAGCGCTCACCAAATCCAAAATGCAATAATCAAGCTTGTCAACATGTTTAACAGTGATTTCAGGCGTGTGTGTGTGCGTGCCTGCCCTGCCTGTTTGCGTGCGCGCGTGTTCGCGTGCGTGCGTGCGTGCGTGCGTGCTTTCGTGCGTGCGTGCGTGCGTGCGTGCGTGCGTGCGTGCGTCCGCGTGCGTGCGTGCATGCGTGCGCGCCGGTGAGCGCGTGCCGGTGAGTGCGTGCGTGCGTCCGTGCGTTGGTGCTTGCTTGCGTGCGTGTGTGCGTGCCTGCCCTGCCCTGCCTGTTTGCGTGCGCGCGTGTTCGCGTGCGTGCGTGTGTGCGTGCGTGCGTGCGTGCGTGCGTGCGTGCGTGCGTGCGTGCGTGCGTGCGTGCGTGCGTGCGTGCTGCGTGCGTGCGTGCGTGCGTGCGTGCGTGCGTGCGTGCGTGCGTGCGTGCGTGCGTGCGTGCGTGCGTGCGTGCGTGCGTGCGTGCGTGCGTGCGTGCGTGCGTGCGTGCGTGCGTGCGTGCGTGCGTGCGTGCGTGCGTGCGTGCCGGTACGTGCGTGCGTGCGTGTAAGCAGTGAATACACTAATGTGCACTTCTTGCTGTATGCGCACAATTCAAATACGGAAAATTTTATAGTATAGCCTACATATTCTAAGAATCCCAATCAAATCAGAATCCCCCGTCACAAAATCCTGGATCCGTCACTGATATACTTCACACTTTCTGCAGCACTAACAGGGTGAGGGCAGATGTTTCAATCTGGGCGAATTGGAGGCGGCAGTATTGCAGGCTTTATGTGAGGCTACAGTGAGTTGGATACACATCATTTTTTTAAAGCGGACGCCCCGAATCCCCACCCCATGATTGTTCTTCCTATGAAGATCGCCCCTCTGAGCTGAGACTGTATATTACTGTACAACCTATACCATGTTAAGTTTGAGGGAATGATGTCTCGAGTCCAAACCCCGCCCACACACTGATTCAGTAGGTGTTCTTGAGTAGCATTCCTAAAGTAAAACGATTCAGTTTCTGTAGACTACATAGAAGGACTACAATGTATTCCAGGCTACGAATATCTCGACACAGACGCAGCTAGCTGACAAAGAAATAATATTCTTGCCAACGACAACAACCAGGCAAATCCGACCGCCAGAAGCGAAAACAACGGCCACGTTCGCCTACTGTATATGCAAATGCTGCTGTTTGCACATACCATTTTTTGGCTCCATGAATTTTTGCTTAGGTAGGTAACCTAGTAGGTAACGGCAAAATCTAGGTAGGTAGGTTAGGTACAGGTAGCTGGAATTTCGCGCTAGGTAGGTTAGGTTAGGTTACCTAGGCCGAAAAAAGGCTAGGTAACCTACTAGGTAGGTAACCTAGCTAGGTAGGTTGCCATCACTACTTCGGAGTACAATGATAAACGTCAATAAATTATACAAAATGTATAAAAAGTATACAATCCGAAATTTTTCGGTACTTGAAGCGCCGTCAAAACCGCCAAAGCCGACAACAACGCATTGGTCTGCGCGCACAGTGCCAACTCGTGCAATTCGCGTCGCTCTTCTATCAGTGAATAAATAATGGTCCTACGAATGACTGGACTCGGAGCTGGTGCTACTCAACCCGCAAAACGGCGTAATAGGTGTCGTCTGGCAGGCGGCAGTAGTGAAAGGCGCCTGGAACGCCGGAGACGGATGTGAAGATGGTCTTGCCCAGTCGGCCGCGCTCTCCCGCGCTCGCGAACGTCTGCATGACGAAGGACGCTGCAACGGAATAAGCGCGCTCACTGAGGAGGCCAGCCGCTGCGGTCTTGCACATGCGCACGCACGCACCGACACGCACGCACGCACGCACGCACCGACACGCACGCACGCACCGACACGCACGCACGCACCGACACGCACGCACGCACGCACTAAAATGTGACAGCGGCGCCGAAATGTCCGGTTCCCTAGGGTACGCTGCATCATGGCGCGCTCGGACACATGGCGTGCTCGGACTGTTGAGCATGGGCCGGGCCGGCCCGGCCCTAAAAGGCACATGTTTCCATGTCTGGGTGTATGTATGGTCGCGTATGTGTATGTATGTACACGTATGTGCATGTGAGACTGTGTGAGAGTGTGTTAGAGTGTACCAACGTGTGTGCACAGCGCCTTTTTCCCTTAAACTAGAGGCGCGCGCGGCCTTCGGCCGCCATGTATACACTAAGGCACGAAGCAATTGATTTTGCATATGACGTCGAAGTGATGATAATGCGCAAGGAAACGCGTAGTTTTGTCTTTTACTTGTGTGGGCGAATGTTTCTTAGGACAGTTGTCAGCATTGAGGGACCCAACTTCATGCTCCCCCTTTGTCCATGGGGGCGTGCACCCCGTTGACAGAAACAGGCCCAAATTCTGAGTTCCTCTTTTTATCGTGAGGGCGTGCACCCCATTGACAGAAATTGGCCTAATTCTGTGTTCCTCTGTTGATCGTGAAGGCGTGCACCCTGTTGACAGAAACTGGCCCAAATTCTGTGCTCCTCTGTGCGTGCGTGCGTGCGTTTGTGCGTGCGTGCGTGTGTGTATGTGCGTGCGTGCTTGCGTGCGTGAGTGCGAAAGCGCGTGCGTGCGTGCGTGCGTGCAATCCCGTGCGTGCCTGCGTGCGTGCACGTGTGTGCATTCCCGTGCGTGCATACGTGCACGTGCGTGCACTCCCGTGCGTGCGTACGCGCGTGCGTGCGTGCGTGCGTGCGTGCATGTACGTGCGTGCGTGTACGTGCGTGCGTGCGTGCGTGCATGCGTGCACTCCCATGCATGCGTGCGTGCACTCCCGTTCGTGCGTGCGTGCGTGCACTCCTGTGCGTGCGTGCGTGCACATGCGTGCGCGCGTGCGTGCGTGCGTGCACGTGCGTGCGTGCACGTGCGTGCGTGCTCGTGCGTGCGTGCACGTGCGTGCGTGCGTGCACGTGCGTGCGTGCCTGCACGCGTCTGCGTGCGTGCATGCGTGCGTACGTGCGTGCGTGCGTGCGTCCACATGCGTGTGTGCTTGCGTGCGTGCGTGCGTGCGTGCTTGGCGTGGGTGCGTGCGTGCATGCTTGGCGTGGGTGCGTGCGTGCTTGGCGTGCGTGCGTGCGCGCGCGCACTCCTGTGCGTGCGTGCGTGCACTCACGTGCATGCGTGCGTGCACTCCCGTGCGTGCGTGCGTGCGTGCGTGCGTGCGTGCGTGCGTGCGTGCGTGCGTGCGTGTGTGCGTGCGTGCGTGCGTGCGTGCGTGCACGTACGTGTGTGTGTGCGTGCGTGCGTGCCTGCACCCGTTCTGGAAGTTTCCCAATTAGGCAAGCTACAATGTACAGTACAATGTACAATGTACCACAACTACAGTATACATTTGCATAATTATGCGGGAGCACATGCAAATGATCGTGACGTCGAGGCGAGTCATTTGATATGCAATTCATCCATGTGCAATTCGTTTGGTAGTGTTAATCTGTGCTGCAACATTTAAAAATGCGCCGTAACTACTGCATGAATTTGCATATCAAAAATCGACCTTGCCCATGACCATCTCTGGGTTGCAAGGACTCCATCGAGCTATCGCACGACCACGTACGTCAAGCGGTTCGCGAGTTTACCTCTTGCCCACACACATACACACATACACACACGTACGCAAGGCGCCTTTGTAAGCAGAAATCGCCTCCACGAGCCTTTTTGCCCACACATCTTCCCACTCATCGACACTTCCAGTTTATAAGCCCCCCCCCTATAATTAGCCCCCCCCCTATAATTATACACCCTCCTAGAGCTCGAACGAAAAAATTAGCCCCCGGGGGGCTAATTATAGGGTTTACGGTACACGCGGCGGTATACACAGTTAGCACACTACCGTGTCGAGTGAAACGCGCCGCATGCATTGACGATTGTGCTACACAGCTGTATGCGCAGCAGTTCTAGTCTACCTACCCTGCTGAACTGCCACCTCCATAACTCATCACTAGGGTTTTAAACAAGAATTGCTATTACTATTCTTTTTTTTTCCACAACTCTTCAATTACTACAGCGGTGCGTGTGACGAAGAAGTGGAGACAGCAGCTAGCCGCAACTAGTGATGGCAACCTACCTAGCTAGGTTACCTACCTAGTAGGTTACCTAGCCTTTTTTCGGCCTAGGTAACCTAACCTAACCTACCTAGCGCGAAAATCGAGCTACCTGTACCTAACCTACCTACCTAGATTTTGCCGTTACCTACTAGGTTACCTACCTGAGCAAAAATTTGTTGAGTAAAATAATGGATATGTGCAAACAGAAACATTTTGCTGACACCAGTAGGCCAACGTGGTCATTGTTTACATTTGCGGCATTGCGGCGGTCGGATTTGATTGGTTGTTGTAGCTACGTTGGCAAGAAGATCACTTCTTTGTCCACTGTGTCTCTGACGACACTTGCGATATTCGTGTACAGGGTGTCCCAGGGGCTCGGTGTCCCAGTCTACTTTGATCGCTCGCCACTCGCTTCCTTGTTGGCCAATCTTCTTGAAATTTTGACATGTTATACCTTAAACCTTTATTTAGATACGTGCAAAGTTTCAGCCAAATCGGCCAAACGAATAAACTTTTATTTGCGTCTACACAAAATCAACGGTTTTCGAAGTGGCCGCCATCCACAGCGATGCATTTCTCCCAGCGGTCTGCGACGGAGCGGCAAATTTTCAGGCAGAAGTCCGCGTCTAGGTGGGCAAACGCGTTTTCTATCGCGTCTTTCAACTCTTCGACGCTTGTGGAGCGCTGAGAGTAAACAATGTCTTTGACGATCCCCAATAACGAGAAATCGACTGGCGTGAGATCCGGCGACCTTGGCGGCCAGTCAAACGCTCCGCCGCGGCCTAGCAAACGGTTGGGAAACGCTGAATCCAACCACTCCTTAACCGGCCGAGCCCAGTGGGCAGGAGCGCTGTCGTGTTGGAAGACAGCAGCGTCAAGGTCGGGCCAGTCAGAGATCTCGTCCCACACCTTCGTCCTCAACAGCAACACAAAACCAAAACTTTTTCTCACGAAGGGGAAAATGGCTGAAACTTTGCATGTATCTAAATCAAGGTTTAAGGTATAACATGTCAAAATTTCAAGAAGATTGGCCAACAAGGAAGCGAGTGGCGAGCGATCAAAGTCGACTCCGAGCTCCTGGGACACCCTGTACATTGTAGTCCATTGGACGTCTACAGAATCTAAATAGTTTTACTTTGCGAATGCTCCTCAAGAACACCTACTGAATCGGTGCGTGGGCGGGTGGGTGACTCGAGACCAGACCCTCAAACTTGACGTGATAGATGGTACAGTACAGTGCTAGCGCGGCGCTAAGTCGCGAGCTGCTGCTAGAGGCGCGACTTTCTCGACGCTGCGCGCCTCGCCCCCAATGAAAATGCACCAGGCGCGTGTCGGTGTGTTAGTCTGTGCCACTCCCAGCGAACGTGCGTGCCAGCGACAATGCGTGCCAGCTATAGTGCATGTCAGCATCCGTGCTTGTACGTGTTTTGTGGGTGCGTGCGTACGTGGGTGTGTGCATGTGCTGTGCAGGCGTTCTGAGTTTCAATGGACTCATCCCTATAGTGAACATACGCAAGGTGCGTGTCAGTGTGTAAGCAGCAATGCAGAGATAGTATTTGCGTATGTCTGTCCGTGCGTGCGTGCGTGCTTGCGTGCGTGCGAGCGAGCGAGCGCGTGTGCGTGCGTGCGTGAGTGAGTGAGTGCGTGCGGTGCGTGTACACATGCTCAGAGTCCCAATGGGCTGTTCTCTAAAAATGTGGCACTGCAGAAAGAACGTGCATAGGCTATGCTATAAAATGTACCGTATGTGCCGTACCGTACCGTATGGATGATAACAGCAAACAGCCAGCCAACTTCAACCGAAGCGCCTGAAATCACTGTACTGTGGGCAAGCTTAACGGTTGCACTCTAAATGTGGTGAACACTTTCAAAGTTTAAAGCTGATACTCTTAAAACCTCTTCTAATACTGTCCAGGGTAAAGATAAGTTCACTGCATAGTGCTGGCAAGCTCAGCTCGGAGGTTTACACTACATGCAGGCAAAATTGCCTGACACTTTACAGCTTAGAGTTACACCTACCTATAACCTAAAGAATTTGGAAAATCACCAGTTTTGACAGCGAAATTAGCATATTATCATTCACAACTCTAGGTTGAAAGCATAGAAGCCTCCCGGGGGGGGGGGTAAGGAGAGGTTGAAAGAATAGTGTCCCGGGGCACTATTGGAGCATTTACGGCATGAGTGCAGCTTCAAGCGCCCACAATTCGATTCGATTCGATTCGATTTATTTTAACGATGACAAACGCCTGACACAGCAATACTGCCGTTAACTGCGAGAGCAGGGCGCGCCATCGGTCAAAGGAAAAGATACAGAATACACGTACATAGTGCTCGAGATGGGGAATAATTGGACTTTACCTGATATCTATGGAATGATCGAAATTGTTTCTACGTAGAAACTCGTGAAACTCGGACGAATCGACATGTCTTTGGAACTGTGTGGGGCTGAGATCAACGACGTGTTGGGGAATTGGTGATTTTTCAGTGACTTTGATGACTGTTGCCGCATTTAATGGTTAATTTACCGTTTATAGTTGCTGAAACGTACTATAATTCGTTAGTAGTAGTGTGTATACACGATATAAATGTACCTACAACTTTATTTTTGCCCCTGAATGGTACATAGCTTAACATACCCCCTTATCCCTTGGCCCCAGGGGTACTATTGGAGGGGGGGAGGGCGCCATACTTCCAACCTTGCCGTAGCCGGGGGCACTATTGGAGGATTTACCGTACCAATATACCTAGTCATCTGTTACAAGTCCAGAGCGTTTGCGAGCGTCATCGCTATGTTCCTGTTCTTGAGTTGTCGTTTTCCTAATAGCATCTATAGAAGACGTGTGAAGGGTCGGTGCACTTTCGGGCCAGCATTACCGTATGCTTTTACCGTATGTATGTTTCAGTTAACACAAGGATATCCTGAATTCGGCCTCATTATGACGCCACTCAACCAGCCAATCGTATCAACCGTCGAACGCGACTCGGTCCGTCTTGTATGGCCGGTTCGACCTTCGGAAGTCTTTCTCGAGCTGTCATTCTCCTCAGACACTCTCGACATATGGGTCAAACTCCATCTGACCAGGTACCTACAATCTACAGTACTTTTGTACTAATCATGTCATTTCAAGCAAATTGCTGCAATGGCTCTGCATCATTCAGAGAACCAGTGACAGCGATGTATGCCTACCAGTCGCGAGTCTCGACGAGAAACGGGGCCGTTATTCGCTGCATCGACGTATATCGCTGCCGACGAACGGGCAACCCGCAGAGCTCGAGAAAGCCCACTCCTGCCAGCTGCTTGTTGGCAAGCCGCAGTTCGAGTTACCGGGGAGTCTGCGGCTCGTCCCGCCGCCCTTGGCCGAGCGATTGGTCGCCCACTACTACCAGCTCGTCGTCAAGGCATGCGTAGATGTTGTGCCTCATTTGTTTTCAACGACCTGTGCGACTTTCGTCGCAGGGAGCCGGAGTCGGTGTGAAGCCGCCGATGAAGACGCCGGTGCCGGGCTGCAGCCGCTGGCTGGAGCTGCTCGCGACTGGCGACAAGGCCGACCTGGAGATTGTGGCCAGCGATGGCACGGAATTCAAGGTTTCCTTGTTTCCGTAAAACCTCCGCTAAGCACCCAGGACGCCTACAGTGTACCATTTCGGATTCCCTCGGGGGGGGGGGGGGCGCTTATCGAGCTAGCTATGACTTCTGCAAATGGCGAGAGTTCACAGCGTGTGTGAGAATGCCCAGTATACCCCGTTTGAGGCCCACTCCTTCGTGGTGTCGAACGCGTCCGTTGTCTTCGCCGCGATGCTGTCAGCGAAGATGCGCGAGGGCTGTGGTGGGCGCGTCGAGCTGTCCGACTTCGGCCCTGACACTGTCCGCCGACTGCTCCGCTCCCTCTACGGCGGCATTTTCGACGTCGCCGACGAGACCGATGGGCCCGACGAGCTGCTCGAGCTACTCCGCGCCGCCCACATGTTCGTAGCTCGCCGCTTTTTTTGCAACCTGGAACTTGGAACCTGAAACGAACTTTTTGCCCTGGAAGCCGTTGAGTCCACTCTGCAGGTACCAGATTGAGTGGCTGCTAGAGGCGACGGGCGTGAGCCTGCTGGCGCACGTGTCGCCCGAGAACGCGCTGAGGGTGGCGACCGCGGCGCTGCGGCTGGACGTCGACCTGCTGCTGCACGCCGCCCTGCAGCACCTCGAGGCGACGGCCGACATCGCGGAGTCCCAGCAGTGGCGCGACGCGTTCGGACCAGCGTCCAAGGCGGTCGCCGTTCTACTCAAACAATTTAAAGAAAGTTAGGTAACCATTGGAATCGTTTTTCAATATTTTCTTTAGAAATGGGCAAATCAATGGAATATTTCCTGCATGTACATATGTAGATCTCGGCAATTCTGTTTGGTTGGCGATTAAAGAATGTACATAGAAGCGATTATGATTTATTGATGTTGGTCTACAAGATGCGCTGTGTATTGGGAAGCGTGATTCAGTGAGCGTCGAATTGAGTTATCGTTTTCAATTCAAGTATGTACATTTTCGGCAATACCTACATATTTCGGTTGATCGTTTGCCTGCATGATGATCGGGGATTCGATTGGAGTAGAGATTTGAACACTTACCGCAAAAATATTCCAAAGGCAGAAAAGAAAATGTTCGATGTCAGTTGCCAACAATATTTTATTACTTACTATGTAAGTCAGTACCGGGTTTTTAGCGTGTGGATTGTAGCAACTTCATGTTCTTTTAGTTTCAAGTACGCTGAAGTGAAACGCAAACAATGCGCGACCATTGACGACAAACAACGCGCTGTAAATGACCGTACCATACATACCGTATGTAAGTACCAAGAAGCTCCAATTACACGCCTGGACAAAGAAAGAGCGTCGTTTCGTTACCATGGTCACTCACGGTGGGTGTGTTGCAGCAGTATTTTCGGAAAATTAAATTTTGTTGCAGTCAGAAATTAAAGCTACTTTGTGCACAGTGCGGCATCACAGCCCCTGCAGCGGTTGGTTATCCATCACACGTACCACTCCTTAAAGTCGCGCCTACAACTACTGCTGGCGCCGCCGACCGCTTTTGGTTGCGACGGTGGCTTGTAGACGCCACCGTTTGCAATGGTTGTAGTCGTCGTCGCGACCATGTTGGTGTGGCCGTTTGCCTTGACGACGGTGTCCTTCAGGGGAGGGGGTGTCTGACCCAAGTGGCTCGCCGTGGCCGCCGTCCTGCCCAGGAGTTCAGGAGTGGCCTGGGCCGTGGACGGCTGAGGCGAGAGCGGTCGGTAGGCGGCGGCGGTGACCGGGGGCGCGACGGCGACGGCGACGCAATCGTCGTCAGCGCCAACGGCCCTCGCGAGGCAGTAGCACTTGAAGACGACGCACAGCGAGAGGGAGATCATGAAGATGAGCGAGAGGGAGACGATCGAGATGACGGTCGTCTTGGGGAAGTGGGCGAGGATGCCCTCCGAGTCGGACGAGTCGTAGCGTGGCGTCTTGGAGCCCGGGTTGGCTGGAGCTCGCACCGGAGGGATGGTGGAGCGACCCTTTCGGCCACCACTCTCACCTAGATTGGACTCTCCTGGAGCCGCCGCAGTGGTAGTGGTCGTCGGTGGTGATTCCTTTGTTGTGGTTGTAGTGGATGCAGTGAGAAATATTTTGGTTGTAGACAGGGTGACCAGGCCAGCAGACGTGCTGCTGGGAAGGAAGGCTGCAGGTGTGGTTGTAGTAGTTGAGGAGCCGCGAGCAGTTGAGAATAGGGTGGTAGAAGGAGACCATTTAGTGGTCGTGCTGGTCACAACAGCGGTACTGACAACACCAAAGTCACCTCCAGAACCGGCGCCACCTCGAGTTCTTCTCTGTGGCTGGGCCACGATCAGATCTACAGCGGATTAACATGAGCATGTTGAATTTTCAAGGTACCGCGTCTACTGTTTAGTTGCTGTCTATCTGTTTATTTATTTATTTATTTATCTTTTGCATACCTACATTGTATCTTCATCTACATACAATGTCAGTATGCAGACAGAGTACTCTGTACCTGTTGTTGCGCCTGCTGCAGCCTCCAGTTCCTCGTCACACGCATCGCTGTAGTAATAGCAGTTCTTGCTAGGAACCCTAGTGATGAGTTCTGGAGGTGGCAGCTCAGTGGGGTTTGTGGACTGAAAACGCGGTAGTCAGTACTCCATGCAGGCGTGCAGCTGCGCACTCACTCACCCTGGCGACTCTTCTGCTGTGCTGCTTGTGGACCTCATCACCCATGGTCTCATGGACCTGGAGCACTGGAGGCACAGTGCTGGGTTTCCTTGGAGACACCGTGACTTCCACGTCGCCCACAGAGGTCATCTTGTCATCTCCACTGGCGAACATGTCCAGCAGAGGCAGTCCATTGTAAGAAAGTCCTCGGATTTCGCCGGTAAACGGTTTGGGTATGTACTTCTGAGCGCGATGCGCCACTTGTCGTTTTCTGCGGTACTCTTGCAGCGTCTCACCACCGACGTAAATTGTGTGCACCTTTTCGAGTGTGTTTTCCTTTTTGCCTCGGCCATTCTGACTTCGTCTAAACGTTAATGCAACATTTTAGGCAACTAGGATACTGTGCGATGTAAAATACTGAAAGCTGCGAGTATCAACCAACTCATCTGTTACAATACCTGTCAATTAAGTTGCCATCGATTCGGAGCTCACTAGAGCCAAACGAGCGCTTGAACCTAAAGAATGTATCTAGATTGGCGGGGCAGCGGGCATTGTGACTATTTTAAGCTTTTGCTTTTTGATGCCTGGTTATTTGGTGCTTTACCTGAGCTCATGATAGCCTCCATCGTCATAGAACGTGCTAGCGTCCTTCAGTTCTACCGGACCTTGGCCAACGTCGTACACAACTTTGGCCCTCCCATACTGAAAATGTTGACAACTTTGAACTGGTTCAATTATCTATGTATTTACTAGTTGTACGTCGCATACGTCGAGACCGATGCTCAAGAAATCTTTCGGTTGCTTGGACTCGACGGAAAGTAAGACCGATTTTGCAACTTTTCTGGTCGATCTGAAGGCCAGCAAGATGTCGTCTGAGGAATAGTCTGGATATTGGTCTGCAGGATTCCTGTAGACAATGAGCCCAGGTCCTGATCCAAATGCGACTGTTGTCGCGGCTGAAGCAAATTCTATTACCATTTTGAAATGAAATGCTTTAGGTTGTTCGTTCTTACGCTCTTTGCATCTCCGGCCGACAAACGTGCTCTCGGAACAGTCGCAAACGGCGCCTTCCCACTGCTGCCAGCACTTGCCACCGTTGGAGCAGTGAGCGTCATGGCAGAGCGTGGATGGCTCTTAAATTAGGTATTCTTTTAACGAGCACGCACACACGCACAACTGCATTCACAGTGCGTTGCACACGTGTAATAGTGCAAATTTAGCACCTTTGCATCCATGCGTGGTTTCCAGAGGCGGAGATGTGTGCTCATCCAAGCTGACAGCATGTCCATTCACTTTCATATTCGCGATGCAGCCCCGGAAGCCATTATTGTATGTCATACGATGTCCCAGATGCGCAGCCTGTTGAATGACCTGTCTCGGCAGTTTGCTCAAGTAAATTGGGCTGTGCAGATCAAGTGTTGACAGATCAGACAGCGCCAATAGCTTTCGTCGTTCATCGACGATAAGGGAGTAAGCGTCCCCTTTCTTGTGGGAGAAAACCACCTGTGCAAGAGTTTCAGGTAATGATTTGGCTTTAATTCGTTTCTGAACCAAACCAACCTTGTGCCACTTGAAATCATTGACTCTGCAGTTGTCACAGTTGAGCTTCAGTTCTCCCATTTGTCGCTTGTTACCAAAGGTGAGTTGCACGAATCCTTTTTCCAATTGCACCATAACAAAGTCCCCAGAAACACCTTTGCAGTAGAGGAGTTGTGCGTGTGCGTCCAACGTTCGGAATTGTACGGACAACTGCATCGAGCCAACGTTTTTGGCAGAAAATACGACAGCTTCAATGGGCGCTGTCATGGCAGAGTCTTGGGAAGCAAACGAGACTGACTCTCGGACGGATTCTGGCCTAGAAACGCTTGGAAGTATGCCGGTAGGTCCTTCAAAATGCGCACATGTGCATCTGCCTGCACACTACTTATGTATGTGTACTAGAGTTGGGCGCGTATTTTTTCAAACGTATTTTTTCAAAAAAAATACACGTATTTTTTTTTGAAAAAATACGCTGCCGTCTGTATCTTATTTTTTAAAAACTACGGTCGTAGTCGTAATCGTAAGGTCATAGTCGTAAGTCGGAGTCGTAAACCTGTATTTTGTTGAATCAGCCTGCAATAGATAATAAAACCTTTGTTGTTAATCAATGTACCTTACATTGAACAGCATTTTGTGAGTTGTGTGGTGGGTAGACTTCCCAAAAGACGATTTGTTTTACATCACATTATTCTTACGACGCTTAGGTTTTGCTTACAGTAAGTTTTTGGATGCAGCGGGACCCAACAATTGATTCTGCCAGCTTTTGCTATTGCTAGCTCCTCTTCACGCCCTCAATTTCTGCGTCGCGCCCTGTGTCGCGTTCTTTGCTCACTTTGTTGGATGCCAAAATCTCCGGGTCGCTCATTACTTCGCTTACGCACCACTCACCCACACACTCAGCTCTCACACACACGTACGCACACACACTCCTACACGTCCGCTTGCGTGCTTGCGCAGTTTTACAGCGTTGCAGCGTTTGTATGCACCGATTTCTAAGCTTTGGAGACTTTGCTGATGGCTTACTATGATGTATGGTACATGTACATACGTACTCTAAAAAATACAAAAGATACGTATTTTTTTAAAAAAATACCGTTTTTTTTTTCAAAAAAATGCGTCGGTCCAAAGTCAAAACGTATTTTTCCCAACTCTAATGTGTACAGCCCAGTGACCAAGTAAAACCGACCCAGCAAATGGCAGCCGCAGAAGATTCCAGTTGTTGAAAGTCAAATGGTCAATGTCTCCATCAAAGAGCAAGTCTCGACCAAACGTGTCTGCTGCATTGTCAAAGTCTGTTGAGCCACCAATTTCAAAAAGATTGTACTGCGTCTCCAGTTTATCATGGCGTACATCATGTGTTAATAAGGTCTCTGAAATCAAAGTGGATGTAGTGAACTCTGTTTCTGTTTATTTATCTGTTCATCACTGCACACACGGGCACAGTACGAACCCTTCTCGAACACTTTGCCATCGAGAAACGCTTCGAAATTGTGTCCAGTCCGCTTCAAGCTGACCAGGTGCCACTCGTTGTCGTTCAAGAGTTCTCCAATTTCTTTTCTAAGATTGACCTGTCCTTTGTCGCTGTCACACAGGTAGACCAGTTTGCCATTCCATAGAACCAGCCCAATGAAAGAAGAGGCGGTTCCACTGACTCTGGCAAACAGCAGCGAACCCCTCTTTCGTTTGGTTCGAAATCTCACTTGGATTTCTTCAGTTTGACTGCGCACGAGAGAAGGCAGACGAATCACTGGACGAGAGACATTTTGAAGTGAGAAGGCATTCACGGCTGGGTTTGCTGAAGATGCGCATCGCGTAGTGGTGCAAAACAAACGACAAAGTGTACAACAACAACAAAAATGCAAGGCACAGACCAATAAGAGCACACAGACGAACAGCAATACCAAAACCCTCACTGTTGCAGTTGTCTGAAGTGCAGCGGCAGGTGGGCGAGTCTCCATCAATGCATAGACGCTGGCTCAGGCAGTGGAGCGAACTGCAGCCACTCCCTCTGGCGTCATTCTCACAACCAGTTACCACATCATCGGAGTACTCGAGAAAGTCCACTGCAATTCCATTGAGCAGAAGGTTTCTGAGGCAGCCAGTGAAGCTCGAGCGCAGACTTCCACTGTGTATCATCGGTGGAACCACGGACCAGCTGGACAGGTTGGACCAGTCCATCCCACCAAGCCACAGGACACTGGAAGCCCTGGGAAACAGTTCGGCGCTGGCACCGTCCCCATTGGAGGGCGACACAACAGTTGAGAAATCGGTGGGTGCATCGCCATCGACAGAGATGTGACCGCCTCCAGTGGGCTTCAGATAGAGCTGGACATGGTGCCATTTTCCATCGTTCAGCTTCCGAACACCAGGCTGGAAGAATACATAGGTAAGATTGCAGTAATTTTCTGATTGCCATTCACAAATCGTTGTACCACGATTGGAATGGGCTCTCCTCCCAAGCGCAAGCTCATGAACAGCTGGCCATCCCGAAATTCCAGCGACAGAAACTGAAACGTGCCAGCATCCGACGCGATCCGTGAAATGTCAGCACCATTGTACAGCAAGAGCGCATCAGTGGCGTAAGTTCGAAATTCCAATCCTGAACAAAATGACGTGTCCTGCACGAGCACTATGTAAGAGTCTGCTCATTGCATCCTCACGGATTGTCCCTGCAGAGGTCCCTATGGTCCACGGTGGTAGACTCAAAAGCTGTGAGCCACCGTTGCCTTTTAGTCTTACAAACGTAATCGCTTTTGGTGGGCCAGCGGTTCTGCACAGCCCCTCTTGGGCGCTCTTTTCATCGTTGTTAAATGTACTGGACCCAACTTTCATGGATGGTGTTCCAGATAGCTGGAACATTGAGTCTGCGTCCATAATAGAAGACTTCGTTGTGAATTCAACGCGTCTTCCGTCCGTTTCGAAAACAGCCTTAACAGAAGACATAAAGTCCATGCAACTGGTTAGCCGCAAAAAGCGAGCCAAACCTGCGCAAGACACCCGGTGAAGTTGTCCATTTTCCCATGGCGGCGCCTCAACCAGTTTGCATGGCCACTGTTTGGTGGTGCTCCACCAAGAAAAGCAGCTCTGTGCGTGAGCCATTGAGCAGCGTCTGCGTGTCGACTGGACGCGAAATACTGCCTGTCCACCGAGAGCGATATCTGAATTGATTCCCCAAAGAATGAAACCACGTTTATGCTCAGTTCCACTAAATCGATCCAGAAACACGCTAACGCAGGACCGCATGCGCACGATGAAGAAAACACTTAAAGAAACTGGTGGAATTCGGCTGATAGCAGCAACATTGCGACGGCAAACACGAGAAGACTCACATTGACCACTCCAGGTTGGATTGCATCATTCTTCTGAGCTTTTTGTGGAGACGGCTAAAGTTCGGTTTTTGACAGGGTATCCCACAGTGCATTGTGCAGAGGAGTCTACCCTTACTCAAGGAGATGAGCCGAGCGTGAGCGTATCAACCGAGTAGTGAGTTCCCGGGTATGTGCAATCAGGTGCGGGCATGCATTCTGAGATCTTAGTTAGAACGTAGAAGTACACGCACCTCTTGAATGTGTCGGTGCAGCACCACCGAGTGCCACCGATTATCCGCGATGGAGAAGGTGCTCCCAGCGCGGTTGGTCCACTGCGGCCCAGGCTCGAGGGTGACTCGCGAGCCGTCCACCAACGAGTCGACAAACAGCGATCCTCTCGCGAGGGCCAACAATAAGACGCCCTACATTGTGCAAAATAAAAAAAAATATAAAGAAAGGCACTCAAATCAGTACTACCAACATTCGTGCTCTGCGTGTAAAACAGCAGGCCGTCTGGTCGGTTCGTTTTGAATCTCAGCGTGAGACGCTCATCTCTCGCTGGGAATGGCGTGTCGAAGGAATACCGGACAAGCTCGCTTCCATAGAGCGACAGAACCGAGACGTCTTTTGCTGAACGCGGACATATTTTGTGTTAGACTTTACTGCCACCATTTACCCGAACCTCTCTCGCAGTACGTCCCTCCATAGTCGGTTTTTGAGCAATCGCACGCTGGGCCGCTTGCGGAGTTTAAACAGGCGCCACCATGCCTGCAGAAGAACGGTGCCAGCACGTCGCAGCCGTCTGCACGCTCAGATGTCACTCCAGAGGCTTCCTTGACGTATGGAGTGGTGATGCCCGCTGCAGTTTCATAGAGCAAATCAACAATGGCTCCTGCCAGCCTGGGCAGATGCC
Source organism: Paralinhomoeus sp. GSCO2_6 (assembly GCA_030248085.1). NCBI lineage: Eukaryota > Metazoa > Nematoda > Chromadorea > Monhysterida > Linhomoeidae > Paralinhomoeus > Paralinhomoeus sp. GSCO2_6. The sequence continues at coordinate 48,869 of JASAMY010001203.1, forward strand.
GAACGATGGGACTGACCAGCTCCGAGTCTGGTATTGTCTAAAGCGTTCGCAGTTCGTATTGCAGTTGCTTCAGATGCGTAACACTAGGCAAGCAAAGTTGTCGATACAATCAGGGTGTACGCGTCAGCGTACAACCCTAATATGTGACCACTTGTTCAGTGCGCATTTTCGAATTTTCAATCGCCTATAACTTTTGATTGCCTGAACGGATTTCGTCGCGTTATGGCTCAAATGAACCGCCTTCTTCTGGGGCATCGAACGCGCCATAACGCGTTTCCTTGTTTTACTGTAGGGGGTCAATAGTTCCAAAAATGTTTCGAAAGCGCGTCCTTTTTTTTTCGTGTTCTCTGCCAGGTTTTCGGACCGCCATTCGTGAACGATACTCTCGATCGGCATGAAACTTTGCAGGTGTTGGCGGCTCATGATGAGATTCTTGTCGCCCAAAGCATTCGGCTCTAGGCCGTGGCATGTGTAGCTATGGTCCATTTTGACGATTTTTCTCGGACATAGTCGTTTTTTTTGGCAAAAGTTTGTCCTCTATAGGCGCTTCAACCGTTGATCTGAGAGTTTCGCTATAATGGAGAAAGTTGATCGCCATGACCTGGAATAGACCCCATTGAAAAAATTAGTCACCCAAGACGCACCAATATGTCTACACTCTTGGGAAATTAATAAAAATCGGCGATATTTCGGAGTGGTTAGCTCGGATGGCTTTGAGGTCAATAATAAAGTTAATCACCGATTGGTGGGGAACATTTCATTCCTTAGTGCCAACGCGCTCCGACGCACCAAAATATTTTCACTTTTGGGAAAATCGCAATATCTCGATGTGGGTACGTCGGATCACTTCGGCTAAAACAGAAAAGTTGACTGCCTGCACGTGTAGATCATTTTGATTCTTTACATCGCTATGCTCTGACGAACCAATATGGCACTGCAGATGTGCACGCACACACGCACACCTTCAAATGGGCTGCTTCGCAAACAACGATGTGGGTAGGCGATGTGGGTAGGCCGGATCATTTCGGTTAAAACACGAAAGTTAACCGCCTAGTCATAGGGATCATTTTCATACTTTACATCACTATGCTAAAACGCAGCAATATAGCACAACTGCAAGCGCACGCACGCACGCACATAATGTACCGCTTATGGCGCAGCACTATAGCAAAACTGCATGCGCATGCATGCACGCACACACACGCTCACACGCTTCGATCGCGCCATCGCAGGTATGCGCATGTCCGTCGGACCGGTTGCAAGTAACGCGCGGCACACTTCTTTGCCTGGGTGTACACTGTATCAGAGCGGATTTTGGATTTTTTGATCGCCTATAACTTTTGATTATCTGAACCGATTTTGGCGCTTTTCTATACGATGCGTGTCTCCTACTGCGATTGAGGGATTGAGGGATTCCACTGGACACGCTACATTTGCTTTTTTTGGTACGCTGGGGCATGTGTGCGTTCTGGTCTGCTGCTGTATGTCTGTATGTGCGTGCGTGCGAGCGTGCGTGCGTGCGTGCGAGCGTGCGTACTTGCGGGCGCGCACACGTGTGTGCATACCTGAGTGCGAGCGTGCGTGCGTGCCTGCATAGGTTTTGCGTATCAATGCTTGTCTTATGAAAAAACACTGTATTAAGGAAAAATTTGCAGGTGGCTGCAAAAAAAAGGTGAATATGTGACGCTATTTTGTTAAAGTCCAGTTTGAAAAAGAGGGGTATTAATTAAGGCATGCCTCATTGATGCTCTCACGCACGCACACTCGACCGCACTTACGCCCAAACCCCTCCCCCAAAGCTCCTCCCCTTCCCCTGCCGACGCGGCTTTGATTCCGACCCGAGTTCGCCTCGGCTCTGACCCGCGCCAGTGTCGCGCCACACTACCCTGCAGTGGACCGACACCTTTCTCTCCTTCTCCACTCTCTTCCCTTCCTTCACGACGACCTAGCCACGCCCTGAAGCCCAGAGGCACAACAGTCAGCGACGCGCTATCCAACGACTCTGCACGACGCGCCAAACTCTCAAAAAGGCGAGTCGCAAAACAAGAAAACGCGCAGAGTGACGAACGACCGGAAAAGGCCGTTCCCACGGGCGAGGGGGGGGGGGTGGGGGGACGGAGGCCTTTACACACAAAAGATATACGGCGCGCTCGCCAGCTGGCTGGCCCGCTGCCACGACAGACGTACAGGCGAACAGCGGGGGCGACACACACACAGTGACGGCAAAGGCTACAAAGGGGTGGCGGGGGAGAAGAGGGTGCAAAGACCCCTGGTCTTTACAGTCTCCCTCCTCTTTTGTGGACTCCGTCCACGCTTGCCGCAGCAGACGAATAGACATTGCCCTCGGAACCACCCACTTGCAGGGCCTTTAGCAAGGGGAACGGCTGCTGCACTGGCTTCGTCTGCTCTTTCTCCATGTCCACTCTGGCCTTGTACTCAGACGTCTCCAACTGGTCCAGGTCCAGCTCACCGTGCTCCGGAGCCAATGCAGGGTTGCTCAATGGCAAGCACAACGCCAGGGAGACGCTTTTCCAGTTGACCACGTCCTTGGCCAAGACCTTCTTGTTTCTCAGGCAGTCCTCGTCGGCACCCTTGAGTCGACGCTGCCACACAGACTGCCGCTGGTCCATGCGCAACCGGCCTTGCTCGTCCAGTATGTCGGACCCCTCGAGCAAGTGACCAAGCTCAGGGACAAGCATCTGCTCACAACTGCTCGTCTCCTGCACTTCAACAGCGAAGTGGGCCTCTCCGACCGGGCGATCGCCCTGGCCATGGTCGGCGGCTTCGCCGGTGTTCTTCAGCTCTTGCATGCCATGGCTCTGGATCTCTGCCGCGTCATTGGACTCACTGTCACCAAAGTCGGCATCGGGCCGCAGGGACCTGCCCGCCGTATCCGACAGTTTCACAGTCTCGGTGACTGCCAACTGACTGCCCGGCTCGTAGTCGTTCGCCAACGCTTGCGCCTCAGCAGTCGTCTGCTGTCCTTCGGAGTGACACAGGCGCTGCGCGCCGGTCAGACCGACCAGAGGGGCACTCGCCTCTCCCCTGGAACGCGCTCGAGCCCATGAGAGTCTCCTCAAGGCTTTCCCCATGCAGCGAGAAACTGGGTCTGCTTGCCGTCGGGCCAGGCGCTCTCCTCGGCCCACAGCATCTCGCTGCCGTGATTCAACGGCCAGCTGTCGACGTCAACAGGCGACTTGGAGTGAGCAGATTCCAGCTTCAGCCTCGTCTTCTTGACTCGAAACACGTCGCCGTCATCGACGTCGCGTTCGTCTCGCACGCGAGAGAGTTCCTGTCTGCTGTTCTTGCCACTGGAGTTGGAACTGTCACCCCTACTGCCAGACAACACGCCCCTATTGCCAGCCTTCGTCGTCGCCGCCTTCATCTCCTCGGTCTTCTCGACCTTGACCGCGACCTCCTTGCCCTGGCCGCAGCCATCCCAACGCCTGCGACCTGTCTCCATCCGGCTGATCTTCTGGCGCTCCCCGCCACTGCCCTGTGCGTGCTTCAGATAGCTGGGCTCCTGCGTCTCCTCAACACAGAAGGCAGCCAGCCCGATCTCGCCCTGGCGAGACGGCACAGACAGTGTGGGTGCCTCCTGTCGACTTGGCTTGGCAGTCGACTTCCGTCTCCACGGCACATCGCACTTCGAGGAGCCGTGCAGCTCGCACACTACCTCGACGACTTCCTCGATGCCAGCCCGCTTCTGTCGCCGAATCTCGAGCCGAACCTCGAAATTCCGTCTCTTCTTGCAGCCAGTCTGGCTCAGTCGGCACACTGTGACGTCCTGCAGCTGCAGCGATTCCGGCTGCTCCTCCACCGGCTGCACGTCACTCGCTTTGGACTCGACTCGACTTTGAGAAACTGCTCGACGCAACAGCGGAGTCTTACGTTCTGTATCGCCGTCAGAGTCGTCCAACTCGCAGAGCCCTCTGCCCTCGAGCAGTGCCTCTCTCTTCTCCATCTTCGGCCAGTCGCTGTAGTGCGGCTGCCATCCTTCCTCCTTGTTCTTGTTGACGACGACTTCGCCAGCCATCAGAGACGTGCTCTGCTTGGACGTCAAGCTCTGCACCTTGCAGTGGTCGTCGGGCGCCTCCAACACGGTCGCTCGCAGCTGACGCTCGCTCGGCTCCTCACCGACACAGCTCCACTGCGCTGTCAGCGAACTCGTCGAGCCACTGACAGGACCGGAAGGCCTGCTCGCCAGACACTGCACTCCGGGTGGCGACTTCTTCTCCTTCTCCTCGGGCTCCTCCTTCTCGAACTGGGGGCGGATGGTCGGCGCGCGCTGCTCCTCCACAGCGGCCTCCACGACAACGCTCTCCTCGAGCGCGTCCAACGCGCCCTCCCAGCTCCCCTGGGCGGCCGTGCTGCAAAAGGTGGGCGAGCTCTGCTCCACCGCAGCCGCCTCTCCCTCCTCTTGCCGAGACTCCGTCTCGCGTTGCTGCTGCTGAGCCAGTCGCTCGTCGTGCTCAACCATGTATGCACCACGGCCACCTCGCTGACTGTCACCGCGGCCACGCCCGTACGGACGCGTGGCAGGCTGTGGACAGTCACGCGCCAAGTGCCCTTGGCGGTCGCAGTTGAAGCACTTGAGTGGCTCAAAGCGTCGCTGCTGGAACGGCGGCTGCGCAGCCACTCGCTGCTGGCCATCGCCCTGCTGGCTGCGTGCCACCCTCGCCGCCACGGCTCTGTCGAGGAGCTGCTCGTGCTTCTGACGAGCCTCCGACAGTTCGCCGGCGCGACGCAACCAGGTGACGATGTCGTCCAGCGGCTGGCTGTGCATCGTGAGGAGCTGCAGATGCCACTCCTGGGGCGCAACGCGCATGAGGACGTTCTTGGCCTCATCGTTCCACTGCTCCGTCGAGAGGGTGGGGTGGGCCTTCATGACCAAGTCCCTGATCTTGGCCACCAACTGGTCGACCGTCTGCCCCTCCCACACGAGATCCTGGAGCTGGTGCCAGTAGTACTGCCGGTGGCGGTTAGCTCCATACAGCTCCTGCAGCTTGGCCGCGATCTCCTCAAACGTCAGGCGCTTCTTCGCCAACTGACGTCGGAAGTTGATGAGCGCGAGCTCGGCAGGTCCGGTGAGCCAGGCCATAAGGTAGTAACCCCATCTCGAGCGCGGCTCCTGCGCGGCCTCGGCCCTCTGCTCGAAGCGGAAAAGGAGCGCCTCCACCGTCAGCGTGTCGTCAGACCGGCCCGAGAAGCGCTCGTGCGTCTTCGTCAGCTTCTCGTTGTACGGCCCCAGCTCGGCGATCGTCCTGTCGCTGCCGACCGCACTCAGTGCGCCCTCGACGGAGTCGTCGGCGTGTCGCTGTTGTCCTCTCACTCTCTGCTCAGCCACAAGCGGCGGCGTCGCCGGCCTGTGCTGCCCGTCTGCGTACGGGGTCGAGAGCGCTTCCGTCATCCTGTTGAAGTTGGCAGCCACCTGCTGCTGCTGCTGCTGCTGACGACACTGCTCGCCCGACGGCTGGCCTAGACGGTAAGGAACCGTGCTCGCCAGGGCAGACTGCACAGCAAACTCGACGCCGGTCGCAGCTTGCGGTCGGTTGCCGACTTCCGGCCCAAACTGGGGGGTGCTGCTCCTTTGCAGCTGCGGCGGCGCGTCCCAGACGCCCGGCGCGCTCACGCCAACTGGCCCTCCCAGTCGCGCGCCCCCAGCACCGACTCCTCCCTGCGCTCCACCTCCCTGGTGTCGGCCGTCGCTCGTCGTCATCGCCAGCGGCGCGCTGCCGTTGTCCCTCGGCGCGTAACCCTGCGCTGGCGCGGCAGAGGCGTGAATTGCGGCGGCGCCTGGCGCCAGACCCGCGGTGGCTGGAAAACCCTTCGGCGCACCCAACAACGCCACTCCGCCCGCCTGCGCGCAGTCGAAGGCGCCTCTGCCGTCTCCCTCCATCGTCGCTCCACTGTAGGCTTGCGGCGGCGCACACGGAGGCGTCTGCGAGACGGTGGCGTAGCTGGCGGCAGCGCTCAGCGCCTGCCCCATGGCCGGATGACCCTCGGCCCAGCTACCCACGCGCTCGGCTCGCTGCACTCGCCAGCGCCTCTTCTTCCAGGCGCGGCAGTCGCTCCACTCGACACAGGAGTCGCCTGTTGCTGCCACTGCTGCTGCTGCTGGTGCGCGAACTGGACGCCTTGCGCAGCGCCGCCACCGTCGACAGCGGTCGGAGCTGGCGTCGACGAGCTGACGAGAGACTGCAGGAGCGGCGCAGCAGCCGAAAAGTCGGTCGACAGTCGGTTCTGCTCCGCCCGCAGGCTCTGCAGCTCGCCGGTGATCGCCTGCAGCATCTCCATCACTTGGCGCTGCTGCTGATCCGCGCTCCTGTCGCTGACGTGGACGCCGCCGACGCCGCGCACTGTCGACGCAGCGCTGCCCTTCTGCAGGCACTGGGGACACACCACCGCAGTGGGGTCGGTCGACAGGCAGCTCGCACACAGCCTCCTGCAGCAGCCGGCCTCGCTGCACTCCTCGTCCAGAGTCGACGCGTCACCATCGCAAGCCCAGCACTTGCCCGCTGGCTGCGACATCCTCTTCTCAGTCGCCGGCGCTTCCTTCTGCCGAGGCGACTCTCCTCTGCCTCTGCCCATCGTCGCTTGGAAGGTGGGCGCCAGAAGAAGAGGGGAAAACAGGAGGCTGAGGCTGGGTGCTGGATGCCGAGCACCAGTACCTCCCCCTCCTCTTCTCCCACACTCCGTGGGGCGCTGAGAGACGAGCTGCTCTGCCGGCCCGGCCAGACACAGAAGCAGCGGCGCAGGTGCGAAGCTCGGTCGCGGCACCACTGTAGAAGCTGTCAGCAACGGGGCAGGCAGCCGGCAGGACGGCGGCTTTGCTGGCGACGATGTCGGCACAGCGGACGAGGGACGTCCCGGACGTCGCCTCCGTCGGCTCTCACGCACGCACACTCGACCGCACTTACGCCCAAACCCCTCCCCCAAAGCTCCTCCCCTTCCCCTGCCGACGCGGCTTTGATTCCGACCCGAGTTCGCCTCGGCTCTGACCCGCGCCAGTGTCGCGCCACACTACCCTGCAGTGGACCGACACCTTTCTCTCCTTCTCCACTCTCTTCCCTTCCTTCACGACGACCTAGCCACGCCCTGAAGCCCAGAGGCACAACAGTCAGCGACGCGCTATCCAACGACTCTGCACGACGCGCCAAACTCTCAAAAAGGCGAGTCGCAAAACAAGAAAACGCGCAGAGTGACGAACGACCGGAAAAGGCCGTTCCCACGGGCGAGGGGGGGGGGGGTGGGGAGACGGAGGCCTTTACACACAAAAGATATACGGCGCGCTCGCCAGCTGGCTGGCCCGCTGCCACGACAGACGTACAGGCGAACAGCGGGGGCGACGCACACACAGTGACGGCAAAGGCTACAAAGGGGTGGCGGGGGAGAAGAGGGTGCAAAGACCCCTGGTCTTTACAACAAACCGTGTATAAAAATTGAACCAAACGCAGCAACACGTCACATATTTGGCATTTTTTGTGCGAGCCACGAGCGAGAATTGTGCGAGAAAAAAATACGGCACCCTGCTAACATTTGTGACATGTGGGTTGTCACCACAGTTAGTGATGTGTAGGCATACATACTGTACTGGCTCCATTTGGCATTCCCCTTTTGGCATTTCACCCAATGATGAACTACAACGTTTGCATAGTGCCATGCACCATTTTACATCTTGTGCGTGCATGTGCGTGCTTGCGTGCGTGCCTGCATGCATTCGTGCATGCGAGCCTGCACGTGCATCGTGTTCCATGTGCAAGATCATGGGGTCCTTCCTGTCTGTCTCACAACCAAGTGGCATTCGGTCATGCGGTCCTTCCTGTCTGTCTCACAACCAAGTGGCATTCGGTCATGCGGCATATGTGAGTGCAGTGTGTGTAGGTCTTAATAATTGCCACTGCACCTTCCTATGCACGCGAACACAAAAAATGCCAAATATGTGACGTGTTGCTGCGTTTGGTTCAGTTTTTATACACGGTTTGTTCAAACTGAAGTTGATCAGCTGCAAAGCGTAAGTGGCTTGAGGCGTGCCTTGATTAATACCCCTCTTTTTCAAGCTGGACTTTAACAAAATAGCGTCACATATTCACCTTTTTTTTTGCAGCCACCTGCAAATTTTTCCTTAATCAGGGTGTACGCGTCAGCGTACAACCCTAATATGTGACCACTTCTCAATGCGGGTTTTTGAATTTTCGATCGCCTATAACTTTTGATTGCCTGAACGGATTTCGACGCGTTATGGCGCAAATGAACCGCCTTCTTCTGGGGCATCGAATGCGCCATAACGCGTTTCCTTGCTTTACTGTAAGGGGTCAATAGTTCCAAAAATGTTCTAATTTTGTGGCTTTTTTTTTCATGTTCTCTGCCAGGTTTTTGGAGCGCCATTCATGAACGGCTAAAGGTATCGATATGAAACTTGGACAGCATCTGCAGCTATTGCAAAGAAAATAGACGCCCAAAGGATTTCTTGATAGGCAGCTCCGATTTTGAGATATCGTCCATTTTGGCGATTTTTCTTGGACATAGCCATTTTTTCGGGTGGTTTCCACCAAGAGTAAAACTCCAAAAAGTGCCGAGTAAACCCCCAATTTTTTTTTGACTTCCTTGAACAGTTTCTTATGGCAAGTCTATGCCAAGCCACTAAACCTAAAACTTGATTACTGATAATGAGATATTAGCTAATTAAAATTTTGGAAGAAATGTTTGTCCTCTATAGGCGCTTCAACCGTTGGTCTGAGAGGTTTGCTAAAATGGGGAAAGTTGATCACCATGACCTGGAATAGACCCCATTGAAAAAATTAGTCACCCCAGATGCACCAATATGTCTCTACGCTCTTGGGAAATTAGTGAAAAACGGCGATATTTCAGTGTGGTTAGCTCGGATGGCTTTGAGGTCAATAATAAAGTTGATCGCCAATCAGTGGGGAACATTTCATTCCTTAGGGCCAACGCGCTCCAACGCACCAAAATATTTTCACTTCCGGGGAAATCGCTATATCTCGATGTGGGTAGCTCAGATCACTTCGGCTAAAACACAAAAGTTGACTGCCTGCACGTGTAGATCATTTTGGTTCTTTACACCACTACGCTCCGACGAACCAATATGGCACTGCAGAAGTGCACGCACGCACGCACACCGTCAAATGGGCTGCTTCACAAGAAACTTGATGTGGGTAGCTCGGATCACTTCGGCTAAATCACAAAAGTTGACCGCCTGCACGTGTAGATCATTTTGGTTCTTTACACCACTACGCTCCAACGAACCAATATGGCACTGCAGAAGTGCACGCACGCATGCACACCGTCAAATGGGCTGCTTCACAAGAAACTTGATGTGGGTAGCTCGGATCACTTCGGCTAAAACACAAAAGTTGACCGCCTGCACGTGTAGATCATTTTGGTTCTTTACACCACTACGCTCCGACGAACCAATATGGCACTACAGAAGTGCACGCACGCACGCACACTGTCAAAATGGGCTGCTTCGCAAGAAACTTAATGTGGGTAGGTCCGATCACTTCGGCTAAAACACAAAAGTTGACCGCCTGGTCATGGTGATCATTTCCATACTTTACATCACTATGCTCTGACGCAGCAATATAGCACAACTGCACGTGCATGCACGCATGCACATAATGTACATAGCACCTAGGTATGTACAATGTATCGTCATTACCGTATTTTGCATGCAGCTATTGACCCCTTCCCAAAAAAAAACGTCTCGATGTCGAGCGGACTCGATCGCGCCATCGTACGCGCATGTACGTCCGGCCATTTGCAAGTTGCTTTACATTTATTTATCAGGGTGTACGCGTCAGCGTACAACCCTAATATGTGACCACTTCTCAATGCGGGTTTTTGAATTTTCGATCGCCTATAACTTTTGATTGCCTGAACGGATTTCGACGCGTTATGGCGCAAATGAACCGCCTTCTTCTGGGGCATCGAATGCGCCATAACGCGTTTCCTTGCTTTACTGTAAGGGGTCAATACCTCCAAAAATTTCACGTTTTTTTCGAGGTTTTTCGTGCGCTATTCTCGAACGTCTTATGCTATTGAAATGAAACTTGCCAGACATTGGCGACTCATATCGGGTCTTAGAAACCTAAATGGGTTCCTTTGTTAGCGTTCCCTATCTCGAGATAATGTCAATAGTATGGTCGATTTTGACAACTTTTTGAAATCATGTCAAGGTTTTTCGTGTTTTCCTACTGGACTAACATCACCTTCTAACGCGCTATCTAACGCGCTATAGCACGTATGCATACTCGGTCGCAGTACAGAGATATGTCCCAAACTGTTTGAAAGCAAAAATCAAAACACGTCATTTTGTTTTGAAACTGCACAGGCGTCTACAACTCACATTTTTAGAAAGAAAAGCTTCTGAAGTAATTTGTGCTAGGTGCTGTTAATCTTGAGTTATGGTTTACTTTGTGAGTCAGTGCTTGGGCACAGTGGGTTTGTCTGTCAGTGCTTTGGCGCGATCCGTAAGGCATCAGACTACCGATCGAGAGGTCGCCAGTTCAACTCCCGATGGCGGCTTTGCTTTTGCACGTGTCCCTGCAAGAGGGATAACGACTTGTTGCCCCACCCTTCCACTTTGGTCTTTTCTCTAGGTTCTGCCGATTTTTTTTTGATTTTTCGAACTTGTGAAAAGTTTGAAAAGCATGCGCGCGTGCGTGCATACATACGTGCGAGCGTGCATGCGTGCGTGCCTGCATAGGTTTTACATATCCTTTGTGTGTCTTATGAAAAAACACTGTATTAAGGAAAAATTTGCAGGTGGCTGCAAAAAAAGGTGAATATGTGACGCTATTTTGTTAAAGTCCAGTTTGAAAAAGAGGGGTATTAATTAAGGCATGCCTCATTGATGTATAGCCACCTACACTTTGCAGCTGATCAACTTCAGTTTGAACAAACCGTGTATAAAAACTGAACTAAACGCAGCAACACGTCACATATTCGGCATTTGTTGTGTGAGCCATCCTCATTCAGCCAAAACGCAACAGCAATCCTTTCACATCTCATCTCTCTCTGACAATGCGTTGCCATTGGCCATTACCATGGACCTGGCACAGCCAAATTTCCTGGTTAAATAATCGGCACCCTGCTAACATTTGTGACATGTGGGTTGCCACTACAGTTAGTGATGTGCATGCATACATACTGTACTGGCTCCATTCGTCAGTCCCCTTTTGGCATTTCAACCAATGATGACCTGCTTCTACAACGTTTGCATAGTGCAATGCACCATTTTACATCTTGTGAGTGCTTACGTGTGTGCATGCGTCCCTGCGCGCGTGCGTATGTACGTGCACCTGCATCGTGTTCCATGTACAAGATCATGGGGTCCTTCCTGCCTGTCTCGCAACCATGTGGCATTCAGTCATGCAGCATATGTGAATGCACTGTGTTCCAGTCTAGTTACATCCTAAAAATTGCCACTGCACCTTCCTATGCACGCGAACACAAAAAAAAAATTAAAATTAATTGGGAGTGGGAAAATATGGCTGCGAACACAAAAAATGCCGAATATGTGACGTGTTGCTGCGTTTAGTTCAGTTTTTATACACGGTTTGTTCAAACTGAAGTTGATCAGCTGCAAAGTGTAGGTGGCTATACATCAATGAGGCATGCCTTAATTAATACCCCTCTTTTTCAAACTGGACTTTAACAAAATAGCGTCACATATTCACCTTTTTTTGCAGCCACCTGCAAATTTTTCCTTAATTTTCAATTCTAGTCACATTTTGTCACAACCCTTGCCGAGGGTAGGGCATGTCACTGTCACCCGCCTCGGGAATGCCGCCCACGAAGAGGTCGCTGGGCCTCCTGAAGCCGAAGTACCAGCTCTGCAGTCCCGCGTAGAGCAGCGGCCTCTGGTCGTCGACTTGGAGCCACAGGGAGTGGGGCACGCGCTGCTGGATGAGCACCCTGTGAAACTGGCCGTCGTCGACGCGTTGCCAGTCGACGAGCAGTGACTGCTCGGCACGCGGCCCGCCACTGCGCCGGCCCAGCCGTAAGCGCACTCTGAAGTGATGGGGAAGCTGCACACATCCACATACCGGTGGTCAACTGCGGAGCTGTGAACTTGTGAGCGTGGAACTGGCACTTACAGGGTTGAATTGGGGGGCGTTAACGCAGGAAAAAATGTCGTGGGGGAGAAGAATCGCAAGACGTTGAGGATTTAGGAGCAACATGCGTTCTGCATCTTCGTCAAATGTCAACTGTATTCTCTACCGAGCAGTACGCACTGATCAGAAAAGAGCTCATTTGACTAATGAGGACCGATGATAAGCTTCCATGAATGAAATGATGAAGCCTCACAGTGTAGTTGGGAGCATGCTCTGGTGATCATAATTCATAAGTGAGCAAAAGAAGGCATAGGCTTACGCTTATACTCAAATTAGAAATTCTCCTATTCCTGAAACTGTATGTACATACCTATTCGTTAGTCCCATAATCGCTATTAGACAATATTGGTTCTGGATTTGGAATGGATCGGTCATCGAGTTATAGGCTGTATTTTCATCAGGATTTATGTAGTTCAACTCATTGCGCCTCAAGTGGGCGTTAAAGAATGAATCCCAGTGCACCTGGCATGTACCTGACTTTGCCGAAGTGAACGGAGAGCTCGAAAAAGTTGCCGTCGCCAGCGGCGCCGGCCGGTCTTGTTCCGCTCTCGGGCAGGTCTGAGTCGCCGGCGTCCGCGTCGCAGTAGAGCAGGAGCGCGTGCCGCTGTCTCGTCTTGAAGCGGAACGACAGCTCCACGTGTCCCTCATCCGTCGACGACGCGGGCGGCAGTCTCCAGCGCGGGAAACGGGCGTAACTCGAGTTCGAGCCGTCCAGGTGCAGGCCCAGGCACCCGGACGACGTCAGCAGAAGCAGCGTCAGCGAAGGCGGCAGAAGAAGACAAGGACAACGACAACGACAGGCAGCTCGATGGGAAAACATCTTCAGCCGTCGAGAGCGAAGTCTCCGAGCCGCCGGTCCGGCCGACCACGACGGCGGCGGCGGCAGCCCTTTTTCGACGCCGGACCCCGCTTCTTCCCCGTCGCCGACGAGACAAATCGAATCGTGTCGACGGCGGTGGAGGCGAGCCGACGGTGGCGCATCCTTGGGCACCGGCGGCGGCGGCTTCCCAAAATTGAAGCAAACCAATTTGTCGGCTGCGAGCGAGGAGGAATCGAGTGGCCCTTGAAGCGGCCCAATTCAATTAGGGCGCAAACGGCAAATTGCGCCATTCGAGAACCTCGTGAACCCTCCCCCCCCCCCCCCCTCCACACGCACACACACACACTTCTTTCGCAGCCGAGGTACTAAGGTTTCTCGCACGCGCCGCCTATTAAAATTTGAACGGTCCCGGGAGCACGAGCACCAAGCGCGGCCTCTCCGAAACAAGAAACTCGATACCACTCGAGTAGTGGCGGCTGGAGAGACAACCGCTTGTTTGTCAGCGGCGCTGCCAAGAAACGATCGCGCACTCACCCGCGCGCGTGAAGGAGAGAGGAGGGACAAGACTTTGCCAGCCCTGAACGAAGTTGTGTCGCGGAGCCGCGGCAAGAGGATACCGCTCCTAGGCAACGCTCGTCTTGGGGCCGCGGCCTCATTAGCCAGGGCCGGCCGGAGGCGGCCGTCGTCGCCTACGCCGGCGCGGTCCCCTCAAGATTTCGACGTTCTGAATGCGCTAGTTAGCCGACACGCGTCAGCCGCTTACGTGTCGCCTCTGGGCCCCTCCCCCGTGGTCGCTCCTGCTCGCTGGATCAACGTCCCCTCCCTCCCCCTCGTCCCTCTCATGACACGACGACCTCTAGTGGTACAAGCGGCTTAGATTGCAGCTCCGTCCCCCAGAGGCGTGTGGCGGTGACACACGCTCGTCAACACACCAAGCAGTTGTATACACGCGCACGCGTCGTGCGTCGCCGAGTGGCACGGCAACGGTCAACGACGGCGACGAGGAGCCGCCAAAATCAATCTCAACGGCGGCAAAATGCGAGCCGCGTAATTCCGTCACCCTGTCGCCGCCGCCGCGGGCTGGCGCCTAAGCCGCCTCAATGGCGTCCATTTTCCCAGAGCACATTCCAAAGCGGCACCTCGCCACCTTATCGCACCACCCACCGATCGGTGGTGCGGGGGTGGGGAGGCGAGAATGCTGGAGCTTAAAAGCTCAGGAAAACTTTCCTCGCGGTGTGAATATAGTGAGGGCATCGTGTCAATCTTATCTGCTGCACAAAACCGGAAGAGAACGCACTTGCGCACTTACGCACGCGCTGAATATCAACAAACATAGGTAGATGAGGTACGCAACCATAATGAATGCATTGTCCCAGATATTTATCTCTGCACAACTCGAATTGTATACATAGGGAATGAAATGCGTAGAATGGAGGTCGTGTCTGGAAACCCGACTCCGTTTTTTTCTACTTCCACATCTGCCGTATTTGCATTCTCTTTATGACAGACGTCCGACCTGACGTGGGCGCAATCAGTGAGTTCCAGCCGGAGAGCGGGAGAGTGGGGAGCGAGAGAGAGCGCAACTCCCCAAAGGCAGCGACGTGGAAAGACGGGGCGGGGCGCATGGGGGCTCGCAATTTTCGTCGTCTCCGCTCTCCGACGGCAATCATAAGAAATAGAGAGGGCGGGCGGAGAGAGCGTCGCTTTGACCGATGACTGGAGCGTCGTGCGCCGTCAGTCGTAATGGCTCTGCCGGGAGCCCGGGCGGCCGACGCAAATCCTGGTAAGTTTAGACGGCGACGGCGACGACGACGACGACGACTTGGAACGAGATTGGGATTGCTGGAAATCCGAGATGGAAATCGACTCTAGAACGGACAAAAGCATGCAAGGCCGCGTTGTGCGATCCTGCGTGGCACGGAATGGGGGAGAAAAAAGACTATATGAAAGCTGGTTGAGACGCACGACAATCACTAGAAGAGTGCACGATGAGTCCGCTGACGTCAAGCACGCTATTGCGCACCTTGGGACCACCAACGCGCGAATTGAGACGGCCTACGGGTGCAGAGTACAGATGTGCAACTCATTATTGTGTGCACTGTGTGCAATTTGTGTATGTAAGCTCGCAATGTTGTAATCGAATCCTTACAGTCCTGTTTGCACAACCACTCAAACCATTTTACCATTGTACATACGTCGCCCATCAACCACAACTGACACTGTAACTTTTGTTCATCCTGTCCACGCGAGGAATACATTCCGTGTGCGTGTAGCTGTGTCCGATGAAGCTCATAGTACCTTAGTCGTAGTACCATTTTCGTCCACGAAATCGACCACCACTATACTAGTTGCCTTTGGACGACGACCCAAACCCAGTCATAAAAATTCGGCAAGTTTGGCAACAATGCACAAGGCACTCGTCTCATCAAGGCTTACACAACACAAATGGACATGCTCTGTACGCTGCTTATACGCGTGTTCTAACAAGTTCCTGATACGAAATCTCTTGGGAACATGAAGTGGGCTCTTTCAATATCTGTCTGTTTATTTGTGCAGCTTGCACCACGCGACGACCTCTTCAGCGTGCAGCGCCATCCAGCGCGCGTTCGCTTTGACGCGCCAGAGGGCCCGACGCACAGCCACCACTCCAGAGGCGCTCAGCTCGCGCTTGCGTCGGCCCAGCATGTTCAGCTGAATGGGTGTTATGACGATACTCATTTAGCCTAACGCTAAATTTTGGAGGGTAAATCACTAAGGACCACACTAAGGGAAGCGGAATTTTACTGTACTACGGCATCCATATGTACTCACATTGCATACTGCTTGCTGGCACACGCCTCAAATGGAGAATTCACTGCAAGTATTTTGCGTTTACATCTAACTCTATGCAGATTCTATGGAAATGGCAAAGAGGCGAACGACTAAATAATACTGTCACAGCATTTGCGACATACCCTGTCGACATGCTCAGGTCTGCTCCAGTGCCTGGCCATGGCGATGACGATGCGGCTGAGCTTCCCATTGCGGTCCAGCTGGCGCCAGTTGCTCTTGACGTACGCATACAGTCGACCGTCGACGCCGGCTAGCTCTTCCACCATGGACATCATTCGGCCAACGTTGTACGCTGGCAGCGCGTTAGAAGACACCGTTTCCAACAGCCTAAAAATCAGGATGTGTGTCGCACACGTGCGTGCGTGCGTGCGTGCGTGCGTGCGTGCGTGCGTGCGTGCGTGCGTGCGTGCGTGCGTGCGTGCGTGCGTGTGTGCGTGCGTGCGTGCGTGCGTGCGTGCGTGTGTGTGTGCGTGCGTGCGTGCGTGCGCGCGTGCGTGCGTGCGTGCTCGCGCCACCTCAACATACATGGTTGACATCTGCTCGTCTTGCTGGCATGCGAGACCAGTTGCCAGCCTTTCTATTTCCGTCAAAATCACTTTTCCTGGCTGCATTTCATTAAGCATATGGTTGAAGAGACTCAGCCAGACGCGTCTCGATGTGGCCTTGTCTTTCGACTGACCGTAGCAGTAAGCGAGCTGTCTGTGGTCTGGTGAAACGCTGAATTGCGGTATGTATTTTGGTGTATGTGTGCGATATTCAGTATTACGTGTTGTCTACCTGGCACATTGCGTCACCCCGGTCGTGGACGACGCGCAGTTGCCCATTATCGTGTTCAACGTGTCCTTGGCCTTCTGGAGGCAATTCGGTGCGCCCATACGGCAGGCCAGGTCAATAACGTGCAGTCGCAGGATGCTGAAATACTGGTTTCAACGACAGGTTAGCGGCAAGAATTGCAAATGCACCCCACTCTTGATCCATGTCTCCTGTCATTTGCCACGGGTCAATGAATGAGTTGTAGGAGTCGGAGATAATCTTGCCAAACGCGGCCTGTAGCGGTGGCGCTCTGATTTGTATGCCTACTTTCCATTCTTGGTCCAGCGACAAAACAACGCACCCGAATCTCACCGAACCGGCTGTGGTGTTGGAATCGATTGAGCAGCTTCCTCATTTCCAGGTATGCGAATCCCCAAGGTTCGTAGGCGTTCGTCTGCAGTGGCAGTAGCGAGTACAAGTCAAGAACACGACCGTACTGCACTCCGGAGGCGCTAAAATGTGCATCAATACTACAGAAGAGTTCGAATAGAACCCTGTTTTGTCTCAGCATTGCTCAGTAGCCCGTACCAAAACCGCTCTATTTGTGCTTGATATTCCGATCGAACTTGGAGTTAGTGATCCACAGTAAGTGACAAGTAAGTCAGCATTCTGCACAATATAGACTCAGTTTACTAGTAACTGGTCATACAATTGTATGTGGACGTACATAATGTTCTAGAAGTCTATTTGAGCTCACAACGTTTGGACGTTGGCAAAGTTGATGGTGTCAGCGTAGAGCTGGGCTCTTGTGAAAGGAGAGATGGAATTTTGATCCTTCTGCAGTTGCAGCATGATCATCTTCCATGTCGTGTCATCGTACAGAACCCTGACAAAGTTGGACATCTCTGCTCCAACTATGGTGTAGTCCTTTCCGGCAGCAAGTTGCTTGCACGGAGCTGCAACGCAGTCAACTGGTTCTGGGTTCCACTGTGGTGCGCATGGGTATTTGTCAGCAACTCAAACCTTCTGGAGTGAGCCACAACATGTTCGCGTCCATGCTTCCATCCTTGACGACCAACAGTGGAATGTGCCAGAAGTAGTTCAGAGGACTGGGTGGCAGCTCTGTTCTGGAGTTGTATGGCAGCTGGCAGACGTTCAACTTGCCCTTCTCAACGACGTCCACTTGAACCATGACCACTGGGAAATTCTGCTGCAGAAGCCATGGGTTCATGAACTGGGCGACATTCAGAGGACGACCATTCCAGTCAGTGACGTTGTTAGCCCTGGCCACCTGCAGTCGCACTGAGTTATGGGTCTCAACGCTTCACCTTGGTGGGTCAAACCATGGTCATTTCAGCCCATAGCTGATCGTGGGTGGCAGACGCCTGTCCATAGGCTTTCATGTATCTGACCATGCCTTGGCGCAGCGTTTCCGCGCCCAGAGTGTAGCTGAGCATGCGCATCAACGCACCGCCCTGGAAATGGAACGCTACGCTCGCAAGTCGCCGAAACCCGCCCGTTTCTCTGCGCTGTCAGCGGCAAACCTTATTGTATACGACGCCTTTGAAGAACGGCGACTTGTTACTGACAACCGGCCTGGACAGCGCGACAATTCCATCTGTGTCCATCGCGTAGTTTCGACGACGCAGCAAGTTGTACCAGTACTAAATAGAAAATGTCAGAATTATTTGGGTGCGATTTCACCTTCACATGCTCACGTAGTATCTCGCTTCTTTTGGCACTGCCTTCACCAGTGGTATCGTGCCAAAGTAGCGTCCCAGCCCTTCGTTCAGAAACAGATCATTGTAGTAATTCATGGTGACGTGGTTGCCGACCCACTGAAGTGACACCGCTTGTACTGCACACCACCTTATGCAAAACAGAATCGAATCGCATACCATGTGGGCGATCTCATGACCCACGGCAATCATGGCATTCTGCTGAGGTTGCAGCAGTCCAGTCACCTTGTCATCGACTTGCGACGTCTGCCAGTCATAAATCACAGCTCCATAAGTTTCCATCGCGTGGTGGTGTTGCGGCACTGACAGGACGTCTTAAAAACATGGAATTCTCATGACCTCAGCAACGCAACTAAGAATAGTTCCAGGGCCTTACCGGCTTTGTTGAGCTGATAGGGCGTCTCAAAGTACTTGGCGAAAAAGTCGATGCACTTCCCAGTGGCCATGACAGTTTTCTCAGTGGTCTGGGCATAGCCAGGCCAGGCGATGCCGCGCAGTGGCAGACCGCTGTCGCTCTTGGTCTCATAGACCTCGAAGTGACCAGCGGCCAGCTGCAGAAGGTAGCCCGGCATTGGGGGCGTCTCCTCGAACGTCGACATGACCAAGCCGCTGCTGAAAGTAAACATTTGCCTTTGTTTTGCAGAAGAAGTTCAACGCAATTGCGTCCAAGTATCTATACGACTACAGATCATACCCAACGTCGACGGTGTCTTTCAGTTTGCCATTTGAAACTGCAGTCATGTCCTTGGGGTGCACAATTGATATTCTGTATGGCGCCTTGCTTGCCGGCTCGTCGATGGAGGGTACCACAGATCGAGCAGATGGCCCGTCTTGTGCCGAGGTGGCAACCAAGTACCTTTGGTGGAAACGTTGTGATTATTCAAAACCGTAGTACGCCAATTCACCGTTTTTGTCCATCTTTCAGCTCGTACTCGTTGTAAAACACTCCCAAATCCGATCTGCCAGGGTGCCTCGGGTCGTAGAACTTGTTGAGTGGCCCAGAATAGGTAATGTGCAGCGCGTATTGCTTGTTGGGATCAAGTGGCTCCTTGGTCGGGATGCGCAACTGTGTTTTAATTGGGTCCAAGATAATGTCGTCAGTCATCAACGCAATCGGCTGGCTTGTGGAGCGATCAGTGATGACGATGTCGTCCTGCGGGAATGAGTACTCTAAGAATCGATTTCACTGAAGCACAACCGCACTCACTTTTTGGATGAACTGGCGGTGCGAGTGAATGACGATCATTTGGGTCTTCTTGGACGGCTTAAAGTTGATGATTACTCGTCCATCAAACGACAGTTTGTGGTCTGCTGGTGGTTGATATGAACGCGATGGCAATTGGAACCTAAAACACCACTTCATCTTGTTGTGGGCTGCGCTTTACAGAATCACAAAGCTAACTCACATGATCACGAGGTCGTAGCTCTCAATCATCAGCTCGTGGGCCGGCAGTCTACCCGTGTTGAAGTCCAGCTCGTAGCGCGTCTGTGAGTCAAAGAGCCACTGCGTCCAGTGACGACCGCGGTCAACCATCCACTTTCTGTTATCATAGATGGTGTTGATGGCGATTTGAAGGTAGTACTTCATAGACTCTGGCGCCTTCGGAATTAACGTGACCAGCTGAATTGCCAAAGGAGATCTTAGCGTGCGTTTTTAAAGTGGTACATTTTCATGGCCGCTGCTGCTGCGGTCTGTAGACTATATGGACCTTGCAAAAGCAGGGTTCTTTGAAATTCGAATACACCTACATACTCATACATGAAAAAGTAAACGTTTAAAAAAATACATACAGTAAAGTACCTCCAAAGCCATGGTCTTCTCCATCACCCCTGCAGCCATAGAGTAGAGGAAGGAGTAGACTAGGTTCTCATCAGCCTTGAACAGGTCTTCATAATTCTCCATGAGGAAGCGGTACATGACCTTCCCAGCATAAAAGTTGTTCTTCAGATTCAGCATCATTCTCCAGTTCGCCTTGCTCGTGAAGGCAAATCGTAGAACTCTAAAGAGAAGCGAATCTTCCATTCGCACACACACACACACACCCACACCACCAACTGAAGCACGGCTGCTCTTAGCTGTCCCACTTTAGCTTAGTAGGCCAAGTGATAAATTACACCTAGAGTTGGGCGCGTATTTTTTCAAACGTATATTTTTCAAAAGAAATACACGTTTTTTTTGGAAAATATACGTTGCCGCTGTATCTTATTTTTTAAAAAAATACGGGTCGTAGTCGTAATCGTATGGCATAGTCGTAAGTCGGAGTCGTACGCCTGTACTTTGTTGAATCGACCTGCAAAATATAATAATAAACAATTTGTTGTTAATCAATGTACCTTACATTGAAGAGCATATGGTGAGTTGTGTGGCGGGTAGACTTACCACAAAGTCACACTAATGATCACATTATTCTTACGACGCTTAGGTTTCGCTTATGGTAGGTTTTGGACGCAGCGCAGCAGCGGACGCGGACCCAACAATTGTTTAGCCGTTGAGTGAGGTCCCGGTCGTCATCTTGCTAGCCGTTGTGCGCGGCCTCGATCTCTGCGTCGCGCCCTGCGTCGCCTTCTGAGCTGCGCTTGCGCTGCCCTTCCCCCATAGTTACTTTGTTGGGTGCCAAAATTGTTGGGTCGCTCATTACTCCGCTTACGCACCACTCACCCACACACGCACGCACGTACGCACAGTCACTCCTACGTGCCCGCTGGCGCAGTTTCACGGCGTTCGACCTACTGTATGTACCGATTTCTAAGCTTTGGACGCTTCGCTGATGGCTTACTATGATGTATAGTACATGTACATATGTGCTCTAAAAAATACAAATGATACGTATTTCTTAAAAAAATACCGTTTTTTTAAATACGTCGGTCCAGAGTCAAAAGCGTATTTTTCCCAACTCTAATTACACCAAAGTCAATGCTCGCAGGCAGACCTCCGTAGGTTGTCTTCTCCGCTGGCGCAGGGAAGCGCGTGTTCCCAGTTGCGACTCTCGTACTCGACGGCGAGGCCGTTGTTGTCGCGAATCTCGAACTCCTCGCTCGCCCACTTGAGCGCCTGCTGCAGCTCGTCCGACGTAGCCTGCGCCACTCCGTAGCAGTACACGGTTCTGCGGAAGTCGGGGTCGATCCTGCGATTCGAACGTGACGATACAAGTGAAGCGTGTATGGGCACGCACGCACGCACGCACGCACGCACGCACGCACGCACGCACGCACGCACGCACGCACTGACTTGCTGCATGCGCTCGTGCCCCTCGTGCCATCGCCGCAATCTGAGAACAGCGTCTGGAACAACGCAGAGGCTTTCGTCAGGCAGTCCACGTTGCCGTATTGGCACGCAAACTCGGTCAATTCCACAGCACCGTTTCTGCAACGATTTTGCAGTCATCTTTGTTGCGCTGAGTCCAATTCCTGGTTTCTTACAGCTTGCTAAAGTCAGGACTTGTTTTGAAGCCGAACTTCTTGAAGTTATCTGCCGAAATCAGGCTATTCGCCCAGCTCTGAACAAGAAAACGTTGAAGCGTGCATGCCCACGTTTTCAATATGCGACTGCAGTAGGCGACATTGCTATTAATTTTATATCAATTTTAAACTCATGCAAAATGAAGACCAACACTGTAGAGTCTGGAAGATACGTGGTTGGCGTAAAGTCTTGCGCCGCTCTGGATTTCCTTGGCCGCGACCATCCAGGGCGCCCAGTCGTTGGACCGGAGCGCGTTCCCCTTGAGCATGGCGTCCATCGCGTCCATCAGGCGCGCCAGCGGCGCTCGGCGGTTTCTAAGGATTTGGCTTGGTTTTATTTTAAACTAACGGTGCAAAAGTTAAAGTTTTTTTGCTCACACGACAGCGTTGAGCGTGTCGTGGACGAGCTGCGCGAGACTCATCGATGAGAAGAGCTGAACAGAAAACGCGCTTTTAGGACACGACAAAATGCATGTAGCGTAATCTGACCAACACCGCCCGCCCGCCCGCCCGCACTCCCACTCCCGCCCCCCCCCCCCCCCCACGCTCCGTAGGTGTGCGTACCCCGAGGGCAAGGGACCACACAATAGTGCTGCCCCGGGGCGGTGGCAAGACGCGACAACGCACGTGTTGGGAGCTCCGGTGCGTGGCGGCTCGCAGGAGGGCGGCGTGGGCGGCGTCGTCCTCGAAGTGGACGCGCGTCAGCGCCTTGTAGTCGACGTTCGCGTGCAGCCACTCGCCGTCCGTCGGCACCTCCACCGCAGGGCCCAGACCGCAGTCGTCGTACGCTGAGAGGACCAACTCTCTAGAGCTCGGTTAAACTATGGAGTACAGCTCGAATACTTGTGCCAGAGTGGGCGATCAAAAATTGACTTTCTTACCCAAACGGAATATATTGTACCTAGCAGTTTTACACCTCTGCATTAACACATTATTTGCCGCTCAGTGTGTGCACCGCGTATGTAGTTTGTTGGCTCACTATGAATGCCGCAAGGAAAAACAGCCCATGCGGATGCGAGTCGTCGTCTATTTCGTTCTCAAGTGCCCACCTGGCGGAATCCACTTGAAACCGGCGCCCTCCTCCGCGGCGTACCACAGCGGCACCGGCCAGCTGTATCCGTATTTGGTGTTCCTGGGCAATTTCCCCGGATGCATGTAGGAATGCTGACGAAGCTCGAATCCGAATTTCGTCTTTTTCACTCGGATTAGCGGCATATTCGACTGCGTGAGCCATGGCTCCGCCAGCCTCGCTACATCTAGCGGACGGCCGCACCAGTCCAAAATTCCAGCATTTTTCGCTTCCTTAAGTGAAAAATATTTTTGCCAAACAGTTATTGGTTCGTACAGCTTCGCAAGCTTTGCTGCTCTGATGTGCCAACGACACCTACACATGTATAGGTACTGTGACTACAATAGGCGTTGTTGCGTTTCCACTGTGAGTGAATAATGATTTGAATCTGAATTTGCCGGAGTTTTAGTTTCTACCACATAACACATCTGTAAGTTTAGCCAGTCATCTTGTTCTTTGAAAATCCAAATTAAAAACCTCAGTCAGTGCTGTGTAGAAGTCGTCTCGGTCCACGTTGTCGTATTGAAACTTGCGAATGTACTTCTAAAAAGAATATTCCTAGAGTTTGGTTTTATTATAAGAACTGTGCTCAGCAACAATGCTTCAAAAACTAACAATCATCGCCTCACGGAAGACCTCCGCCGAAAGCACATTCTTGATCATTTCGATAACCGCTTGACCCTGAATTTACACACACACAGTAAGTAATCGCTCGCGCCAAAATGATAATCCGCAATGCTATATTCAGGCTTGGGCAAACTAAGAAAAACTTTAAAAAACTTTTTTTTTTTAACTGGGATTTTTTAGTTAAAAAAAACTGTTGCAATTGTCCAAAAAGTGCCAAAAAACGAGGCAAAAATGTCGGTTGTAGTAGTGCGTAGTGCGACTCAAGAAAAAACTAAAAATATTTAAAATTGGTTAAACAACAGCAAGCTTGACGCACGTAAACATCTCCATTGAATTTTTTTGTGCGCTCTTTTCAATCTATTTTTAAAAAATACCCACCATGCTCGTTTGGTCGAGCATTGTACACCAGCTCTACAATTTCAATCGTTTGCATGACCAACGTTTTAAACTCTGTAGTCTCTGTATGACGATCGTACGCGTGACAAGCTCGCAATTTAAATTTGTGATTACCGTACTTTTGCATAGACGGTTCCCCTGAAGTAGGGTTCGCCTTCGTGTACCACCGGATGCGCCAGCGGGTCGTCGGCCCCTGACAGCGCTCTCGCAATGGTTGTGAACAGGTAGGCTTGCTGAAATTTAAAATTTAAAAATAGCGGTACAGTAATCCTGACTTTGGGGAACATGCACCATGAAGTCGTTCTGATCGGGGTACATGGCGCGCATGGCAGCGTCCTCCCAGAAGCTGGCCATGCCCTCGTTCAGGAACAGCTCGTTCCACCACCTCATGGTGACCAGGTCGCCGAACCACTGGAATTTCGGTGCGTTCTTTGACCAACAACGACAACAAACGGACAGAGGCACAGGCGGACCGGACCGACACACAGACAGGTAGAGACGCAATGTGCTCCAGCGATGGATACATATACACTGCAGGAGGGGGGGGGGACCAGACCAACCATGTGTGCCAACTCGTGCGCGATGACCGAGGCGGCTCGGATGCGCTGCAGGTTGGGGTTGACCTTGGGGTTGTGTAGCAGCAGGCCGTACGAGTAGATCACGAGGCCCCAGTTCTCCATGGCGCCCGTCGGAAACTTGGGCAAGGCCAGCGCGTCTGGAAGTATTGACGGCGTGCGACTTGTAACTTCGCCGCAACAGTATTTCACCAGCTTTGGGTAGCGGAAACCTCCGGTCGAAGTAGAGCGCGTAGAACTCGATCGCCTTCGTCTGCAGTCTCACCGACTCCGCGGCTGTGCCCTCCATCCCTGGCCAATAGATGGTTCTCACCTGCAGCAGGACGTACTGTAGGCACGAGTTAAAAAAAGCAGCGACCAAATTCGGAAAAAAAACCACAAAGAGTTACACTTTCGCACCTTGACTCCGTTGGAATCGGTGGCGCTCTCGAACTTGTAATCGCCGTAGGTGACGGAGAAGAGATAGGGCGGCATCTTGGGCGTTCTCTTGAAGACTGACTGGCGGTAACCGTCGCTGAAAAGAAAACCCAATCGGGCACGCACGCACGCACGCACGCACGCACGCACGCACGCACGCACGCACGCACGCACGCACGCAGTAACCAACCCCAGGTCTTTGGTCTCCTCCAGCGGCATGTTGTTGAACGCCGTGGTCTTGTTGGGATGAATGACGGTCGCTTGAAATGACGCCTTCATCTCTGGGTCGTCGAAGGAGGGCGTCAGAGAGCGCAGAAAGCCGCGCGACTCGAAATTTGTAGCGAAAATGTATCTGAAGACGACGAAAAAGTGACGTCGTCACAGATAACGCAGTTCTTTAACAGAATGCGTACCTTGGCTCGTAATCCACTTCGTACTCGACAAAGAACGGTCCGGAATGTTCGTAGGACTTAATCGGACCGCTTACGACAAAGTCCAAAGTTAAGTCCTGCCCAACAAACAGCGTCTTTTCGAGACAGATTTGCAAGTGCCACTTCTCTTTGATGTAGTCGACCCGTTCCACTTTGAGTGACTTGCCGCGAGTGTTGTAGACGTTGATGGCGTGAATTTTAAGCTCATCCTTCGCGTGCAACGTGACCTGGAAGTTGAAAACCGTAGGAATTAGGCGGTATTATGGTGGGAACCACTAGTAGACAAGTTTTTGTCTTTGCGAGTTGTCGCTTACTGCTCTATTGCTCTCGGGAAGCCTCAAGCCTGCTGCCGCTACATTTGCCGGTTCGCTGCTTCAAGTCGAAATCAAAATTGACAATACAATGTATGTAACCGTGCCGACCACAGTGCTTACTCACCTTTTTCGTGACTTTATGCGCTCTGGCGTAAATGCGCGTCCTAATGTCGAAAGTGAACAGCTTTTCGTTCGGAATGTTCATCGATTTCTGGGGCACGTAGGGCTGCAGTTGGATGGTATAGCTGATTGGCTTGACGTCCAGTGGCAGTCGGCTTTCCAAGAGCGTTGGTCTAGCAGCGGCTTGCGCCTCTCTCTTTGTCCGCTTCAGAGTTCTCTGTTTTTCAAATTCCAATTCCGCCGACTTGCCCTGATCTTCGAACAGCAGCGGTTTGGCCATGGGATCTTCGTTTGGGTTGAGATTGGCATTCTTGTAGTCGAACGGTTGGACGCCCTCGAAGTGAGGAAAGTCGTCAATTCCTGCCGACAGCTCTCTTAGAATATTCTCCGGCGCTCGGCTCGCTCGAGCTGACGAGGACAGTAGGAGGCTCAAAGCGACCAACGCCCTTGCGCCTCCCATGTTGCTGCTTGGGTTACAGCTCTGGCGATGCAAGCTATAACTAGTGCGCTTCTTAGCTAGCGAGCGCGGTGCGCAGACGACTGCCGTGCAAGCTGCCAGCTAATATCAGCAAGCACAAAGGCGCGAGTCCGCCATAAAACAGACTGCAAGCGCGGCCGCTCTCTCTCTCTCTCTCTCCCCCCCCCCCAACCCTGCTGGGTTTGTCGAACGCGCCCAAGACGACTGCAAAGCACTGCGTTGTGTTCATTTCGTATGTGTGACCCTAGCCGTGTTCCACTGGCGTCAATTCGCAAATCCCAAACATGCTTAGACTTCTTTTGAATTCATTCAAGCGGCTACTGTTACGCTGTATGTAGCGCCAACGCCCTGCACGTGCATGTCAAAATACTGCTTCCACACAGGCAACAAAACGCGCTGGTTCAAAGCGAAAGTTTCTTATCACCACGGCGCGGTTGACCAAACGACGCAATCAAACTTTACACTGCGCGGCTACGAGCACAAAAATTGTGAGATAGGAGAATGAAAAGAACCAGGTAGAGAATGTGACGTGTGCAACTCGGAATGTGCGACGAATTCGGAGATTTCTGTTTTACAGAAAAAATAATCGTTCCAAATGTCATGAAAATCAATCAATCATCAAAAGCAATCAATCACTCGAGAAAAAACTTAAAAAGCGCGTTCTTTGCTCGTGCTCGATGAGCTCGAATCCCATCGACAAAAATGTCGAAACCAAGAAATTAAGCAATTTGTAGGTAGCACCAATGCATTGTGAATTGAAAAGAGCAATAGCCCATGCGGCGCATGTTTTTTAAGACAATTTTTAAAGCAAGCCTAATCTGCAGGCATGCGTAGAGCAGTTGTGATGGTAGTTTGCCACGTACGGTTACGGTTTTTATGGCTCTCTTTCTATTGGTTCAGTGTCTAAATGGATCCCTGAATCATGAGGCAGAGACAGTCGGCAGTGCCAGACTGTGGCCCCCGTCCGCTAGCAGCGCTTGACCAGTGATATAGGACGCCTTGTCGCTCAGTAGGAACGCCACCAATTCTGCGACGTCCTGCGGTGTGCCCGTCTTCCCCATTAGGATGTGGGCCGCGTAGTGAGAGTAGAACTGAAGAACAACGGCTTCATACTGGTTATATACGTATGTACAGCGTGTCCCACCCTAGAGTATGAATGTTTGAATTTACACTGAGCGAGCGTTGCTCAATCAATTTCGATGAAAATCTGCATATATGTACATGCAAACAGGAATTCAACTTAGGTTCCTGCTAAGTTTCAGTTCGCTTCACGCACCAAATTGGAAATTACGGTTCCATAACCTGAACACTCCAATTAAAAAAAAATTTACATGGCAAACAAATCGTGCACCTCGTGTTCCTGCTGTTCGGAGAGTCCAGCGCGCATCATTTGGCCCGATGAGATGACGCCAGGGCTGAAAAGTGCCCTTTCGTGCCTCAAGACCCTCCACATAGAAGAAGTACAGCTATAAGTAATGTCCGCACTTGACACAGTTGACCCTGACTCCGTGAGGCGCCAACTCTTTCGCTGAGCATCGCATGAACATGTCGAGAGCCGCTTTGGCAGTGCAGTAGTGGGTCAGCGCCGACATCTATAATTTCAACAACTGCAAAAAAAGAACAAGTCTACAGCTACTAAAAAAATAAAAAAATGTGGGTATAATTACCTATGTTGCATAATGCATAATGCCACAAAACAGTTGTGCTGGTGTAGTAATAAGAAACGTAGCCTAAGCCAATCCACTGTAGCATTGCAAATGTTGACCAATTGTTCAGTAAGGAAAGGCATATGGCGGGTTTTACTAGTTTCTTGTAATGACTCAGCGGGAGGAATGCAACCAATCAGGGCCCAAAGGCCACAGTCCTGCTTCACACAACTGCACCGAAACCAACAAGGAGGACGCACCACGAGATGATGAGAAGCGATGGAACTGACAAAGACGGCGCTTCCCTTTGTCTTTTTCAGATATTCAAAAGCCAGTTGTGCCAACTGGACATAGCTGAACAATGACAAGTGCAAAAAAGAACACTCATTGAATATCTGAAGGCGTCAGTCAGTCAGTCAGTCAGTCAGTCAGTCAGTCAGTCAGTCAGTCAGTCAGTCAGTCAGTCAGTCAGTCAGTCAGTCAGTCAGTCAGTCAGTCAGTCAGTCAGTCAGTCAGTCAGTCAGTCAGTCAGTCAGTCAGTCAGTCAGTCAGTCAGTCAGTCAGTCAGTCAGTCAGTCAGTCAGTCAGTCAGTCACTCAAATAAACCTGAAGTAATTTGTCGTCATAGTTTGTCTGACGCCATCCATTGGGGCTCCCAGGCACGCGTTCTCTGGACTCATACCCGCGTGGTTGATGACCTATGAATGTGTGAATCTGTTTCCAGCACCACACCATTCTGTACATTATCAAATCTGCCTTCTGTAGTGTACATTTGTTAAACATCACAGAAGCACGAGGAATTGCGCAGTTTTACCAAGTAGTCAATTCTTCCAAACTGTTGCACAGTCCGCTTGAAAAACGACTCTACTTCACTTTCCTTCGACAAATCGGCTGCTGTGATCAGCACCTAAAAATTTTCCCAACAGTGCGTGTGTGCGCACGTGTGTGAATAAAACGGTGAGTGCAAAGCTAAATACAAGAAAAAACTCTGCTTAAACTTGCGAAATGCACCACAGCCTCTGACTTTGTCTGCGCTTAGTCCTTCCGCTTGGCAAAGTCGCGAAGTTTCTTGCAATCCTGCGAGCGTACGGGCGACCAATGACAGAGAAGTGCCATTTTTGCTCAGTTCTGACGCAATCGCCCGCCCTATACCAGCACTCGAACCTAAAAAAGATGCAAAACCTTTTTTTAAACGCAAAGCATGCTGTTCTGCAGTTCTACGCGTAAACTGCGCTCGGACGCAATCCGACATTAAGAACGCGTGCTGGGGCACAGACCAGTAATAATGGCCACTTTGCCGCTGTAGAGGTTTGCCATCGTTGTCTGTTAGCGGTAGACGTGTATACTAGACGTGTAGAGGGCTGTGCTGTCTATAGCAGAATGCTGGGGAAGATAGCGCTGACGCTGACTCGAGCGCCGACACTGCACAGCATGGCGCCGAATGCAAACTGAGAGATACGGACAATGTATACCTGTATGTATGGTAACCAGACACTTCCAAACAAAGACTGTGTGTCTCTCGTCTTGAAAATGTTCAGGTGCAAGGAGAACAGTGCTGGCTGCCATCGATACGACTAATCACTACGATCAAACCGATTCTACGCGGCTTTGATTTATTCTTATGATCTATATATTCATCTGATGTGCTACTGTATTTGTGTGAATCTATACGCTTTTTATTCGCATTGTTCTAAAAAAAAACAAAGAATGCTTGCTATCGTCTGTACGTTACGCAACTTATCGTACATCCTCCAATAGAACACGCTTCCAATTGTGCCCCCCGGGTACGGCACGGTTGAAAGTATAGAGCCCCCTCCAATAGTGCCCCCGAGGGGTAAGGTGTATGTTATGCCATGTGCCCTTTATGGGCAAAAATAAAGTGGTAGGTACATCGGTAGGTACATAGGTATATCGTGTATACACACACTACTACTAACCAATAACAGACATCTCAGCAACTATTAATGGTAAATCAACCATTGAATGAAAAAAAAACTTGTCAAAATCACAGAAAAATTGGGAGTTTTGGCAGCGAAATCTACTAGCTCTCGCACCAATTTCGCTTTGGCGCGAATCGCCCGCACCAAATTCGGGTTATTCCACTTTGGGTTATTCGGGTTATTCCACAAATCCCGCTCGAGTCTCTAGAGCATAATCGTGCGCTACTATTCAATCAATACCAAAACCCTCCCAATACCAAATCCTGCCTACGCCACTGCCCATCACCTCACTCAATCCGCGCACGTACAACGTCTACTGATCCGCGTGTGTGTCATGAACAGTCGTTTTGAATGGTTCCCACAGACACAGCGGCAGTGCAGTGCAGTCTGAGTTGCCCGCCTCTCTTGTGCAGCGTCGGTATGGGGTCTCCCACGCCCACTTTATCGTTTGATCGCACCGCATTCCGAGTTGCGCAAAGATTGCGGCCGCTTGCCGCCCCGAGGATGCGATTCGATGACATGTTCTCGGGGACGGAGTGGGCGGTCTTGACTGCAGGGGGCAGCCATGCGACCGTTGCAGACGTCAAAAAGGCGCCGCCTTGACCGGACAAATACCACGCGGCGCGGCGTCGCTGCATGCGGGACGCGCGCTTGCGTCCACTGGCCCGTACAAATCGACTTCGGATCGGCTAGCGGCACGCGCTCACTCTCACTTTGCCTCCACTTTCACCGATTCACCAGCTTCATAATGTTCTCTTTTGTGCTGCTCTGCTGCATTGCGGCGTCTCTGATGCTGGAGTCGACAGCGTCCCCGTCCGTGCGGTTGCTGTGCGCGAGCCGCGGCAGCGCGGCCGACGGCGGCGACTTCTGGACCCAATTCCTCGTCGAGGGCGTCGAGGACGACGACGACGCCGTCTACTTCACCGTCGACTCACAAGCGGTCGGCGAGAAGGACTGGACCTACCTTGGCATGGTGCGTTTTCTTTTGCCTTTCTATCGCAAAAATTGAGGAAGTTCGTGATTAGGCGCGGGAGCCACTGTTCACAGTGGACGGTCTGCCGGCCGGCGTCGCGTTTCGAGTGCGCGTCACCGTCCTCTCCGCGGACAACCTGACGCCCGTCGGCGCTCCCTTGCTCTCCGTCTGGACGACGCTCGACGCCGACTGGCAGCCGTCTGCGCCGCCAGCTGCCGACGTCGTCGCCTCCCTCGACTGGAGCGTCGACGAAGTCGCAAAGGCGCTCAGCATCGAGGCTAGCGTTTCTTGGACGGCCGGCGCTGGGGCCACGTCGCCGCCTGCCTGCGTCTACCGGATCGAGTGGAGACAGCAGGACCACCGGTGGAATGAAAAACAAATAACGCTGGTAAGAATTGTTCTCGGTGATTTTGGACACACGCATGTTCACATGAAACACCGTTTAGAAAACTGCCGTCTCGAAAGTGCACCTGCTGAACCTGAAGTCGGGCACCGAGTACGATGTGCGTGTGGAGGCGCTCGATCGTCCCCAGAGAAAAAGGGCCCAGTCGTCGCAGGCCGTCAGTCTGCGCGTGACGACGCCCACTTGCGACCAAATACTGCCCAACCGACTCGACATTTGTGGTGCGTGCCTGTCGATGCCTCGCGTCTTCCTTCTACGGCTCTGACGACGAGTTTCAGGTTTGCCCAAGGTGTCGGGCCTTCGAGCTCGAGTGTCGCCGACTCGCCGCTGGGCTCGGCTTGAGTGGGACGCGCCCGTGTCGACGCTCGTCAACGGCCGGCCGACGGCGTCGAGTTTTGTCGTCGGCTGGTCGCCCACTGATCGGACCTGCGACGACAGCGAGGCCCGTTTCGAGAGGACCGCCGAAGTATGCGACTCACAACGCCGCACGCGGTGTTGTACCGCAGTCACCCATGACTCGTTCCAGCTGAGTCTCAGAGTGGCTCCGCTGGTGGCGGGCTGCGCGTACCGCGTCGCCATCGCCCACTCCGTCTACGCGGTCGGCTTCGAGCGCTCCGGCCCTCCCCTGGCCACCGCCGAGGCGGTCGTCTTCCACCTGCGGCCTCCAGTGTCGAGCTCTTCGGAGTCCGCCGCTTCGACCGCTCTCGTCGTGGGCGTGTCGACGCTGCTGACGCTGGGCGCGCTCAGTCTGGGCGCGCTCCTCGTCTTCGTCTGCGTGCTGGTCGCGCAGCGTCGACGCAAACGTCCCTCTCCGGCCGTCTACTCGATCTCGACGCTCCGGCGCTTCGGCCTCGGCGGCGAGCTGGCCAACCTGGAGGCGCACACGACCGGAGCGGCCACTCACAACGACTACGTCGACGTTCGACTGCCCGAATTCGACGACGGAGAGCTGATCTTTATCTGATTACTTATCTGATCGATGCCTAAAACAGATGTACCGGACCATGTAGAACGGACGTTGGTACGTACCTACTATACACTTACATATGTAGTCGACGTTATCATCGCTATTTATACCCTACGCTGCTACAGTATCCGACGCAAAGCGTGTACAACCTCGTTGCTTACTCAAAGGTAAATCGCAAAGGTACTCACCGTGCATGTAATGCACGGTGCACGGTTGAAGGCAGCAGGGCACACTGGTAAAAGCGGAAACGCTCAACCAGCTGGGCCAGGTGCCTCCCTTCGGGGAGTGGGTGAAAGCCCCAACCGCTTTTTTGAAATGCAAGCGAGTGGAACATTTTATCGCAGCGAAATGAGAGAAATCGAGTATCAAATCCGCGGGAGGACATACGCATTACACACACACACACACACACACACACACACACACACACACACACACACACACACACACACACACACACACACACACACACACACACACACACACACACACACACACACACACACACCACACATACACACACCACACACCACATTTCATATTATACGTTGACACTCGGCAGAGTGCACTAAAAGGAAAATTAGCTGCGCACTGTAGTTGAGGGTGCCATTTAGCAAAGGAGACCGTGGCACTCGTGGGTGGCATTCGTTTCGTCAGCGCCAGGAAAGGCTTTTTCAAGTCCACGAACGGAATTGCCTTGTTGGACCACCTACACCTACACCTACACTGTTGGACTGACACCTACAACAGCTATCTGCGTCTACCCGAGGGGCGCGCGCGTGCGCGTATGGTTCGTATCGTGTACACCTTCAATTCACTATAGTTTCAACCTCCCTTAACCATTGGGTACTGTTGGAAGTTGGAGTGGGGCCCTGTAGGGGACACGACGACACGTGTCCGTCATCGACACGACTGAGTGAGCGAGAACACTAAAAATGACTCTTTTCTCAACAAGATCTACAACAGACTCTACAAAACTGGTCATTTTGTCAACAAAATATGCTGTACGCTTTTGAGGTGCCGAGGTACAGTTATTGAGGCCCCAATCCGATCGTCTTCAAACGTAAAGGAAGGGAACATTGGAGGATTCCCGGCACGTTTTTTAGTCGTCCTTTGGGCTTTCCATTCGATGCCAACTCACGCACGCAGGGTCTCGCGTACGCTTCGGCTGTCAGCTACAAGAGCCGACTGATCGTCACTGGATGAAGCCACCCCCCCCCCCCTTATAATTAGCCCCCCTATACCTATACACCCTCGTACAGCTCAACAATTAACCCCCGGGGAGCCTAATTATAGGGTTTACGGTATATAAAGAACCAAGCATTTTGGTAAGTGGTTCAGTACCGCACACACCACAACACAACCTACTGCTGTCTGTACTTGAATTGGTTTCTCGATACAGGAAGGAAGAAGTAGTCAGAAAAGTCGCCTAGCGTCACACCAAAAATGTGCCAAATTTTATGGAACAATTAAAAAAAATATACCTGCCTATCAAAATTTTGGTGAAATTTCCCATGTTTTTTCGCAGTTTCAAATTTGGACGAACGTCTGACACCAGCTACGGGGAAAATTTCAGTGCACCACTTTTAGCTGAAGAGTCTCGAGAATTCCATTGTCCAACTCCCGTAGTCCCGTACTCGGGTGTCTCACCTAGAGCACCGCGAGAAATCCAAGAATCCAAGCGTGTCCCGTACTCAGGTGTCTAAGGTTGAACCGCGCTCAAGTCAGACCACTAAGGTGGGGCTGCAATTCGCGCACGAGTTCTCTCAAGTGGGCGCTAATTCCACAAGGTATGCGGGATGCGGGCATCGACGGCGGCTGTGTCTGCCTGCATCTGCATGCGTCGTGCGCCTGCCTGCCCACCCGCCCGTCTTTCTTCACACAGCAGCTGATTGTAACGAATCCAGTGGCCCTGGGGAAACGCTCCTTATCCCTCGTCGAGTTCTAAGGACGCAGTGTGCACCTTTCTTCCGCCCTTCCGCTCCCTTCTTTGTTTGCCCGAGCCCATTGACACGCCACACTTGCGTGCGGAGCGGACGTCATCGCGGTCTCTTGAAAAGCCCCACTGTCTGGAGCGCACCGCATTGTCACTGATATCCACCCTCTACTTTACGGAACGCTGCCACAATGATGCTGTCCTATGCGCTTGGCGTGTGCGCCATCGCGGCCGCGGCGCTCGCCTGCAAGCCTCCCAAGGCACCTCCGAGTGCGTTTGTGAATTGAATCCTTTGTTGCTGGATTTCTGCGTTCGAAAAGAGAGAGTGATAACATGAGAGTGTGCCGACGCATGTGTGCACAGTGAATTTTCCTTAAAGAACCTTCGGTGTGGTAAGCTGCATCAAGCTCCCCAAACATCGAGCCTTCCAATTTATCCCCCCCCCCCCACCAATTTCCGCCCCAATGAAACAATTAGGCCCTAGGGGACGAATTATAGGGTTTCTCGGTGTAATTTACGTTGTCTTTTAGCAAAGGAGACAGTGGAGCGGGTGGCACTCGTGGGAGGCATTCGCTTCGTCAGCGAAGAAGAAGGGTTCGAGCTGACGGACGGAATTTCGTTGTTGGACCACGAGACAGACACCTACAACAGCAGCAACCTTCGTCTACCGGAGGTGTGTGCGCGTTCGCGTATGGTTCATATCGTAAATCCTCTAATAGTCTTCAAACGTAAAGGGAGGCTTCAAAAGTGTACGGACCTAGGGAACTATTCAGGCACGTGCCGGTACATACCGTATTTTGAACGTTCTTTGGGCTTTCCATTCGCGAGCTGCGCGGCGATTCTCCTGGTCTCTCTGGGATGAGTGGCCAAAGAAGATTCCCAACCCTGACTGCAAGTTCCACTAAATGCACGCAGGCTCTTGTTTACGCTTCGGCCATCGGCTACAACGGCCAACTGATCGTCACTGGAGGCAGCGGCGTCGACGGACGGCAGCGGAGGTTTAGACGTGCCACGACGATCATTGAAGAGGGCGCAGCAATTCGGAGTGGCGCCCCTCAGCCGACGAGGGATACGTCCAGGAGAGCGGCCGCGACGATTGGTGGGTTTTGTCTTGCCTCTCGCGGCTCTGGCCACGCACGCACGCACTGCCGTCGGTTAAGGAGACACGCTCTTCTTATGTGCTAGACAGAGAGGAGGCAGAAGCCACGTCCACGACTGTCACAGCTATTCCATGGCCGAAGACAAGTGGACGACGCTGAAGGCGGAGATCCCAGAGAGTCGAGGCATTAAGGACGTGTCGGTCTACTCCATGGTCGCGGTCGACGACCGCTACCTCTACCTCGTGTTCTACGAAGTGAGAAAGAGAAAAACGCTGGAAACGCGTCGCGACTCCTTCTTCTCGGCTCCTCAGCGGTTGGCCACTCCCCTCCCCCTCCCCCCCCCTCCTCCCGCCTGTGTGCACCGCTTTCCGATTCGTCATGGGCTGCTTCCGGTGCCAGGCTGCCTTGCGTTCGGATACAATGTAGAGAGAGGTGCTCTCTTGTAGCCGAAACCAGATCGCAGCTTGTCTAGGCGCCGCAAGTCGCGCGAGAGGCGCGCTCTCGTCGCCCGACAGCACTTCTTCGTGGTCTATCGACTCGATACGCACGACGTCGGCGCCGACTGGACCCTGCTCAGCGAGACACCCGACGACAACATGAACATGTACGCATTGCTCTTCGCAACCTGGAGAACTGGACCAACTTGTGAGAGCGACTACATCTTGTACATGCGTACATGCTGCGAACACAACGCGAGGTTCATTATCTGATGGGGACGGTTGACTGATGGGGAGTTAGAATTTCTGACAAAAGCTGCATGGTGCGGATCGGAGTACACTACACTACACTACAGTATGGATGACCGTCGCGCACTGAAATCGACTCCCCATTCCAGCCGTTTGAGCTCGGCCGTGTTGACAGCGGACGGCAAAGGCATCCTCGCCTGCGGCTTTGGCATCGTTGAGACGCCAGGCAGAAAGGACGAAGCGACCAAATGCGCCATCTACTCCTTGGAGACGAACACGTGGGCCACCGGCCCCACGATGCCTGCGCAGCAACCGTCTGAAGTGCGCTACGATACGAGGCTGATCCGCTGCGACGGACGAGTCTTCGGTTTTAGAACGGTGGGTGGTGACGGCAGCGGTTGCGCGCCTGCGTCGAGTTGAGGTGCGTGCCGACTCAGTGCGTAGGTACGAGGTTGTATGCAATAGTATACGGCGCCTAAACTTGAACCACAGAGAGCTGACGAGGAGGGCCGAGCGAAGGTGGCGGTGGCGGTGCTCGGCGACGGTGCCCACGACTGGCAGGCGCTCCAGCAGTTAAGCTCCAACAACGGATTCGACGAATTTTCCGTCGCCTGCATGCAGATGCGAATGAAGTAGAGACATCGCCGCACGGAGACTGAAGATTGATAGAAAGCCTTTAATTCGTGCCTCGCCTCACAGGCGTCTTTGTCCCGCATTTTAGACGTTTCTTGGTTTTTAAAGTGAATAAATGTGATGCAGAGACTTGGCGCTCCTATACATAAGAAATGCAAAAAACGCATATTTTTTTCTTTTCTTTCCTCTGACATCATCAGCGCAGTTAAAGTGAAATTCCAGTGAGGGGACGGCAGGCCATAGTTGACCCTCTTTGGGTCTGGCTAGTTTCCTGAAAGGGAACGTACAGCAACAGTGAAACACGCAATTCAAAGCAAGCAAAGATTCGGAGTCCTCGTGAAATTTTAGAGCTCACCGTCTGCATCTAAACCCTTGGTTGACCCTCTCGAGGTCTGGCTAGTCAGACATCTTTCCAGACAAATGGACGTACAACTGTGAATCGCGACATTGTGGCACATTTTCACGCAAAGTTTCAGTTTCTAATGAAATGTGACATGTCATGCTCTGCTGTTCGCGACTTTTACAGCTCAAAACGATGATTCGCATTCTGTTTACTCGAAAGCAGTACAAACAAGAGTGGACGGATACTGGGACATCACACGTGGGGGGGGGGGGGGGTTTAAACTCTTAGGGCATCGTTGGAGCAGAGGGGCCCTCTTGGAAGGAAGGGACCCTATTGGAAAGGGGTAATGGGCGGCCATCGATTGCGGCTGCCCGGCCACCGGGAGAGAGAGAGGGGTCGAGAAAGGGAGGACGGAGAGTGTCGTACTCGTGGCGGAGAAGGGTGGTGGAACTTCCCGGTGTGAGGGAAGCACCTGTGAGGCGAGACAAGAATAAACGGCTTTCTATCCATTGCCTTAAAATGCCTTAAAATACCTGAAATTTAAAAAGTTTAATTGAAATAGTGTATTGCACACATGATTACACACCCTGCATGCACTTTTAATGCAACTGGGTGGCATTCAAAATTTTGGCGCAAATCCAAAATTAACTTGCCCCAGGGGAACTATTGGAGAGGGGCTTCTATTGGAGGATTTACAGTACATGTTTTATTGAAGCAGCGCAGGGTAGTTGTGCTGGATGGATTGAGCTGACATTTTGTATATTTTACCATCAAAATATGAGTGGCGCTACTGAAGCTACCGTAATCCAGAGTTATGCAAATTGCACATACGTGTTTAATTGAGTTTAAGAAATTAATTGTCAAAATGTGCTTGGGAGCTAGGGTATGTAGTCGACCATGCTGATCAGGAATCTCACATGCTTTTTTCGATGCGATATTGTGATCACAAGATACGATGCATTGAACATACCATCGCAACTGGTTGATGTTGCAAGTTGAGGGAAAAAAAGCATGAGCATATGTGACCAACCATGCAGATCACAAAAATAACTTTTGAATCCCGAGCCAAGGTAAGTTAGTTCCAAAGCCAAGCCAATTATTATTAGCCAGATCCAAAGGGCTGATTAAAACAATTAGCCTTCTGTCACTTATTATACGATTTATGGTGCGTCTGCTCAAGATGGTATGGTGCCCACTTTTTACTATCGAATGTAATGTAATGACTGGTGATGTAATGACATAATAAAGCGTTACAACAAAAAAGGTGAAATGTCTTCCTGTATTTCAGAAGTGCATTGGTTGTATTGGTTGACTTCCTTTGGCTTTTGCTGCAGCACTTTACAGATTCGTCATTGCTGCTGTTCAACTGAGCATTCACAGCATGATTTTATGACACATTGTATTGATGATGAGTCACTACTGAAGACATGAAAATATTGATACTGAATCACTTCTGAGCACTTTGTAGCAGGTGTCCTGAGTTGTAGCGGCTAGTCCACCCAATTTCAATTCAAGACGATTCAAATGGTACCAAAATCGTCCGGATTGGACAATGGATTTGACCCCGAAATCTTGTGTCCAAATTTAGCCGCCCTAGAACGATCACTGTATCCAGGAGAAGGGACAAAAACCCTGGAACACTGCCGCGAAAAGCCGTTTACGTCTCTACTTTAGGACAGGACGAATTATGTAATCGCATCTTCATCGGGATTTATTTGCTTTTTGGCGAAAGGTCCTTTCTCCGCAAATGGGATCCTACTGGCAGCCGGAGCTTTAGGCGGGCCGCACGGAGCCGAGACCAGGTGGCATCATCTTGACGCTGACGCTTTTGGGGTCGCCGCTGTACACGACGGTGCTGGGCCCTAAAAGTCGCGATGGGGCCGCACCTGACGACGTGCGCACGGCAGGCGCGTTCCCCACCCAGCCTACCAACGATACTGCCGCTGAGCGAGTCCTTAACGCGGACGTTGAGTTTGGCCGGCCTGGACGCGGCCACCTTTGTGTCGGCAGTCACGAAGTCCTGCGCCGCGACCGTGCCTGGCCCGGACACGGTGTAGTCGGCCTTCTGGGCGCTGCCCGACAGCCGGAGGTGGCCCGTACCTTGGAAGTTCACCGTCAGCTTGCCCTTCACCACCTGGTTCTGACTGACGTCGCCCGGCCTGGAGGACGCCCGATTGGTTCTACGCTGCACACAAGTCCACCCAGGACAGTCGACGTATAGGCGAGCCACCGTTGATGTTGATGGCGAGGTCGTCGCTCTCGAACTGGCCCCGTCCCATGACGATGTCGCCGGGCCCGGTCAACTAAAGGGTGTTTTTTTAAAATTATCACATTTCTTTTTTGAATAACTTTTGTTTCCTTTGTCGGATTGTTATGAAATTTGAAACACTTATACTCAAGACTTTGGGATTTTGTCTGAAAAAAGAATCGTCGAATTCGGTTGAGGATTCCAAGAGTTATGGCGCTCCGAATCAAATGTCTCGTTTTTGGGCAGATTTTACAAGTTTAACTGTTCGAATTGTGACTATCCAGTACTGTACGCCAAATTTCAAACTCCAAACTTTGCTTTTGATTGGCGCGGGTTCGTCTAATCGGCGTACAGTAATTCACTACTGCTCGCTCGACGAAAACCTCTCCATCCGCCCTCACCCCATTCCATTCCTCTCTCCATCCCCACAGCCCGCGGCCGCGCCGCTCCCTTCACTCCAACGCGGGCGCTAAAAACGAGACATTTGATTCGGAGCGCCATAACTCTTGGAATCCTCAACCGAATTCGACGATTCTTTTTTTAGACAAAATCCCAAAGTCTTGAGTATAAGTGTTCCAAATTTCATAACAATCCGACAAAGGAAACAAAAGTTATTCAAAAAAGAAATGTGATAATTTAAAAAAAAACACCCTTTAGATGTCGACGAGACTTGGCGTTGTGATCGAGACTCGCTCTTGCATTTGCTGCAAGTCGGAGGCGTTAGGTACATTGTACGTGCGGCTGTGCGCGCACGCGAGAGACTCGCGTCAGCGTGGGACGCACGGACTTTTTGCGTTGGTTCGAGCAGCGCGCGTATTCGGGCTCCTTGTAGCGAATGACGAGGCAGCCGTCTTCGACGACGGTCTCCGTGATCGGCGCCCACGCCTCGTTGATGTCCACGCTGACGACGCCCGTGGCCGTACCTTGGTTCACGGTCAGCTAAACCGCGCTGGCCCTCGCACGCACGCACGCACGCACGCACGCACGCACGCACGCATGCACGCACGCACGCACGCACCTTGCCCATCGTGTAGAATTTGATCTTGGTGAAGGTGTCCACTGGTCGGTCCTCGTGGATGACATGGTCAGTCGAGTCGACTGGCTTGTAGTAGGCTGTAAAATCAATATCGATATTCCCCCGTCTCAACGTCGGCGCTAGCCTAGCCCGCCAGCTCACAGGCAGCCGAGTGTTTCCACGCTGTGGCGGCCGCCCAGAGGAGAGTCGTCGCGATCACGAAGGACCGCATGGCGCTGCGCTTCTAGGAATGCTGACGACAGTGAAGATAATAATGCCCCGGTGGCACTGTCCGTTCTTTATACGGTGATGGGACAAAGAACTACTACGCCGCCGTTTCGCTTGTACAGTTGCCGCAACTGGCCAATTATAGGCGAATTCTCAATGGCATGCCGTGCTCAGAATAGACCGGTGGAGAGGCATGAGAAGCATTCCCCTTTCTGAATTCCCACACGCTTTGTGCGGTCACGCAGCCGCCCATTCGGATTGCATTCCTCTTCGGTCCCCTCCCCCTCCGATAGCAAATATCCGCCAGGAATTTTTCTATAGATGTACAATAGATGATCGACGATGACGAACATCAGAGCTCCAATGTGTGGGCCGTCCGGGCCGAGGTTCTGCTCTCGCCTCAGAGGAGGAGTGTGTCTGCTCAAGACGACGTAGTGCCCAATTTGGGCGAAAGCAATTGTTTCGTCTACGTCCGGTGTTCTTTCGTAGATCGTAGTCCAAACGTCAGCGTACAACCCTAATATGTGACCACTTCTCAATGCGGGTTTTTGAATTTTCGATCGCCCATAACTTTTGATTGCCTGAACGGATTTCGACGCGTTATGGCGCAAATGAACCGCCTTCTTCTGGGGCATCGAACGCGCCATAACGCGTTTCCTTGTTTGGCTGCAAGGGGGCGATACCTCCAAAAATGTTCCAATTTTGCGGCTTTTTTTTTCATGTTCTCTGCCAGGTTTTTGGAGCGCCGCTCGCGAACGCCAGGGCCTATCGCGATGAAACTTGGTGTGTGTAGCCGGCTAGTGATCGCAATGTTGCATGCCAAATGATTTGTGTGTACTTCGTACCGATCTCGAGATATTGCCGATTTTATCCGATTATCGATTGATTTTCTTGGAAATGGGCCACAAATTTTGTGCCCTATAGGCGCTTTAACGGTACATTGTAGCGCTTCGCTGTAAAGGAGAAAGTTGGTCGCCATGACATGACTTGTGTTACTTTCAACAATTGGACCAAATTGGACGCACCAAAATACCTCCCCCCATTATATCGATAACGGTAATTGGCGATATTTCGGTGTGGTTAGGTCGGATGGCCTAAACATCAATAATAAAGTTGATCGCCCTTTGATGTAGAACATTTTATTCCTTGAAGTCAACACGATCCGACGCACCAAAATATTTTCACTTTCGGGATAATCGATAAATATCGATATGGGTAGGTTGGATCACTTTGGCCAAAACACAAAAGTTGACCGCCTGCACGTGCAGATCATTTTGATTCTTTACACCGCTATGCTCCGACGAACCAATATGGCACTACAGATGTGCACGCACGCACGCACACCAACAAATGGGCTGCTTCGCAAGAAACTTGATGTGGGTAGGTCCGATCACTTTGGCAAAAACACAAAAGTTGACCGCCTGGTCATGGTGATCATTTCCATACTTTACATCACTATGCTCTGACTCAGCAATATAGCACAACTGCATGTGCATGCGCGCATGTACCTACATGTCTGCTAGGCTGTTGGTAGTATGCTTTACTTCAATTTTGCCTTGTTCGATTCAGTCACAGGTACATTGTGCGTGAACCTACGTCAGTGAATGTGTGTGTGCGTACGTGCGTGCGTGCGTGCGTGCGAGCGTGCGTGCGAGCGAGCGAGCGTGCGTTCGTGCGCGTGCATGCTTGAGTGCGTTGAATTACAGAAACCCCCTCATCTTTCGAAAAACACTGTATTAAGGAAAAATTTGCAGGTGGCTGCAAAAAAAGGTGAATATGTGACGCTCTTGTGGTGAAGTCGAGTTTGAAAAGGAGTGGTATTAAGGCATACCCCACTGATTTCTGGCCACTTCCACATTGTAGCTGATCAACTTCAGTTTGAACAAAC
This sequence comes from Paralinhomoeus sp. GSCO2_6, assembly GCA_030248085.1. NCBI lineage: Eukaryota > Metazoa > Nematoda > Chromadorea > Monhysterida > Linhomoeidae > Paralinhomoeus > Paralinhomoeus sp. GSCO2_6. The sequence goes on from JASAMY010001203.1 coordinate 91,042, forward strand.
CATGTATAAAATCTAAACCTCATGCAGCAACACGTCACATATTCGGCGTTTGTTGTGTTCACCCGCAATGGAAATGTTCAGCGAAAATAATGGCGACTGGAACTGGTTGACATTTACATAGATTGAAATGCAAGAAATAAGCACATGTCCATGGAACCCCTCACATATGCATGCGCGCGTGCTCGCATGCACGCACGCACGCACGCATGCAGCACACACACACACATGCATTAGGGCACGACAAAATGGCTGGGGGCACAACACAAATGTTGGATGAACAGTTTGTCATTGGGTGGAATGTCACAAGGAAATGGAGTAGGATTGTAGTACATATTGTATGTCTCACCTTACACATCAGCAACTGTACATCATCAGGCGGGAAATAATCGTTATTTACTTCGCTAATTTATTTTAATTTTTTAGGCTTGCAGATGGCTTGTTGCAAGATTCATTCTCTATTGCTATACCGCATTTTATATCATCACCAATCCACATGTAACACATTTTTGCATGGGGCACCAATTGATTATGCAGGACATACTTTGGCAGTGTCAGGTTCATGGTAATGGGCGATAATAACGTCATGTTAGAGAAGAGGTATGAGTTGATGGACGTTTGTGCTTTGGTTGGCTTGACTGAGTGACATGGCTCACGCAACAAACGCCGAACATGTGACGTGTTGCTGCATGAGGTTTAGATTTTATACATGGTTTGTTCAAACTGAAGTTGATCAGCTACAATGTGGAAGTGGCCAGAAATCAGTGGGGTATGCCTTAATACCACTCCTTTTCAAACTGGACTTCACCACAAGAGCGTCACATATTCACCTTTTTTTGCAGCCACCTGCAAATTTTTCCTTAATGAAAATGTTCTTTAGGCTTTGGTTAGGCTTATGTTTAGGCTTAGGCCTCGCTTGCGTTTTGAATGTAGCGGACGCGGACGCAACAATTGTTTTAACCCAATTTGTACTAGTGAAGGATATGTAATGATTGAATGAAAAGTTACACCAAAAAGGTGGAACGCTTTCCTGGATTGCAGAAGTGTAGTGTGTACTTTAGAACTTTGCAGATTAGTCATTGTTGCTGTATACTTGAGCATTCTCAGCATGATTTTATAACACATGGCATCGATGATGAGTCACTTCTGAGGAGATAATAATATCGATATTGAATCACTTCTGAGCACTCTGCAGCAAGTGTCCTGAGTTGTAGCGGCTAGTACATGTAGCTGGGCGGGGTTTGTGGGGGGGGGGGCGCCACCCCAAGCCAACCCAGCCCCCCCCCCCAGACCCTCCCAGAATTTTCCTGAAGTTTTCCAACTTGTCTACAAAAAGTAGTGTACTTTTCGCCTTTTTCAGTGTTTTTTGACCTTAAAACAGCTAAATAACACTATTTATAGCCTATGTTAACGCATTTTGATATATTTTACTAAAAAAGCGCCTATTTAGACACTATTCAGGTACATTTTCTCTTCTGGGCCCCTCCCTCTTCAAATCTGCGTACCCTCAGAAGTGTCTCAGCCCCCCCCCCCCCCCCACTTCAAAAACCCGGTTACGTTTATGACGGCAGGCCATAGTTGACCCTCCTTCGGTCTGGCTAGTTTTCAGAAAGGGAACGTACAGTACTGACAGTGAAACGCGCAATTCAAAGCAAGCAAAGATTCGGATTCCTCGTGAAATTTTAGAGCTCACCGTCTGCTTTTAAACCCTTGGTTGACCCTCTCGAGGTCTGGCTAGTCAGACGTCTTTCCGGACAAATGGACGTAACTGTGAATCGCGACATCGTGGCACAATTCCAAGATGCTCTGCTGTTCGTGACGTTTACAGAACAAGACAATGATTCGGATTCTGTTTACTCAAAAGCAGCTCAAACAAGAGATACTGAGAAATCACACGAGGGGAGGGGGGGGGGTTTCGCTCTAGGCATCGTTGGAGCAGAGGGACCCTCTTGGAAGGAAGGGACCCTATTGGAAAGGGGTAATGGGCGGCCATCGATTGCGGCTGCCCGGCCACCGGGAGAGAGAGAGGGGTCGAGAAAGGGAGGACGGAGAGTGTCGTACTCGTGGCGGAGAAGGGTGGTGGAACTTTCCGGGAAGCGCCTGTGAAGCGAGACAAGAATAACGGCTTTCTACAGTATCTATCCATCTTCAGTCTCCGTGAGAGCGATGCCACCTCTACTTCTCCGTCTGCACGCAGGCGACGGAAAAGTCGTCGAATCCGTTGTTGGCGCTTGGCTGCTGAAGCGCCTGCCAGTCGTCGGCGCCGTCGACGAGCACCGCCACCTTCGCTCGCTCCTCCTCGTCAGATCTCTGTGGTCGAAGTTAAAACGGTGTACACTATTGCATCATGCAACCGCGTATGCACCGAGTCGGCCCCTCAACCCGACCAGAGACACGCACGCACGCACGCACGCACGCACGCACGCACGCACGCACGCACGCACGCACGCACGCACGCACGCACGCACGCACGCACGCACGCACGCACGCACGCGCATGCCGAAACGCAAGCGCCACCATCATTCACCACCCACCATTCTGAAACCGAAGACGCGTCCGTCGCAGCGGATCAGCCTCGAATCGACCACTCCGAATGGTTGCGGAGGCATCGTGGGGCCGGCGCTCCACTTGTTCGTCTCCAAGGAGAAAATGACGCACTTGGTCGCCTCGACAATGCTGTCCCGTGTCTCGACGATGGCAAAGCCGCAAGCAAGGATGCCCTTGCCGTCCGCTGTCAACACGGCCGAGCTCAAATGGCTGGGAACGGCGGAGTGGATTTTAGCACACACCAGTAATTTGTATCTGCAGCATGCATGTTTTGTCAGAAATTCTAACTCCCAGCGGCCCAGCCAACCGCCCCCCCCCCGTCCGCTGACGACCCCCCCCCCCGTAAAGGGACCTATTGTAACCCCGGGCCGAATTGGAGCATTCTCGGGATTGAGAATATCTATGAACTCAGTCACGAGTTGGTCTGATTGCTTTTAGCGCCATGGCAAGTGCGTACACACATGTCGTCGTTGCTGCCCTCCTCGACGGGCGTCGCGCTGACCACGGCCCATTGGGCGTCGGCGTCGCGCGTGTCGAGTCGGTAGACCAGGTAGTAGGGGTGCCTGGCGAGCGCGCGCCTCTCGCCACCAGACAGACGGCGTCTAGACGCGTTGCGAGCTTTTTCTCGTGCAAGAGATCGCACTGTACATTGTAGGTAGACGAACACACGCGGGCACGACGAGCACGAAGTGATGACCAACCTCTTAAGAGCGGAGAAGAACGAGTCGCGAGGCGTTTCCAGTCGTCGCTGCGTGTTCCCGTTGGTTTTTCTTTCCCCGTAGAACACGAGGTAGAGGTAGCGGCTGTCGACGGCGACCATGGAGTAGACCGACACGTCCTTGGTGTCCCGATTCTCCGGGATCTTCGCCTTCAGCGTCGTCCACTTGTCTTCGCGCATGGAATAGCTGTGACAGTCGTGGCCGTGGCCTCTCCCTTTCAGTCCAGCGCATAAGAACAGCGTATCTCCTGAACTGAGTTGTGTGTGTGTGGGAGACGCGGGAGGCAAGAAAGAACCCGCCGATCGTCGCGCCCGCTCTCCTGGACGTGCCACTTGTCGGCTGAGGAGCGCCACTGCGGACTGAGCCCCCTTCAAAGATCGTCGTGGCGCGTTTCACCGTGTCGTCGGAGAGGCCGCCTCCGGTGACGATCAGTCGGCCGTTGTAGCCGACAGCCGAAGCGTAAACGAGGGCCTGCGTGCGTGAGTCGTTTGGCAACGAATCAAAAGCCCAAAAAACGTTAAAAAAACTACCGTAAGTCCTCCAATAGTTCTCTGGCACCACCCTTTTGAAGCCGTTTTTTGCCCAGGGGGACTATTGGAAGAGGGCGTCAATAATTGCAACCTCGGCATTCCAAAGCATACCGCATATTTTGTAGACAAAGTTGCCAATTTTGTCTGTTTTTTGTTTCTTTTTTAACTGGAATTGTTTTTTAATTAATATGAAAAAACCTTGTCGAAATCGTCCAAAAAAGTGCCAAAAAAGGCAATAGCGACGGTTTTAGTGCGTTAAAACCCTATATACATACCGTAAACCCTATAATTAGCCCCCCGGGGGCTAATTTTTTCGTTCGAGCTCTAGGAGGGTGTATAATTATAGGGGGGGGGGCTAATCATAGGGGGGGGGGGGGCTTACAAACTGGAAGTGTCGATGAGTGGGAAGATGTGTGGGCAAAAAGGCGCGTGGAGGCGATTTTTAAGGGAAAAAGGCGCTGTGCACAGTCACACACGTTGGTACACTCTAACACACTCTCACACAGTCTCACATGCACATACCTACGTGTACATACATACACATACGCGACCATACATACACCCAGACATGGAAACATGTGCCTTTTAGACGATGGTTCATTTAGGGGAGGGGGCGTAATTATAGGGGGGGGGGGTTATTAACTCAAAGTGGTCTTGGGAGGGTGTATTATTATAGGGGGGGGGAGCTAATTATAGGGTTTACGGTACTTGGAGCTAAATAACCGCACTCCAACTTCCAACCGTGCCCAAGGGTTAAAGGAGCTTGAAACTTTAGCGAATTGGAGGATTTACGATACGAATCATGCACGCACCCGCACACACCTCGGGTAGACGAAGATAGCTGTTGTAGGTGTCGGTCTCATGGTCTAACAACGAAATTCCGTCCGTCAACTTGACCCCTTCTTCGTCACTGACGAAACGAATGCCTGCCACGAGTGCCACTCGCTCCACCGTCTCCTTTGCTAGAACACACCATCAATTACCGAGAAGCCTATAATTCGCCACCCAGGGGTCTAATTGTTCTATTCGTGCTGTAGGCGAGGGGATTGGCAGGCAAATTGTAGGGGGGGGGGGGGATTGGCAGGTAATTTGGAAAGGGTCGATCTGTAGGGAGCTGTGTCGGCACTGACCACACGCAGGGGTTTTTAAAGTAAAAATTCACGGTGCACACACACACACAAACATGGGTACACACTCTCACACGCCCGCATTATTGCCTTTCGGAAGCACAAACCAGTAACACAAGATTCAATTCGCAAAGATTCAATTCACTTGGAGGCGGTGGCTTATGAGGACAGGCGAGCGCCGCGCCGACGATGGCGCACACTGCAAGCGCATAGGACAGCATCGTTGTGGCAGCGTTCCGCAAGGTTGAGGAGTGATATCAGTGACAATGCGGTGCGCTCTGGACGGTTGGGCTTTTCAAGCGGCCGCAATGACGTCCGCCCCGCACGCAAGTGTGGCGGGTCAATGGGATCGGGCAAACAAAGAAGGCAGTTCCAGCAATGTGCAACACACTATGTTCTTAGACATCGGCGAGAGATTAGAGCGTTTCCCCAGCGCCACCACTGGATTGGTTACTATCAGCTGCATCAGCGCAAGGAAAGACGTGCGGGAGGGGGGAGGGGGCGGACGACGCATGCAGATGCAGGCGGACGGACACAGCGGCCGTCGATGCCCGCATACCTTGTGGAATTAGCGCCCGCTTGAGAGAACTCGGGCGCGAATTGCAGCCCCACCGTAGTGGTCTGACCTGAGCGCGGTTGAACCTTAGACACCTGAGTACGGGAAACGCTTGGATTCGATTCTTGGATTCCAATGCATTTTGCATGAATGCTCTTAGTAGTTTGACCCTAGCGCGCGGTGCCCTAGATGAGACACCTGAGTACGCGAGTTGTGATTCGTGGATTTCTTGAGACTCTTCAGCTAACAGGTACTCGATGAAAAATTCTCCGTATGTACGTAGCTAGTGTCAGACAGACGTTTGCCCAAATTTGAAACTGCAGAAAACTGCAAACAGCGAAAATTCCGCCGAAATTTCGAATTCGACAACTTTTTGGTGTGACGCTACTAGCCGACTTGTGTACATGATTCTTTTCTCTTCGTATCGAGAAACCAACTCAAGTACAGACAGTTCACATATCCGCACGTTCATTATCACTCTTGACTAGAGTAGGTGTGTAGTTGCAGTCACTTGTTCAAGCATGTTGGGAATGTTGTTTGGTTCAAAACAACGTTGTAACTGAATGTAGGCCTCGCCAAGATTGCAAGGCGTACTTTGCTGAAACGAAACGACGCCCGAGGGCGTACCTGAAATCGGGAATTGAACTTGAGGGGGGGGGGGGGGGCGGGGGGGTTTGATGGACCATTAACTGGGGGGTGGGTCCATAAAAATTTGAGCCTGATCCGTCAAGCCATGAGAGAGACCCAGTTGTGAACGGACGAACGGACGGACCAGACCATTTCGAATTTTTTTTGTCCGATATTAAAAGAGCGGGTCAAAATATACATAGTAGCCGTCGGCAGGGCGACGTGCCTACCGGTCACCCACGGGAGTATCACTTGTGCGCATTGCTAAGCGCGCGGACATGCATACTGTGGATGACAGTCTGAAAAGACGCATTTGCGTTTCCTATGTAGTGGGAACGCCAAGTCTCTGCATCACATTTATTCACTCTAAAAACCAAGAAACGCCTAGAAAGCGGGACAAAAACGCCTGTGAGGCGAGACAAGATTGGAAGGCTTTCTATCAATCTTCAGTCTCCATGCCGCGATACCTCTACTTCTCCATCTGCACGCAGGCGACGGAAAAGTGATCGAATCCGTTGTTGGAGCTGGGCTGCTGGAGCGCCTGCCAGTCGTCGGCGCCGTCGATGAGCACTGCCACCTTTGCTCGCTCCTTCTCGTCAGATCCCTGTGGTTCAAGTGGGCAGCGACATGGCCTAGTGGCGCCACTAGATCGAGGACTTCCCTTTCCATGGATTTTCTCGTGCCATCGCTGCCCTAGATTACAGATGGCGTTCTTCCGAAAGTCTTCCGCTAATTATACGGCTGTAGACGGGAAGGCGTCATGGAGATGGGTAGGCTACATGGGCCATTGACGGCGATACATGCACGCACGCACGCACGCACGCACGCACACGCTCATGCCTAAAACCGCCACCTGTCACGACCACGCACCATTCTGAACCGAAGACGCGTCCGTCGCAGCGGATCAGCTTCGAATCGACCACTCCGAACGGTTGCGGAGGCATGGTGGGGCAGGGGGCTCCACGTGTTCGTCTCCAAGGAGTAGATGACGCACTTGGTCGCCTCGACAATGCTGTCCGGTGTCTCAACGATGGCAAAGCCGCACACGAGGATGCCTTTGCCGTCGGCTGTCAACACGGCTGAGCTCAAACGGCTGGAATGGGCAATCGATTTCAGCGCACACCGGTAATCCATACCGCACTGTATGCATGTTTTGGCAGAGTTCTTACTCCCAGTCCCAGCAGAACGCCCCGTCCGATAATAACCGAAAATAAAGTTAGAAACGAGAAATTTAAATTTACTGCAGCAGTTAAATGCATGTATTGTAACCCGGCCCAGGGGCAGAATTAGAAGCATTCACGGAATTACTATATGTGCACGTCTGTACGATGCATGCGTTCGCAGCTTCGTCGCTCTCACGAGTTGGCCTGATTGCCGTGGGCGTCAAGGCAAGTTTTCAAGGTTGCGCCGAGCCAGGCGTACGTAGTACGTACATGTCGTCGTTGCTGCGCCTCTCGACGGGCGTCTCGCTGAGCACGGTCCATTGGGCGTCGGCGTCGCGCGTGTTGAGTCGGTAGACCAGGTAGTAGGACTGGCTGGCGACCTCGGCGCCTAGACAAGTGCGAGCCCGTTTCGCTAGCTCGCTCGCTCTATACATCTTTCGCGCGCGTGCACCCCCGTGCACCAACCGCGCGCCACACACGCCCATGACGCGAGCTCAGGACTCGGATTGGCCAACCTTTGAAGAAAAGAGAAGAACGAGTCGCGACGCGTTTCCAGTCGTCGCTGCGTGTTCCCACTGCTTCTTCTCTCCCCGTAGAACACGAGGTAGAGGTAGCGGTCGTCGACGGCGACCATGGAGTAGCCCGGTCTAGGACAACTAGGCGCCGCCGACTAGGCGCCGGCCAACTGGGCGCCGCCCAACTAGGCGCCAGCCAAGTAGGCGCCTGCCCATCTAGGCGCCCCATGGATAAACTTGGCGCGCGCTGCTTAGATGCCGTTAATGCTTTACACCATGAGTATCAGATAAGACTGTATCTGTAATCTGTATGTTATTGGATTTTAAGTTCAACTGTTCATCATTTAACAATACCGCACAGATGACAATCACTGGTTTGGGGGTTTGGAGTTGTAGGCGGTTGTTTGTCATAGGTACTTGGAAAACCCAAACTCCGTTTGGCCAAACCATGCCTCGGCAATAAAACTTTGCAGGCAACAGGAACAAGCGTAATTGCCAGCTATGCGTTTCTATCCTATGTAGGACATGCCCTCCTGCATAGTGCAGTGCAAGCACACCCTTCTGATACGTGTCCCGCTCCAATACCTGAGACGCGAACCTTCTCCCTATCCGCATCCGAGATTTACCGTATGCATACTTTCATCTATGTAGTTCGGCGACAACTTCCTAGATGCCTCCTGCCGTGTGGGACACCTGTTACTGCCCATAACGCTTCCTTTGGCTATACGATCGTATTGGTGTGTATGGCGCCTAGTTAAGGCTGATTCACAATTAACGGTCTTCCCATCGGTCTCGGTCTCGGTCTCGGTCTCGGTCTCGGTCTTCCCATGCCAAACAGCGAAGACCGATGCGAAGACCGAGACCGAGACCGAGACCGACGATGTTGGGAACTTTGAACATTTGCTCCGGTCTTCATCGGTCTTCATTGAACTCGTGTTGAACGCGCGCGCTACCGTAGTCACGCTTTACTATAGCCGTCACTCTCAAAGAATTTGTCGGTATTCGCATAGGGTAAAGCGACTAGGAAATTAGCCGAAATTGAAAACAAGGAAGAGTTTACGATGCGTCGTATTCAACAGGTGGAGGCGGCGCCGTCTTCTTGGATAATTGACGACTGCTCTTATACCAAAAATCCAAAAAAAAAACGGCGGCGGCATGGCGGCACGTCTCTAAAGACACGGCGGCGGGAAAATCTGCGCGCCATTGCATACGTCAAGGTGGACGGGCACGACGGCATTGTCCTACATTTTCTGCAAGCGTCGGCAAAAGCGGCAGCGTCAGCGAAAGCGTCGGCAGCAGCGGCAACGGTGTCGACGGCGGCGCTGTCGACAGCTCCTGTAGCGGCGTCCGCGCCCCTGGCGGCGGCCAGAAGCGCTGGCGGCGGTCTGCGTCTGCCGCACAATGTCTGTCTGTTTGTCTGGTGGTAGTGCGTTCCCGTCGTCCTACGTCGTCGTTCCTACGGAAGTCGCATTAAGAATGAAACAGGTCGAAAACAAAGGCCACAGTACGCTCTTCAATACGCTGACAGGCGCGCATTTAACCGAAGATCATTGCAAGACCGGAGGCAACGCGTCGTCAATTTGGCATGGGTCAAAAAGTCCGAGACCGAGACCGAGACCGATGGGAAGACCGAGACCGAGACCGAGACCGAGACCGATGGGAAGACCGTTAATTGTGAATCAGCCTTTAGACCACTCCACCCGGCGCCTATTTGGACGGGCGCCTAGTTGGCTCATGACGGCCTGGCGCCTAGTTGGGCGGCGCCCAGTTGGCCGGCGCCTAGTCGGCGGCGCCTAGTTGTCCCATTCCCGGAGTAGCCCGGCGCGTTCTTGGTGTCCCGATTCTCTGGGATCTTTGCCTTCAGCGTCGTCCACTTGTCTTTGGCCATGGAGTACAAAGTGGCAGTCGTGGCCCTGTCTATCCCCAGGTCCACTATTCATTCGTCACTCCAGCGCATAAGAACAGCGTATCTCCTGTGAACCAACGGTGCCGTGCGTGCGTGCGTGCGTGCGTGCGTGCGTGCGTGCGTGCGTGCGTGCGTGCGTGCGTGCGTGCGTGCGTGCGTGCGTGCGTGCGTGCGTGGCCAAGACAAGTTGTTATCGTTGGATGAGTGACAGCGCTAGAAGGCCATCAGTATTACTAGCATACGCATCTCCATGACACCTTCCCGTCTAAAGGCGCACAATTAGCCAAAGACATTCCGAAGAACGCCATCTGTAATGTACGGCAGCGACGACACGAGAAAGTCGATTGAGGGGAAAATCCTCGATCTACTAGTGGATTCATCCAGAATCGAGACAGAACCGTGCGCGCAAGAGGCCGATTCTCCACCCCTAGGCCATATGCCGCCTGCCCGCGAGAGGCAAGAAAGAGCGCAGCAATCGTCGCGCCTGCTCTCCCCGCCGTCTCATTTGTCGGCTGAGGGGCGCCGATCCGAGTCGCGCCCGCTTTGATGATCGTTGTGACACGGCTCGCAGGCTCGTCGCCCACGGTGCCTCCGGTCACGATCAGCCGATCGTCGTGGCCGACGGCCGCAGCGAAGAAAACAGCCTGCGTGTCGCGCCGCAGTTGGTACATAGTGGAACATTTCGCCAAATGTTGCGAATGTTCTCTGGCGCCCAGCGCCCAGGGGGCTAATTATGAGGCTTACGGCAGCTCTCTTGGAAATACAGTTTTAACGCCTCCCTACAGCTGGGGACTTTTATTTAAGAATAAAAAAATCAAATAAAAAAAAATAAAAAATGCATTCCGGCTTGAATAACTGTAACCTCGCAATTTCGAAAGCCAACAGCAGCAGCAGCAGACAAAATTGCCATTTTGTAGAGTTTTCAGTTTGGTAATGGACACCCATCGTGCCCCCTTCCATCTCCCAACTACGGGTTGCATTCTGTGAATTCGACAGCCAAACACTCAAAATGAATCAAAAAGCATTACCGAAAATTACCAAAAAATAAGATCGGTAATTTTCGGTTTTGGTAATTACCAAACACAGATCGGAACACCCACATTTGCAGACAGTACCATGCAAACATGAAATTTAATTTTTCTAAAACAAAAAAAAAATTCTAAAAAATTTATGCGTTTCTGTACAATTTTCTTAATTTACAAAAATACGGTATAGTTTCCATCAATCGATTCAATCGGTAATTACCGACTTCCGTTTACAGCTCTAGCTGCGCCACTGCTGCTAGCGCGGGCGTGCCCTATGTTCCGTGCCCTGCACTGCTGGGAACGAATGCAGGTCGCCGCCGCCGTCGTCTGGCGCCGTTATCAGAGCGTGTAAAGCCACGATTACCGACACTGTCGTCGCACTCTCCACGCGTCGAGTGCAGCTCTCAAGCAAGCCCTCTGTGTCTGACAAGCACGCAGCAGTGAACGGCCCACCCGCGCTACGCTAGTAGTGGTAGAGCGAACGCCGACGCCGCGACGCGACGACACAACCGCTAAAAGGTACAAGTCTTTTTGCGCGCTCGACTCGACTTTTGTCTTGTGGTTTTGTTATTCCGTGTTGCATTTATCCTGAAACTGACTCCTCATTTATCTTAGAACTGCATCCTAGAAACTCAAGGCTGAGTTGTCAACGTACGTACGGACCATCAAAAATCCAAGGCAGAGAAGCAAGAACAATTGCTACATAATTGCGTCTAAAATTTAACATTTGCTGCCCCATTTCAGTGTGTTGTGTTTAACTGACCATGTACTTTCTCTTATTGTCCGCATTGCCTGCCCGCCCTTGTTTGCACTGTGGATGCTTTGTGCCCTCTCTCCTCAAAACATATCGCAGAAACATAAAGCACCATATAAGCTGACATCAACCTGACTCTGTCACTGCTCTTGTACTTGCTGCGAGACGCCGTGTTTGGGGAGGGGGTAGAGCGATAGCTAGGCGCATGTGTTTGTTGAGAGTGGTGTCAACGAATGAAGAATCACTCAATTGTTCAGCAGTACGCATCCGTTAGTCCGACTTGGAAGCATCTGCAGTAACTCCAAGGCTTGACAAAAGTTGTCTGCGCTACGTGGATGGTGGGGGGGGGGGGGGGGGATTTGGGTCTGGGAATTTTGTTTTATGTAGTGGCTGACACTGCTATTCGGAACATTGCCCGAACGTGTTGGTACGCGTAAGCGGCTAGTTTAACCTGCCGTAATTGCTGTTGTGCACAGGCACAATTGCAACAAAGCGGCGTAAGATAAGAGAAGTTCAGAGTCGTTGCCGCCGTTTTATGCATGCGCGTTCTCACCGGCTAGGGTCGCGTTTGCATGTGTGTGTGTTGACAAACACAAATCTCTTCTAGTCAACAAGTTGCCAGCAAGTTGAGAGTAGAGATCAACCCATGGCCAAGAACAAGGTGGGAGACTTCTTGGGCCACAGTCCGTCGAATTACGACTTCAGTGACCCTGGAGTCGAACTCGTGGACAAGCCCGGCTACCCAAAGGAGGTAACGCGCACAACACATACGCAAAAGCACACACGAGAACACGACCAGCACCAAGTTGGTGCACGCATTGTATACTGAGCATTGCGCTGTCATTGCTCATTTCGCAGTTTAGGGGAGGGCTGTGATGGCATACAGTATGCACGCACGCACGTAGAGGGAAATTCATGCATGGGCAAATTCTTGCGTGCACGCACGGCACGGGTCAACAAACACAGGTGGTAATCGACAAGCGTTTCCGCGTCTGGTACGGCCTGGGCGTCGAGGAGTTGAGGACCTCGGCGAACTACACGCCCGAAGCGGACGACCTACTCATCTGCTCGTTTCCAAGGAGCGGACTGACCTGGAACAAGCAGATGCTCTTCTCGCTGCTGCACCCTCACGAAGAATTGGAGGACAGAGTCAGGCACACCGAGACCACCGGTGAGCATACCTGTGACTGGGGGACGGGGTGCTGGGGCCCACCATTTTTCCAACACCCGCCGAGACCCCCCGAGAATTTTCCCAAGGGATTTTTACACTGTCCAACACGATAAAAGCGAGTAAATGTTGGTGTTTTTATCAGTGCTTTTCAGTGTTATATTACCATAAGACTGCTAAATAACACTTCTTACAGCCTATTTTGCCCCATTTATACCAAAAAGTGCACATATGAGTAAACAAAATGGTCGGCTACCCCAACTTTTTGCTCCCCATCTTACAGGTGACGGGGAGGAACGGACTGTTGGAGCGGGAAGGATCAGCATGTTGGGGGTGGGGGTGGACAGGGACCAAAGCAAGACGTTGGGGACGTTGCAGCGATTCACGACGTCTTCCCCTGTCCCGACGTCATCGGAGGCGCGGAGGCGCAGAAGCACGCGCGGCCCTGCGTCTTCCACCACCACAACCACCCCGACATGATGCCCATGTCGGACGCCTGCAAGTACCTCTGGCTCGTCCGCAACCCCAAGGACGTCTGCGTGAGCGTCGACTTGTTAAACTAACTAGAGACAAAACTTTGAACGCACACTGGGCGGATCTAGCACATACAGTTCGTTACCACGTGCCGTGCGTGACTTCCCATGCGGCTCAACCGCCACCGCTATTGTGGCACTATGGCAAGTTCTCCTGACTAGAAGGGGCAACCGATTCAAATTGGCTTGAGCGCGCAGGAATTAAGGAGCGACCAGTAATAGTCACTATGACGGCGTTGCGACCACGGCGCAGTTTGAGAGTTCATTCATCAAGAAAGCGTCGGTCTGTATTCCACTCAGACTGGCCAAATTCCAGGTCTCCTACTACAAGCAGACGCAGAACTCGCGTCTGTCCAACTTCCAAGATGGCAAGTTCGAGACGGTGGTCGAGCTGTTCCTCGAGGGCAAGACGGCCTTCTGCTCCTGGTGGGAGCACACCAAGGCCTGTCTCCAGCTCGCCCGCCAGATGAACAACTGGCTGGCCGTCAAGTACGAGGACGTCAAGCGAGACAGGAGGTGTGCTGGCTCGCTGGCTGGGCGTGCGTGCGCATGTACGCGTGTTGGTGGGGATTGGCGGGCGGACAATTGTGTAAACAGTGCAATGCGCACGCGCGCTTGTGCTTGGCAAACGACGCCACCGCTAGGGCACGGCTGCGCGCACGCGCACGTACAGGTATGCACAAGCAGCCAAGCAAGCCGTAAACCCACTTTTAGAGCGCACTTGATAAGGATGGCTAACTTCATCGGCGGCGTGGCCAAGCAGACGGCGTCCAACCCGGAACTTTTGGAGAAGGCCTATCAAAAGTCCGCCTTCGAAGTCATGCAGACTAAGCAGAGACTCTATTCATCTGACCACACTTGGTACACATACACTTAGTAGCACACGCAAAAGGGGGGCTTTCTCATTGCGAATGTCATGACGTTTTTTAACAGGGTACGAAACCACCTACGCTACGCCCCCACCCCCTGGTAGAAATCGTTCGCAAAATGCAGGGGCCCAAGGGGCGAGGGGTAGCCAGGGTAGAGTAGGCAAGGGTGGGGCATTACGAGCGTACACACGTGTACCTGTGGCATCCTGCACAGGTGATGTTCATATTGGAGACATACCTGTAACAGGGGTCCAACCTACTGAAATAAGTGTCTTTTGTACGGTTTCTGAGCAAAAAGCATCTAGTTTTCCCTCCCTAGACCCCATGATGATGCGAGGTTAGCGCTCTTGCGTCAACACAAACCACACGTACTGACTGCTACCATACATGTAACCGGGTTTTTGAAGTGGGGGGAGGGTCAGAGACCATTCTGGGGGTGTGGGGGGGGGGGGGGGGGGGGGGGGGTGAGCAGATCTGAAAAGGGAGGGGGGTGTCAGAGGGTAAAAAAGTGTACCTAACCAGTGGATAAAAAGGCACTTTTGGGTCAAAAATAGGTTAAAATAGGCTATAAATAGCGTTATTTAGCTGTTTATGGTCAAAAAACACTGAAAAAGACGAAAAATACACTGCTTTTTACAGTTGTAGACAAGTTGAAAAACTTTCGAAAAATTCTGGGGGGAGGGTTGGGGGGGGGGAGGCTGGGGAGGGGTAAAATTCCGAGTGGGTGGGTGGCAACCCCCCCCCCCCCCCCTCAGTTACACACATGTATGACTGCAACCACACCCAGCCCCACTGCAGGGTAGACGGACGCAACCAGATGATTCGAAAAGGCAAAGTGGGCAACTGGCGGGATTTCTTCACGGAGGAGCAGAGCGATCGCTTCGACGTCGTCTTCAGGCGACACTTTGAAGGCACCGAAATAGAGAACTGGTGGTCGGAGGAGATGCAGTGGTGATGACGACTCACTGTTCAAAAGACTGAACTGTCTAGGGACGAGGCTATAGTGCTATAGGTCATCGCTGTCATAGGTGGTCAGCGATAGTGATAAATGTGTGGTGGAAGACACGGAAGTCAGTGTAGTGTGCGAGGCTTTTCATTGGCAACGGATGAAGTGAGGGGAGGAAACCGTAAAGTCAAGGGCCCCAGGGGGGCGGCAAATTGCAAATGACGCAGTGATAGATAACACGTCCAATTCCTCAAGCACACCACGACACGACAAGCATTTCCTCCCCCGCATTCCTCTCGTGATTAGGACCGTTACATGCACCTGCTGTTGAGTGAGTCAAGAGATCCGAACAGACTACAATGCCAACCAAACGTGACGGCGTACGTGCACAGCGCGACGCATGACCATACCAGCTCCATGACGCACCGCCAAAAAAGAGCAACCGAACAAAAGATCAACCGGATAAATAAACCCCTACCAGGCCAGGCTACCAGAGACGCTACAGATCCAACCCAGCTACAGGTCCTCACTGCATTCTCCTATCGCCAAACGATATATAGCACCGTACATACTCAGGCTTCGACAAAATTTAAAAAAAAACCAACTTTCCTTAAGTTTTTTTTTTACCCAAGCCCATACATACTGGTAACTAATTAATGCGTGCACCCGAATTACTGAATACGTGCACCCTGATTACTGAATGAGTGCACCCCCATTACTGAATGCGTGCACCCCGATTTATTAATGAGTGCACCCTTCAGATTTATGAATGGGTGCACCCAAAATTTATGAATGCGTGCACCCAAGTCGGCATTGCATGGGGTGGTGCACCACTTGCGATCTATCTTCCACCTGAACTGACTGTTCGATTGTGTTGGAGCCAAACGTGACTACTACTGACCACCAATATCTTATCATCAAACTCATATATGCAACGCCCATCTTATCCGCCCATCTTGCGTCGACGGGGTTTCTTGCTGTCGAGTGTCGGCGCGAAGTACAAAGTTACTAAGCAGCGGTACCTGCAGTCATCCTGGGCACCTTGGACTCGCACCGGATTAGGCAACTCACCGACGCCAACTCGCTGATAGATGTCTGGGTGACAGGGACAACGAGTCACTGCCGTTTCGCTGCCAGGGACAAATCACCACTTGTGGTCATATTGATCTCATCTCGATGGTGCCTGATTGAAAAGCTCTATATGGGCATCGGGCAAGCTCAACCAGCAGAGTTGAGTGATCGGCGCTCGCCGCGCTTTCCACCGCTGTGGAGCGTGCACCATACACCGTGCACCACTCAACCTGCACCAGGGAGAACCTGGGCGCGTATGCACAGTCTTAGCAAGTAGTCCTAGTAAGTTACTAGTGCTAGTGCTATTTACTAAGTCTACGAATAGCATTTGCTATTTGGGTGGATGCTTAGACATAGTGCGTCGCTGTCTATTTCTAGCACTTGCTAATAGTTCAAAGTCGGCGCGCCAAGGTGGAAAATCAAATCAAGAAAATTTAATGTCGCAGATTTCGGGGAAAAGCAAGGAAAAAATAGGTTTTTGTTGGAAAGAAGTGAGAGCGAATTTGGCTGAGGTCAGTTTGAAGTTTATGAGTAGGCCTTTTGTGGTAAAATTGTTGTGTAACAGGCAAAATTGTGTTTCACAAAATTTTTGACTGTTTTAGCAGGCGCGCGCCAGCTTCAGCAAGGCGGAGACGAAGTTGCTCAAAACGAATCGGTCGCCTTAGCGCCGTGCCGACCGACTGCAAGGCTCATTAATTCCAGAATGTGCAAGGTCTTCTCCAAGAGGAAGGTAGGCAAAGTGGTTATTAAAAGATAATGGGTAGGCGCACGTGCCCTTGGGGGCGGGGGGTATTTTCTCCTGTTGGACCCAGC
The DNA here is from genome assembly GCA_030248085.1 of Paralinhomoeus sp. GSCO2_6. Taxonomy (NCBI): domain Eukaryota; kingdom Metazoa; phylum Nematoda; class Chromadorea; order Monhysterida; family Linhomoeidae; genus Paralinhomoeus; species Paralinhomoeus sp. GSCO2_6. Next base: position 107,908 of record JASAMY010001203.1, read on the forward strand.
CGATCCCAATTCGGACAGGGATGATCTTCCCCTCCCCAATGGCCTGGGTGCACCCGAAATTTTTTTGGGAACCCCCCTCTCCAGTTTCAGTGGCGTAGCCAGAGGGCGTAATACCTGTAACTGGGGCATAGGTGCCCACGGAAATTGGGCCATGGGAGAGGTAAATCGCCAATTTTTTTGAAGGCAGGGGGTGGGTAAATCGAGATTTTCGGGATGGAGTTTTATACGTGGGAATTGCAAAAAATGGTACTTATTCGCCTCATAATGCACCCAAAGCGGTTCAATATGTGATCTAAATGCCATTTCTATGCACCTATAAGCTGCCAAGTACAAAAAGACAGCGCCGCAGACGCACTTTTTGCCATTTTTGCAAGTCAAATTGGCTTGGAGTTCCCGAAAATTAAAGCAAGGGGAGGGGTCGTCCCGAAAGTCTTTCAGGATAGGGTCTTCCAGGGGAGGGGTATACCACCCCTATACCCCCCTCCAGAATTTCCCCAGGGGATTTTTACTCTGTCTAAAACAATAAAAAAATGTTGGTGTATTTCAGTGCTTTTCAGTGTTGTATGCCCATTAAACAGCTAAATAACACTGTTTAGACCCTATTTATACCCATTTTTTGACCGAAAAGTACCAGTATAACTCAAAAAATGGCCAGCTACCCCCCACTTTTTGCTCCACTCCCCAGAATTCGGCCATTTACCCCCCCCCCCCACTCTTCCCCACCCGGTTAGAGGTTGGCCAGAGGGCGGGGGGGGGGGGCGCTTTCCCCTCCCAAAATTTTCTGAGAGACGATTTTTGCATCGTTCATGACCCCAAGGCCATATTTTGCCTGGGATAAATAAAGCCTTCGCAAATTCCCCCTAATGAATTGTTTTTGAAGTCCCCCCCCACCCCAACATGTGCCTGAATTGTCTGTGTAAAAATTGTGGCGTCTCCTCATCTGCTGCAGGACGCTCAAGCTCGAGGTGGGCACTGCTGTCGATGGCGGTGCCAATGAGTCTTGCCCAGCGTCGACTTCAGCAGGGTGGTGGTGGACCAGCTGGCGACAACGAACTACTCACTGAGCGGTTGAGTGCCTCCACTGCAACAGTGCCGCCTTCGACTCGACCACAACTGATGATCCAGCTCGATTCCATACGGCTGTTTAGTGTCTTCTAGGCCTTAGGCCAATTTGTACTTTGTTGGGCGCGGTATTTGCTCTGTATTTGTTTACAGTGTGTCTGTATTGTGTCCATAGCACAACTTGGGTGTTTGTGTGAGAACAATGAAGAGGGGGCGACAACTGGACCTTTTGCATATCAGCAAACGTAATTTTGTAATTTAATATTGTACTTAAAACGCAAACTGTTATGAAAATGTGCGTTTTGCACTATCTAGTTTTCCAAATAGACAGCCCCAGACCAGTCTACGTGCCAACTGTAGGATTCTAGCATTATCTTGGCCAGTAGATAGCACTTGCTACGTCTGTGCATCTCGATTTCTAAGCACTTGCTACTAGAAGTAGTAAATAGCGCCTAGATAATGCTAGAAAGCGACTGTGCATACGCGCCCTGCACCCACTTAGGCAAGAACCACCTCCCACATTTCGCGCCCCATTGACGCCATCAAGAAGGTCCAGCACGAGGGCAACGCCTACCTGGAGTAATTTGTTGGCAGTCACGAGTCCAACAAGATCTGCGTTAGTTCAGGCGCGCCAACAAGCTCATCCGAAACGTGGCGGCAGAAGCCTGTTGTCTCAGACCGACTCACACGAGCGCTACACCTTCAGTGCTGTGGGTCCGGTGTGATCGTCCGGGCTTTGCGCGGATGCGTGGCATTTGCGATTCGCACCACCAATTAAGGCTAAACTTGGATAACTGCTTTCACCAATATTATGTACATTGGATTAAAGTTGAAGCTGATCCAAAGAGCGGTGCTAGACTTTGTTAGAATTTCGTTTGGCATTCTTCAAAAACACCCTAGACCGCGAGGGGTGCACGCATTCATAAATTTCGGGTGCACTGATTCATAAATTGGAAGGGTGCACTCATTAATAAATTGGGGTGCACGCATTCAGTAATTGGGGTGCACTCATTCAGTAATCAGGGTGCACGCATTCAGTAATTCGGGTGCACGCATTAATAATATTCCATACATACTGCACCATCTGGGGACTACTGCCGCTTCGTACTACTACAACTGCCAGCAGCTGGTCAGTCGGACAGGAACTCGGTGCAGATGAGACGGTTGATGATCTGGTTGAACTCGAGCTCCAGCTTCTCCTGAGGGACGCGTGCGCGGAACCAGTCCGCCAAACGACACGCCCACTTCCAAAGAGCTCAAGTATCAGGCATGCGCACAGAGTGACACAACTACATCCCTCCTCCCGCGGGGGAGCGAATGGCGTAGTGGTAGAGAATCGGCCTCTTGCGCGCACACTTCTGGGTTCGATTCCTGTGAATCCACTAGATCGAGGACCATACCTGTAACTGGGGGGGGGGGGGGTTGGGGGCCCCGCAGAATTTTTCCAACCACCCCCAAACCCTCCCTCGCCCAGAATTTTCGCAAGGGATTTTCAGTCGGTCTAAAGCGATAAAAGTGAGTATATGTTGGTGTATTTCAGTGCTTTTCAGTGTTATATGACCATAAAACAGCTAAATAACACTGTTTAGACCCTATTTATACCCATTTTGACCAAAAAGTACCAGTATGACTCAAAAAATGGCCAGCTACCACCCCCACTTTTCTCCACCCCCCCCCCCCCTAGAATTCGGCCATTTACTCCCCCCCCCCACTCTTCCAGACCCGGTTACAGGTATGTCGAGGACTTTCCTCTCAATGGATTTTCTCGTGCCATCGCTCGCTGCCCTAGATTACAGATGGCGTTCTTCCGGAAGTCTTTGGCTAATTGTGCCGCTCTAGCCAGACAGGAAGGCGTATGCTGTATGGGCCAATGACGGACGGCCTCCTCGCGTTGCCCCTAACGGAACAACAACAACTCCTCCCAAAGTTAAAAACACTGGGAAAGGGTGGTTAGTTCCGGCGCGCGCCCCTTGGGCTGCAGTCGGCTGGGATCCTGCGAGAAGGCGTAGGAGAAGACGGCCGGCGACTCGTCCAGGATGATGCGCAGGTAACTGGAGTTGGTCACCAGCTGCAAGCGACGACGTTCCTGTTCCATGGGGAAAATGCGCCAGTTCCAGGAACATAGATGGCACCAGGCGCGGGCATAGACTTCTTCGCTAATGGGAAGGGGGAACTACTTTCTCTCAGAAAACTGGCGGAGGTGAAAATGAAAACAGCGCGATAGGCAAAATTTCTTAGCTATTGAGCGCGCAGGAACAACAGTACAGCCTTCGTGGATGCCCCCCTCCCAGTCCCTCCCTTCCAAAGGCCCAAAAAACCTTAAACCCAAAAGGCCCTTTATGGACGAGACTTTCCATTTCACTCACTTTCTGGTTCAATGGGCTGTAGATATTTACCAATTACAAGTACACACCACACCACACAATCTCCTCAACCGTACTGCGAAAAGGTGGTCATGGTCAATTGTCTCCTTCATTTTGAAAGCATTCACACTCCTTCAAAGGTCGCATAGAATCGATTTTGGGGGCACAAAGCACAGGTGTAGATTGGTCCAAAAGTCAGGGGGGGTCTCTGAAGGTTTCGAGGGGGGTCTAGAGCCGTCCCGTCCTTCAAAGGTCGCACAGCAGAGTCGATTTGGGGGGGGGGAAGGCAGAAAGACGAGTTGACAATTCGCATCGCCCCACCCTGAAGGTGGTCCAGCAGAGGAGCTCGGCTTGGCGCGCCCTCTCGGCCAGTTCCTCGGCGCTGTCGCCGTCGGGCAGCGGTGGGTCCTGCTGAGTCTGCACGTCGTCCCAGCACTCGTCCTCCGAGCGCGTCTCCCTCTCAGCGGCCACAGCATCGTCTGGCGTCGGCCACAGCTGCTCCTCCTGCTGCTGCGGCGCCTCGCCGTCGCCGATGTCGACGAGCAGACCGGACGCAACTTCGCCAGCGGGAGCCTAAAGCCCAATTTTTTAGCCGTGGGACACGGAAATGGACACCCCGATCGATAACCGCCGACGTGTCAAGGTTATTGCCGCCTCCTGGCGACGTCCACAACAAGCACCCTCCTACCCACTCAAGCCCTCCGTCAGCAGGTCTCTCTCTACCTAGCCCAAATTTCCTGATCCCCTTTTTCGTCGACAAAAAATATATTTCGTGATTAGGGTTGCAATACAAAAAATATCATTTTGTGTTAACAGTGTTAGAGTGTCAAACACAACTAATAGTGCTTCCCTAAAACCTTTAGAAGCGTATTTAACCTATTAATTAAAAAAATCCCTTATTTTTTTAATTGTGCAACCATGATTGTGATCTCCATGTCCCCCCACCCACTCTACAGTGGCGTAGCCAGAACTTGATTTCGGGGGGGAAAGTCCAATTTCGGTCAAATACTCAATTTTGCAACAGGGGGTACCCTGTCGAATTTTTTGGACATTGCGCCATTTCGGCTGGGGAAGCTTTAGACACTCTCTCATCCAATCTGTTTACACGCTTGCGCTCGTTTGTCTGACTACATGCACACCAAAACGTTGGCAATGTTGTCAAAACGGTCGATTTCCATGCTCAAAATAGCGCCGCAGGCAAATTTTTTAGAGTAGCGTAACGAACTTTCACATTTTTTTATGCAAAACAATGCGCCGCAGGCGAAAATTTGGCTCTTTAGCGTCGTTTTCACTATTATTTGCATTGAAATTGAGAAAAATGCCGATATTGGCACATTGCAACAGAGGGTACCAAGTTAAAAAATTTTGGCTTTGGAGAATTTCGGGGGGGAAGCTTCCCCCCCTTCCCCCCCCCCTTGGCTACGCCACTGCCACTCTATCGTCAAAACCCGTCCGCAACACATTGAGAAAAACTGTTCATTTACAAAAGAATTTAGAAGAAAAAAACAAATTCCGAGTTTTCTTACACTTTAGTTTCCCTGTTTCACCCCGAATTTTCATCAACCGAACTATTCAGAGAGTCAGACAGACAGACAGAAACAAACCTCTGCTTGCGGCTGCGGCTGCTGAAGAAGCGACGGTGCCGAGCGACCAAAAAGGCTTCCAGTCTCCGCGAACTGTCGAGCGCTCGACAGCGCCTCGTCCAGCAGCGACATGTCGTCTTCTTATTTATGTCTGAATCCTCGAAACGAAAACCACAAACAAATAGAGAACGGACTACGGAATTTTCAAAACGAACAGCGATTTTTCAAGTTTGAATTTGCGCGCGCTACAGGGAGAACACGTTATTTGCATACGTTATTTATTTTTATATGAAATCACCGTAATCAGCTTATGCAGTCTTTAGCTTGTAGCTAAATTTAAACAAAATTTATTCTCATTTGTTTTCAGCAACAAAGTAACAGAAATATTATCAGTTTTGATTCCACCCATTTTTACACGCTCATCTCTCATAAGATGCTCAGGTGAGAGAGGATCCAAAAACTGGACCCAAATCTATCGTCAACGCCTCGTGTTTCTTTAGCAAACGTTCGACTTACCGCAAAATGCTGCTGTAAGTCTCTCCATCCTCATAATTGTGTTGTTCTGTACAGTAAAACTGCGTTATAATCCTCATAGCACCTTATTGATTTTTCGCGCTTGCCTTCATCGCAAGGCGAAGAACTGCGCGCATCCATCGCAAGCAAGCTTGCAAGTAGAGTTGAACAAAGCAAAATATTATCTCAAAGAATTGTTTTTTGTACTGCTTTTTTCGTAACGTACCTACATATATTAGCAGCTGCACAATCATCGTTCCATGATTATGCAAGCAACTTGTTTGCTTGTTGTTCAGTCCAACAGCAAAGGTAAACGATGGCCAGGGTGCAGCCTACGCGTTGCTATCTTTAGCTCATTTCCCGTCGGGTTTGTGTTTTGCAAGTCAAGTAGCTCTTTAAGAACGTGTGCACCTTCCGCGCAGGATGTACCTTCGCAGCGCACAACAGGAACATAGTCCGCTGTGTGTTTACAAGCCGTGCGCCGCGCCTCGCATCGTAACGTAATCTGCAGTCTAGGCACTCTGGCTAACGGGGGAAAACTGGTCGGCCCTTGTTAGTTTGGACGGTGCCGCGCAAGCGCATCTAATCGCTCTCTGTCCGCCAACGTTCAAACCAGTCCTGTTGTCTGCTCTCTTCCCGCGGACACTTTTCCCTGAACTGCAGTATTACTGTTGCAGCTGTAGCAGCAACATGACCACGATTGCGACCGCGGCGCCAGCAACTGACGCCGAGTCGGACTCGACGTTCACGTGGCTCGACTTCGCCGTGTTCGGCGCGTTCCTCTGCATCTCCGTGCTCGTCGGCGCCTACTTCGCGTGGCGGTCGCGCGCGCTGCGCAAGCGCCAGTGCACCGAGACGGGCGCGACGGACGAGTTCCTCATGGGCGGCAGGAAGATGCCGATCCTACCGGTCGCACTCTCCCTCCTCACCACCTTTCTCAGTGGCGTCACGCTGCTGGGCACGCCGGCCGAGATCTACCAGAGAGGTCGGTTGAAGGCGCTTGTTGGTTGGTTGTTGGACTTGAGGCAACGCTAGGAGGTCGTCAATGGCCCATACAGCGTGTACCAGTCTCCGTGACGCTTTCCCGTCCAGAGCCTCCTATTTAGCCAAGGACCTTTGGAAGAACGCCATCTGTAATCTGTAATTTCAATACTAAAAAACTGTCGAAATTGCCAGAAAGTGTTAAAAACGAGGCAAAAAGGGTGGTTTTAGTGCGTTTAAGGTTTAAACTATAAACCTACCTACTTAGTAGCAGCCTGATGAGCTAAATAAACATAATTAGCAGTTGTGGAGGTGTTCCAGAGTAGAGCTGCAAACCAAAATCGAAAGAAAATGGTCGGTTTCGATATATGCGGATACCGAAATTACCTATACTTTTAATTTTCGGTACCCATATACCGAAACCAATTTTTCGGTATTCGATATTTCTGGGATTTTCGGTGTTACAAAATGCGATTCAAGTGGTTTATGGCATGCGATTTGAGCCAAAAATTAGAGAGAAATGGAGGCCAGAGATTGCAATTGACGTCAACTTCTGTTTGGGACTTTTTGATTCGGCGCGAAAGCAATGCTGAGCTTTAACCGGATCAGTGGCTGCTCTCCACAAACAGTATACCTAGATTCTTTGACGGCATGCCAGTTGCCGCTCGAAAGGACAGGCTAATCGACACTTCTCCCCATAATTCTGTCAACTTATCAGGGTCAGCGCCATACCTGTAACTGGGGGGGGGGGCTTTGGGTCTCCCACTATTTTTCCCACACCCCCACACCCAACACCACCCAGAATTTTCCCAAGGGATTTTCACCTTGCCTAAAACAAAAAAATGAGCAAATGTTGGTGTTTTTCCGTGCTTGTCAGTGTTGTATGACCATGAAAGAGCTAAATAACAGTATTTAGAGCCTATTTTTTTGACCCATTGTTGATCATGAAGTACCACACCAGTATAAAAAATAAATAGTCGGCTACTCCCTTCCCAGAACCCCCCAGAATTCGGCCATTTAGCCCCCCCGCCCCCACTTTGCCAGACCTGGTTGCAAGCATGCAGCGCATCAGCATCGGGACTCCTAGAGTCCGACTCGGACGTCCTCCACAGTACACATGGGCCCTTTTGGGCATTGACTTCGCCGTCCATAGTCGTAGACGTGTAGATGCAGTCGCAGGGCACGAGGTCGGCCTGCTTAGCTGCTTTTCCCGACTTGTCGCGCCTCTGCCTGGGTAGGGTACGAGTGACCCTTTCAGCAGCCCCGTCTTCCTTGGGAATGCCCTGCTCTGCTGTCGCATGTTTTAGGTTTAGGTTTGGTGTAGGTTGGCTAAACGTTGAATGGTGTGCCCCTAAGGAGGTGGAGGTCCTGATGCACTTCACTATCCAGGCAACATGAGGGTTTTGTAACAATGTATTGACAGTCGACAAGTCCCGTATTATTCGACACACCTCTCTCTCGCTGCAGGCCTGCTGTTCATGCCCTACTACTGGACGTGCGGCGTCTCCTTCATCATCGCCGGCGTGTTCTTCGTGCCCATCTTCTACAAGATGCGCGCCACCTCCATCTATCACTACTTCGACTATCGATTCCACTGGGCGCCGCTGCGGGTCGTCACCGGGGCGCTGTTCCTCTTCAACACCGTCTTCTACATGAGCATCGTCCTCTACGCGCCCTCCGTCGCCCTCGCCGGAGTGACCAGCCTGCCCATATGGCCCTTCATACTGGTGGGTGACCACCACGAACCCGATATTCGGTTCGGCATTCGCACGCACACGCACGCACGCATTCACGCATGTGGGCAACGCGCGCGCGCACGCACGCAAAGCATGTCGCACACAACGAATTCGTGCATGTCTGAGCACATAAACAACCACGATTCAATGACGATCATTCAACTTCAAACTTCACCTTACCCATGCCACTCTTGGAAAGGGTAGTACTACTGTAAGCTCTACATTGTACATTTGCTGGTTTTATTCTTTGAAGATGGTTGGCGCCAGTTGCACCGTTTACACGACGATTGGTGGCTTGAAGGCAGTCGTATGGACCGACACAATCCAGGCGATGTTCATGTATGGCGGCATTGGTGTCCTGCTAGTCAAAGGGATTATGGACCAAGGTGCAGTGTCGTAGATTTGCAGAGTGTCTGTATCTAATTATTTTAAAATACGTCTATTTGGCACTTACGTTTTTTTTTAGGTGGCGTGGACAACGTCGTCAACACCATGGTCGAGTCTGGCAGAGTGGACGCGCTGCATCGCTACGACTTCGGCCCAGCGCAGGTTCGACATCAATTTTTTTTTACATCACTGTCACTTGCACTGCTTTCCTATCAAGTTGTCATTTGCAGCACAACTCTCTATGGATAGCGATTTTTGGCGGCATTGCCTTTTGGCTGACGCTGTATGGTCTCAACCAGATGGCGCTGCAGCGCTACTGCAGCCTGCCATCAGTGCGTCACGCCGGCATCGTAATCGGCATTACGGTGCCCTGCTTCCTACTGCTGGGCACGTTGGCTTGCCTGATCGGAGCCGTGATGCTGGGCTACTTCTACGACTGCGACCCCATACGCACTGGGGAGATCACCAAACGTGACCAGTATGTGATTCTCTTCGCCGTCCGCGTTCTCAGTGAGTAGCGTTTTCCCAGACTTCACCACGCTGCGTATGAGCCGTGATCATCAAGGTTTCTGACGCTTCAGAGGCAATTCCAGCGGTGCCCGGCCTGTTCCTGGCCTGTCTCTTCAGCAGCACACTGAGCACCATCTCCAGTGGCATGAACTCGTTGGCCGCAGTCACCTGGGAAGACTTCCTGCAGCCGTTCCTGCACTCGAGGGTCTCCGACGACCAGGCAGCCGGAATTTCCAAGTTGTTGGTCCTTCTCTATGGACTGCTGGCCACTGCACTGGCGTTCGCCTGTGAACCACTCGGAGGAATTGTATCGGTTGGTGCTGCCCTTCTTGGTTATGGTTAGGATGGCCCTCATGTTTATTTTTTGCACGCCACTTCAGGCGGCATTTGGCGTCCTGGGCGCCTTGGGTGGGCCCCTAATTGGAATTTTCTTTCTCGGCGTGTTCAATCACAAGGCGACTCGTTTTGGAGCCATGTTTGGCTTCGTTTGCGCAGTCGTCCTCAACGTCTTCATCAGCTCCGGCCACTACTATTATCTGCCCTATGGAACGTACACGTTGGACACCAAGTCTAGTTGTCCCGCAGCGAAAAATGCGACCAACCATCCGGAGCTCCACTTCGCCGACGACGCCATTCCCTACCCGTTCCGCATTTCGCAGTTCCTGTATCCACTGATTGGACTGGTTCTCACCATGGTCTTGGGAACGCTGGGCAGCTTAGTGTTGCCGGACGGTCGGCACAAGACCGAGGAGCAGGTGTGGATTCCATACAATGCGCCATTGTACCTTTTATTTTTATTGATTCTGCAGCTGCAACGCGAACGCTCCGTGACCTACGTGGGCCGACACCTGCCGTTCAAGAAGCCCGCCGTCTCCCCGGACTTCTATCCGTCCTATGGAATCGAAAACCGGGAACCCAGCCTCAAGCGTTCAGTGACGTCGCCGCCCCAACTGATGGAACTGCAGCTCCTGCAGATGGAAAGTGCGGAGAAGGGAAAAGGCGGCAAGCACGACAACCTCGTGCAGAACACCAAGAGAAAAAGACAGGAACTTTGATTAGCCTCTCGACCCGTCCTGTCAATTTGAAATTTAAACATTGAAAGTGCTTTCGCTCCACACCCTTCTCCCGGGACCCCATTAGATTGTTCCCTCTTCCTCTTCAGGTTTTTAAACATCGAATTCGGAATCAGAACAGGAGTACACACAACGATGATGTTGTATGTCAGGAACGCTTTTCGTGCAGCAGTGTGTTCTTTAGGTCGGCTTTTCTCGTCAGGTCTAGGATTTGTGTGACCGTCATTACCGCACGCGTAGGAAGGAACTGCAATTTATTGCGCGCGCGTGTGTTTCGATGACTTGATTGACTACACGCTTTTTTCATCCATGCATGACTACACGCTTGCATGCACAGCGTTAGGCCGCACCAACCACCCAATACATAACACGACGCATTCGCACATATTGTACTTACCACTATACTCACTTCCACGTGCCGACACAAGACAAGCCCAGCACGTCACACACACACACACACACACACACACACACACACACACACACACACACACACACACACACACACACACACACACACACACACACACACACACACACACACACACACACACACACACACACACACACACACACACGCGCGCGCGCGCGCGCCCAACGGTACATGTACGCACGTTGACAAACGCTAGAACAAACATAATACGTTTGGACTTTAGACTACGGCATCGGTGACTGGGGGGGGGGGGCTAATGAACTGAGAGGCCCCAAGGCAGAAAGGGGGGCTTATTGCATCGGTTTCATTGCTGGGAGGCTAATTTATCGGTGATGCTGCTCAGTTTGCAGTTGTTGAGCCACCATGCACTCAGTATGGGAGTCAGCGAAGGTGTGGGTGATTGCACTGTTTACCGTTTCCGCTCTGATTACCCACGTAAAACGAGCTTAGCAGTACACAACATTGGGAATTTGCTAGGGCTCGGGTTGACCAAAAGAAATTGGCGAGGAGAAGTGAGGAGGGCGGCAATAATTGCGGGTTGCTTCAATATCTCACAGCGTACGGGATGGTTGTTTGCTTGCTCGTTTGCGTGCGTGACGTGTACGAGTGTGGGCGTTGCAGAAAATTGCCCATGACCATATTCACCAACCCTCCAATTGCCTGAACAACAAGTTTATTTGATGTGAGCTATGTATGCCATCAGCATCGGTTGACGTAGACGGCGTCTCGCTACAAATTGTCAAATGACTTAGCGCGTGAAAGCGCGTCGACAGATGAAGCCCTCGGCAATTGCCAAAATTATACGGCAACAGAAAGAGCATTAATGGGGACCATTTCTTCGTCGTGTGAGATGGCTAGAGTAGAAGCTGCGAACTCCCCAGTCCCTACCTCTCCCCTCCCCAGCTGGTATTCTCTCATACGGGCCACGTGGTTTCGCCTTTTGCAAACGGGTGGTGTTTGGACCGCGCGTTGGTCAGGTCATCGATTTATCGTCGTGACCGTACATAGGTCAGTTTCTTGTCGTTGTTGTTGTAGGATTTGGGGCGACGCTTGGAGGCCGTCAATGGCCAATATACGGTAGCATACTCATCTCTATGACGCCCTCTCGTCTAGAGCCGCGTAATTTGCCAAAGACATTTGGAGGATCGCCATCTGTAATCTAGAGCAGCGACAGCAAAGGAAAATCCACCGAAAAGAAAGTCCTCAATCTCGTGGCTCCATCAAGAATCGAATCCAGAATCGTGCGCGCACAAGAGAGCGATTTTCTACCACTAGACTAGGCCATACGCTGCCCCAGCACACAGCCTTGAATGGATGCATGCGTACCGTGCCACGAAACTCACTCATGGATGTACTCATGCAGTCATAGATGTACTCTCTCATGTACTCATACATTTATTGTCTACCCCGCTAAGCGAAAACACAGAAGTAACGAATAGAGAAAGAATGCCGAAGAATGCTTTGCGCCATTATCTTTCCCTTTTCACGCCTGGTTCGGCCAGCGTCCGCTTCTCTGTGTTATGTGTTTCCCTTCGTCCATTGCGGTTCGAGCGAGATCCCGACATCAAAGCAAAAACCGAAAGTGACAGACGACAGAGACGCGTGTGGCTCTTGGGACAAGCAATTTTTCTTTTGAGCACTGGCGCAATCAACGTTATAGGTACAATCCTAATCGCCTCACGATTAATCCTGGATTCTGGAACCCGGCGCTATTCTCGGCGCCGCCCCAATCGCTTGGAGTGTCTGCTCTGACAACTTCCGCCTTTCATTTCGCGAACGCTTTTACGCTCTGGTCTTTCTTCTCCAGGACACATTCCTACGTACGAACCAGTACATACATAGCCAACTACACCACTAGGCAGACGCCATCCTTCGGTTCTCCACAATCAGCTAATATTACCTCTTGTCTTCTCACGTAGCTAGTCCGCGTTAGCGCACTAGAGCGGTTAATGAGCTGCGCACTCGATGACTCGGCTCTCGCGGAGGCTGTCGATTTCGTCCGCAGCTAAGCCCAGTTCCCGGCCGAGCACTTCGGCCGTATGCTGGCCCAGGAGGGGCGGACTGGACCGAATCCGGTTTTCGGACGCGCTGTAGCGCACTGCCGGACCTGAATTTTTCTCCCGACTCCAGCAAGTCAAGCAGCGAACGCATTTCCATAGATGCCTATTAAGGCAGAACGGCCAATGTACTATCCCAACCCGAGAACGTTGGAGAAGGGGTGTTCGGAAAAATTCATCATAGAGAACTACCATATACGGTAGTAGAATGTGGATAGGGAGGGCGTGTGCTGCTCGGTGCATGATCCGTTGAACGGCCTGGGGATGTGCAGCGGGTTCATTTATACACTCTCTGGACTCTACATGTAGGTATGCATTTATTCATGTGTGCCAATTTGCTCGTGCTCTAAATGATAGGTGCTAGATAGATGCGCATTTGCCAATGGCAGCTCACCGACCTGTCATTCGGATGGTGCCAGCCGTTGGGTGTTCGACTTCTCGCACCATTTTCGCGTGGGTCACCTGGAAATTGAACGGTTTTGAAATTTGAAAATTCAAATCAAAAAAGATTTAAATCGAAGGGTTTTGGAAGTTGAATTAAAAACCGAAATTGAGCGCAAAAAACGCGATTCATGTCCGATGGCCCTCCCCCAACTGACACCCAAGTCGATAAGAAAACCCTAGCGCCCGGTGCACCACATGTCTTTCCAATTGCCCACCAGTCATTATTTGTCTTTGCAACGAATGCCTTGTCTGATATTGATTGCTATTACTTAGGGACGCAAACTGTGGGCAGAAAACAGCTGGGTCCGGAAGCGGACGAAATTGCCTTTAGATTTCCCTGTCGCTAGAGCATGCACCACACTAGACCTTTCTCTTCTTGTCTATGCAGGTGCGTAAAACTGGCCAACTGCACGTTCGCATGCGCAACTGTCTTTTGCAGAGCGCTCGCCGCCATTCGCTCTTGATTAGGCGGTGCGGCTGACGTCAAACCCTGAGACGCGTCCCATCTATTATTTGTCTCCGACCGCCTAGTGGTGTTTGGGACAAGACCTATACACGCACAGCGGCGGCAAGAGATGGGCAACTCCTGCGCCTCCAAGAGCGCGCAGTTCCCCTCGAGCGAGGAGGCGACGCGACTCAAGGAGCTCTGGGCCAGGAAGTTCCAGAACGACGACCTCTTCTTCGTGGACGCGTTCGCGTCCGCCCTGGGCATGGCGCCTCGGCTGCACCAGCTGTTCGGGGTCGACAGGTGTGCGCTTGCAACACACTCGAGAAGCAAGAAGTCGTCGATCTCAAGTGGAGTTTCAGCTCGACGGATCTGCAAAGGGACACGAAAGTGGTCGAGATCGCAAAGAGGCAGAGGGCCTTCTTCGCGGCGCTGCTGGAGACGACCGAGGACGGATGCGTGCTCGACGACGCGACCACCTTCACCATCAGGTGCGCCCAACTGGGCGGAAGACACGTCAACTACAAGATCACGGTAAGCGGAAATTTGAATGCAAGAAAAGGACCGCAAGACATCGCACGCACTCACAAAGAAACAGATAAACAAAATACGAACCACAGTATATGTAAAACACCCACGCACCCACCGGCACGCACGCACCGGCACGCACGCACCGGCACGCATGCACCGGGACGCACGCACGCACGCACGCACGCACGCACGCACGCACGCACGCACGCACGCACGCACGCACGCACGCACGCACGCACGCACGCACGCACGCACGCACGCACGCACGCACGAACGCACGCTCGCACGCTCGCACGCACGCACGCACGCACGCACGCACGCACGCACGCACGCACGCACGCACCGGCTCGCAACCAGTAAGCCAATGTTGCAGCCGACCTACTGGGACGTGTACGCGGCAGCGAGTTGCGAGACGCTGAGCGGACGCAAGGGCGCGGGCGCAGGGGACGTGCAGCTGTGGGGCGCCTTTCTCCGCCGGGTGCTCGAGCTCATGACCGAAGGCTACGAGGAGTCCAAGAGACACCACCACCGAGAGCTCGTCCTGGGACCCGGCCAAAAAGAGGAGGAGGAGAACGACACCACAGGAGAGGGGGGGGGGGGAAGGGGGGCGGGAAGACCAGACAAAGGGGAGAAGAGGAGCGGGGGGGCGGGGCGCAGGGCAAACGGTGGGCGGGAGCGAGTGCACACGCACGCCCCACCGCCACTCTTTTTTAATACGGAATCACAAAAAAGGACGTACGCCCCCCGGGGCGGGGGGGGAAGAGAAAAGGGGTGGGGGAGGGACCCCACCCCAATGACGGGAAAATGGAAACCCGCGGAGTCGTCTGAAAATGTCGGACGCGCTATCGGTCTTGCACGAGGCGCCCGGGCAGGCCTCCACCGTTGATACTGCCTCGGTTTCGCTCTCATCGGAGAGTCAAGTCGCGGGCGGGGCTTCCCCGTCCGAAGTTTTGGGCGAAAGCCTGGAAAATCTCGCCCTGAAAAAGGGTCCCAGTGCCGCCTCCGGCGGCGGCGACACGCGCTCTAGCGTCGCCAGCAGCTCGGCTCGCGGCCCCGGCGCGCGAGGCAAGCGCAGCGGCCGCAAGTTTCGCGGTCGGGGCGGCAGCTCCGCAGCCGTAGGCGCGGAGGCCGCCCCGTCCGTCTCAGTCTCGGACGCCGGCTCTGTCGGCGTCTCCAGCGCAGCGCCCCCTGGCGGCGGCGTCCAAAAGCGGGCCCGGCCGGCCGGCACGCCGTCCAGCCAAGGGGAGAAGAAGCGGCCGAAATCCCTCAACTTCGCTGAGGCGGCCAAGCGAGCGCTCCAGGTCGGCGTCATCTATCGCGGTGACTCGCTAGGCAACCTGGACGAAGCGGCGGCGGAGTTTATCCGCTCGGAGACGATCAAGGCGATCGACGAGGCTGAGGGCATTGTGCCCCAGTTCGAGGAGTCGGGCCTCAAGAGCGGCGTCTTCCTGGTGACGTGCGCGGACCAGAAGTCGCTCGACTGGCTCAAGACGTTCGTCGCGGGGCTTCGGCTCGGCGACAAGCAGCTCAGCGTCCTGCCAGCGGAGGACCTGCTGAGGCGGACGAAGATGGTGGTGTTCGTTCCCGGAAAGCCTTCCGAGACGGACACCATTCTCTCTCGTCTGTCGAAGCAGAATCCGTCGCTGGCGGTGGCGCAGTGGCGCGTCTACCACAGAGACGCCTCTGACAAGGGCGTCCGCCTGATTCTGGGGGTGGACGACGAGTCGGTAGTGGCTCTTCAGGCCATGCAGTTCCGTCCGTACTTCGAGCTCAGCAGGGTTCTGTTCAACTTTGCTGGGCAGAAGTCGGAGGAGAAGTAACGGTGACACGAAGGCAGCGTGGACGCCCATTCAATGACGTCGTCACGCCTCCTCGTCACTCAGATTAACTTGCAGCATTGTAAGGCGGCGACAGGAGTGCTTGTCCGTCGCTTTGCAGAAACGCATACATTTCCTATGCTAGCTCTCATCCAAGAGCCCTGGGTCTACGAGAAGAGGATCTGCGGTCTCTCTGGACAACAGGGAAGTTTGTTTTGGGCCACTGGTGTCCAAGTTCCCAGAGCCTGTATCTTCGTCAGGCATGGTCTCTCAGTTTCAGCGCTGCCTCAGCTCTGCGCTCGCGACGTCGCAGCGGTGCTGGTCAACTTCCAGTGGCGGGGCAGGTCGCGCAAAGTCGTCTTCGCCTCAGTCTACCTTCCCAGCGACTCGCCGACGTTACCACCATCGGCAGAGTTCGGGGCGCTCGTCGCCTTCAGCCGCGCGAAGCAGCTGCCTCTCGTAGTGGGCTGCGACGCCAACTCACATCACACGGTGTGGGGCAGTTCAGACACGAATGCCCGGGGCGACGCTCTCCTCAACTACCTGGTCAGCGTCGACTTAGAGGTGCTCAATGTCGGTGGTAAGCCGACATTCGTGACCAGCGCTCGTCGTGAAGTCTTGGACATCACTCTGTGTTCTAGAGACTTTGCGTGTGAAGTGAAGAATTGGCGCGTCTCTGATGAGACGTCCTTTTCGGATCACATGCAAATCTGTTTCAGCCTAGCGTTAGATCCGCCGCCGCCGGTCTTCTACCGAGATAGGCGGGCAACAGACTGGCAGCGATTCGCGGAGTCGCTGACGAGACGGTGGGGCCGCCCAACAGCTGCTCAGCAGCTTGACTCGGCCGAGTCCATCGAAGGGGAGTTGTCGACGCTGTATCGCCACGTCGGCGCTGCGTTTAGAGAAGCATGTCCAGAGAAGCGGCTGCGCCTTGGGCGTCGGGTCCCCTGGTGGACTCGTCAGCTTGGCGAACTGCGCCGAGAAGCTAGGCGCCTCTGGAGGCGCTACTACGCGTCCAAATCCGCTTTGGATTGGGAGGCATACCGCGCAGTGCAGCGCCAATTCAAGCGCCAACTACGCCAAGCAAAGACCTCTTCATGGAGGGAGTTCTGCTCATCCATTGAGGGAAGTTCTGCAGTTTCGAAGCTGTATAGGGTGTTGTCTACGGACAAGCGTGTGCGTCTGGGTATGCTGCGCCTGCCGACAGGCGAGTGCACGGCTGGTAGGGGGGAGGCTCTCTCTCACCTGCTGTCTGTCCACTTTCCTGGCAGCAGCGCAGCAACGGCGCCGGCCAGTCCGGAACCGCTGCCGCAGGCGCGGCCGGACTGGCGCCTGGCCCACCAGATCGTCTCAGAAATGAGGGTGAAATGGGCGATCTCGTCCTTCTCGCCCTTCAAAGCCCCGGGGGAGGATGAGGTGTTCCCTGCCCTCTTGCAGAAGGGGTTGCCCACCCTGCTAGTCAGTCTGTGCAACGTGTTTCTCGCCTCGATCGCTCTGGGCTACATCCCCAGGGCGTGGCGTCGAGTCAGGGTGGTCTTCATCCCAAAGCCCGCCAAAGAAGATTACGCGAATGCAAAGTCGTTCAGGCCAATCAGCCTCTCGTCGTTCCTTCTGAAGGCGCTCGAGAGGCTCGTCGACAGGTTCCTACGGGACACTGTCCTGGCTCGAAGTCCGCTGCACGCGTGTCAGCACGCGTACCAAGCGGGTAAGTCTACTGAGACGGCTCTTCACTCGCTCGTCAGCCGTCTCAGCCAGTCGTTGGAGGCCGGCCAGTTTGCCATGGCGGCCTTCTTTGATATTGAGGGGGCATTTGACAATGCCCCCTTTCAAGCGATCTCGCAGGCGTTGCAGGGCCGCGCGGCGCCGCCGGCCCTCGTCACCTGGGTGGAGAGCATGCTCAAGCAGCGCCAGGTCACCGCCACCATGGAGGACTGCTCAAAGGTAGTCAGCGTCCAGCGCGGCTGTCCCCAGGGGGGCGTCCTCTCGCCCCTTCTGTGGTCACTCGTGGTGGATAGTCTTTTGGTGTCACTCGAACGCCAAGGCATTTTCGCTCAGATGTACTCTGACGACGGCGCCATTGTCGTCAGTGGCATGTGTCTCAGCACAATTTGTGCTTTGATACAGCAAGCGTTGCGTTCCACAGACCGCTGGTGCGTGGAGCGAGATTTGGCCATTCAACCGGCCAAGACCGAATTGGTTCTCTTCACGCGGCGACGGAAGCTGCAAGGCCTCCGCCTGCCAAAGCTGGGGAACACTCAGCTACAGCTGTCAAGTCAGGTCAAGTATTTGGGCGTCACGCTCGACGCCAAGCTTACATGGGCGGCGCATGTCTCAAGCAAAGCCGCCAAAGGAGTAGGCGCCTTCTGGCAGGTTAAGAGAGCGGTCGGCTCCAAATGGGGTCTGACTGCCACTGTTGTGCATTGGCTGTACACAGTAGTCGTTCGCCCTATGCTTACCTATGCCGCACTGGTTTGGTGGCCCAGGGTAGAGATTGAAACTGCTCGCATTCAGCTAAGCAAGGTCCAGAGACTGGCGTGCCTCTGCATGACAGGGGCCATGGTGTCGACGCCGACGGCCGCGCTGGAGGTCCTGCTGGGCTTGCCACCGCTGGACGTCGTCGTCAAGGCTTCAGCCATGTCTGCTTGCTACCGACTCAAGCGGACTGGCCAGTGGCGCGGTGCGCGCGGTCCACACTCGCTCATCGAGGGGCAACTACTCGCTGCCGCGCCCGCAGCTGCACTCAGGGCCGACTCTATCGGTCCTGAGTTTAGTTTTGAGATGGACTTTTCCATTAAGGTTCACTCGCGGCAAGAGTGGGCGGCTGGGCGGCCGCCAGAGACGACGATGGCCGCTGTGGCTTGCTACACTGACGGCTCAAGCATTCGTCGCGCTGGCGTCGGCGCCGGCGTGTACATTCCGTCTCTGAACGTGGAGCAATCGATACCGCTTGGTAGAAGTGCAACCGTCTTTCAGGCGGAAGTTTTGGCCATCAGCTACGCTGCCCAGCATCTGGCGGGGCTGGAGGTTGGCGAGGAGGACGTCGCGATTTTCTCTGATAGTCGCGCCGCCCTCCTGGCCATTAGTTCCTGCAAGACGAGCTCTCGTCTTGTACGGGAGTGCAGAAATGCGCTCAACGCTATTCGTGCTCGGAGCATTCAACTGTTCTGGGTTCCAGGACACTCAGGGGTTGCAGGAAACGAACGCGCCGACGCTCTGGCTCGTGCCGGATCGCTGACGCCGTTTGTAGGTCCGGAGCCGGCGCTCGCCGTCAGTCCGGCCTTAGTCCGTCAGCAACTCGACGCCTGGAGACGCAGAGAGCACCGCCTCCGCTGGGATGCTCTCCAGTCTTGCCGACAGGCCAAGGAACTGATCGCGGGCCCGTCAAAGGACCTGTCCAGGAGAGTTCTCAAGCTGCCGCGTGCAGTGGCACGTGTAGTGTGCGGTGTGCTTTCAGGCCACTATGTATCTCAATGCGCACTTTCGGCGCATCGGCCTCGCCGACAGCCAAGTGTGTCTCAAGTGCGGGGTGGAGGACGAAACGTGTCTTCACTTCCTAGGGCAGTGCGACGCCCTCGCGGTGTTGCGCCTCAGACTGTGGGGAATGGCGTACGCCACTCCCCAGCAGATTCGAGAGCTCTCTCTAAAAGATGTCCTGGGGCTGTGCCATGCCTCTGGACGCTTCGAGGAGCTCTAAGAGTGAACGTTGCTTTGGGGTATTCTAAATGGGCCTCTCAAAGGCTTCCTAGAGTCGCCCCCAAACCAACAACAACAACAACCTCTATGATCACGAAGCTCGAATCATCGAATGCCGTTCTCTCGATATATAAATAATTGTGTGCGACTCACATGCGGCATGCCAACATGTATCTTCTCTGTACAGCAGTTGTGTTCAGCACGCCACGTGTGATTGTGAAACGTGATGTAATGTAATGTAATGCAATGTAAATATAGTACCGTAAATCCTCCAATAGTGCCCCCGGGACACTATTTTTTCAACCTCTCCTTACCCGGGGGCACTATTGGAGGGGGAGCTTCTATTATTTCAACCTAAAAATTTTGAATGGTAATGCTAGTTTCGCTGTCAAAATTGCCGATTTTTCGGTGATTTTGATGACTTTTGCCACACTTAATGGTTGATTTACCGTTAATAGTTGCTGAAACGTACTATTATTGGTTAGTAGTAGTGTGTATACACGATATAAATGTACCTACCACTATATTTTTACCCACAAAAGGCACATGGCACAACATACCCCTTACCCCCGGGGGCACTATTGGAGGGTGGGCTCTATTGTTTCAACCTTGCCGTACCCGGGGGCACTATTGGAGGGGGGCACTATTGGAGGGGGATTGCATTGGAGGATTTACGGTATGCTGTTTATGCTGCGCTCAACTTTTTTAGCGCTTACAACTCAAAAAAGCACCATACCTGTGGAAATTTGAACGCTCTTTCCATGTTGTTCACCGGTCCGAATGGCAGGTCCGTCTTTTCGAAAATTGCGGCCCATTCGTCCACCGTTTTCTCCTCAAAACTAAAATATGTCCTCATAAAATTGGCGTACCGTTTGAATTTTTATTTGTAACACGCTTGCCGTTTCTGTAGCAGAGCGGTTAGTTGAACGCGATTTTTCACCCGCTCCACGTTTGTTTCGTATTCTGGCTTGTCGCAAAGTTCCGGCATGCCGATACAGTCCGTCAGAATCTTCCAGAGCTTGTTGTTGCCCGCGCCTATGACAAACCTGGACCGAGGGACACTGTCGCGCCAATTTTAACAATATTCAAAATTTGAATCTACCGTACCAGTGGCCGTCTTTCGCTTTGAAACCTCGATAGGGAACCACCGTCTCGTGGTCCGTGCCCCATTTCTTGGGCTCGTTGCCCGTGTTCAAGTATCCGCTACCGATATTGGTGAGAGTGGCGATCTAAACAAAGCCTGGTGGTGTGGTTCAAAAGACTCTAGAGATGCGATAAACTCAGCACAATACGCGCACGCTCCTGCAACTCCGGTTCGCCTCTAGGGAGCCCTGTCTCCCCACGTTGGCGAGAGACGACACAACGCCTCCGCGCAACGGAACGGGCGTGACACAAACTTCTCCCCGGCAGTCGCTGTCGCCGCGCTAGCCGACGTCGCTTCGCCTGTCGCGACGCGCTGAGCCGACCCTGCTTCGCCTGTCGCAGCGCGCTGTGTAGGCTTGACTGACGCCGACGTGTCGGGGCGGCCGACAGAGGTCAAGTCAGCGGTGAGCAACCGTGTGCGCGCGGAAGTGAGAGCTCACTGGCGCTGACGTGTCGGGGCGGCCGACACTGGTTAAGGTAAGTGGCTCAGGTGCGGGTATGGGAATCGACCGTCCAACGTCGCCGCACGTCGGTCCGTCACCAACACGTGCAACGGCGTAGAAGAGCCGCACGGTGGCTTCGCCGCGAGAGTCGTGGGGAGGGAGAAAAGAAACGGACAACCGGGGGGGGGGGGGAAACTGACACGAGTGACGAACGGGTCGGGACGCGCGTCGCGCAGACGAAATTCGAGCGCAGGGAATGCGCGCAAACGCCCACACTTCAGGCGCCAACCAATAACGGGGTAGGGGCTAGGAATCGGCGCGCCTCTAGCGACACCTACCAGAGCCGGGCGGACAAACCGCAAAACGAGGCTCGAATGGCGCTACGACTACGGCAACGACTACTGTAGTCGCACAACACAACCAACACAAAGCTGCGGGGAGACGATGCCAGGGCGGCTTCTGTGATGTTGCCGCCGTCGCTCCCCACATTCGGTAGCTATAGCAAATGCAGACATGGAATACGCGATGAGAGTACCACAATGCACTACATGTACTGAGCAATGCAATCCAAGAGGACACACACACGCGATTTACGCTATACACGCGTCGATTCTGTTGCCGCTGTGTCGCCAGCAAACGTGTCCAAAGTTGCGCATTGGCATTAGCGCAGCCAACGTCTCAGTCACGACGCCACGACGCCAACTAGCGCACCCACTGCACCTGATAGATCTTCTTTTGTGACAGTTTTATGATTGACGGGTTCTTTGACATTTGTAGCAGCCAGCATGTTGGGCACTTGTGAGAGACACAACCAGAACGTCTGGAAGTGGCGTGCGAGTTCGCTTGTGTGGAGGCCTCGACACACTTGCAGCGAATTCTCAGCACCGCCCTTCTCTGGAGTTCTGGCTTTGATTCCACTTGTGTCAACAGTTGGGCTGGAGGGCAGCGACTCGGCTGCATTGGACCGTTGGACTGCCTTTTGTTCGAATGTGGCAGTGTCTATTTGGTTTGGAGGAGTTGGGCTGTGAAATTGGGCTGTACGATGACAGCGGCTGCCGGAAGAAGGGTTCCGGGGATAGGAACACCAGGGAACGGGTATAAGAATGCTGCAGCAAAGGAAGGGTTCTTGCCTGCGAGTCTGCACGACCAGCTGCGAAACTGAATGGAAAGACTCCACTGCAGCTCACCAGGCTCACCAAGAATGCGACGCACCCGGGAGCAGGACCAAAAGGGTAGTCAGTATCAATTGGGGCCCACTAAGCGCTATTCTTCAGCGCGTCCTCGCTCCATAATCCGCTGGACGAGCCACTAGAGCGCATAGTGCTCGCCGAGCCTTCGGCGCCATTGCCCATTTCCTCCGTTGTCCTCAGATCTTGTTGTGTGGTTGTTATTGTGTTGGTGCTTCAGCAATTAGCGTTTGAGAGGCTGATCTAAACCTTGGCTCTGCTGCGAGCGAAACGCTTGTCAATTCCAATGACTGCTCAAATCTGTCGAGTTTCCATCATTTGATACACAGTACAGTACAGTTTGTACACAAACGCGAGTCAGACTTCCCACATTCAGCACAGCACTCTGCAGATTTCTCTGTACACACGATCTGCAGAGCATGGTTCGTTTGTTCTGCCAATGTCATGTCTGCACAATTTTCGCGACGGTCAGTATGGACGACGATTTTCACGACGGTCACGATGGTCAGTACAGACATCCAATCGGAGTCGCTGACGTCAGCGACAGCCCGACCATTGGCAGGACCCTCCTGAGCTTGACTGCGCGGTAAGAAATTGCTGGAATTGTAATGGTTGTCACAATTGTCATGGCTGTCATGTTGATTGTCGCAATTGTTGTATTGGTGTTACGTGCCTGTGGTGTCAACGATGCTCCACTGGCCGGAAGCGGCCGGCCATGTGACGCCAACCAATCTCTCGGTCGGAACCGAGAGAGCGCTCATGGTAGGCGCGCCCACCCTTGTCACGGAGGTCATCAGAGCGCGTCGCCGCTCCTCCCCTCCAGCCCACTGAATTCAGTTGTGAACTGGAAGGCGCACTGATCAACGGAGAGGTGGCAATCACCGACAAGGGTTTCCAGCAGTGTGTTGCAGCTGGCCCGCTCTCCGGTCCAAGGCGAAACGATGCGCCTATCAAAATTGACTACCCATTCAACTACCTTCTGGTAGGTCAAGTGCGTCTCCGGGCAGAGCATCGAGGATGATCTTGCGATTTCTGGTCTCAAGCAAACTGCGTGAAAGCTGTGTCAGCTGCGCGTTCACCTGCTGCTGAGCCTGCAGCGTCCTGCTGCCGAGCTGGTGCAATGGAGCTTCAACTCTTTGGAGCGTGTTGTCAATGTGCTGCTCTGTAGGTCCCTACCCTACGGGTGCAGCGCCCCCATTCGGTGGTTGTTGTGGAGAGTTGTCGTCGTCGCCGTTAGGAGGCGGCTCGCTCATGCAACAATCGCCAGCAAATGCGGCTCAGCAATTTGAAGCTGCTGACGTCACGCTTCTGGGCACAGAGTCGAGCAAGTGAACTCTGGTGCGTGCTTGAGTGGGTCTCACGTTGCCGGGCACACAGGTCCCGCTAACGCGCCGACCGACGAGTCGATCTTCCCCACTGAGTGGGTCTCACGTTGCCGGGCACACAGGTCCCGCTGACGCACCGATCAACTCTACGATCTTTCCCACGAACAGGTCTCACGTTGCCGGGCACACAGGTCCCGCTGACGCACCGACCGACGAGTCAGATCTGCCCCACTTTGTGGGTCTCACGTTGCCGGGCACACAGGTCCCGCTGACGCACCGATCAACTCTACGATCTTCCCTGTTTTATATCAGCGATTGGAACAAGTAGCGGCTTAACCAACAGCCGACGGATCTCGAACCGACAGTCAGAAGCCCAGGAGGATCCTGTCTGACGCTCCAGAAACACTGTACTGAAGCGGCAAGCCTGACTGCGCCTGTACAAGGTTCTTCTATACAAACTTCTATACAAGCTGGCGAACAGTACACGAAACGGGGCACGAAACGGCGAGGTTCACAAGGACAGACTCATATGTACACGAACTGAGTGTTGTCAAATCAGCGAGCGTATTTATGTGCAGTGAGGGGAGGGGAGAGGGACGCTATCTCGGCGTCGTCCGCTTGTGCCGCGGGTGTCCAGTCCAGTCTTGCAGCAGGCGCGCCGCCGCCGCCGCTTGTCAGCTGAGCGACGCCGCTTGGGCCGTAGGCAGGCCTTGAGCGCTGAAGGCGGCTGGATCAGAGGGCGCAGCTGCAGTCCGGTCGGCGGGAGCTTGGATTGGCGGCGCTTGAGGGTAGGAGCGACGCCTGGCTGCTGGAAGCCGGTCGGCGGGTGGCTGGCGTCCTTGGGAAAGTTCAGCGCCGTTGGAGTCCGGAGTTGGAGAGAAGATTGATGGTAGATGGAGTACGGTATGTACGAGTGTAGGTCGGCTGGTGGACGTCCTGGCGGACGTCGTTACATATGGGTCATTAATGGAATCCTAGTGTTGCTCCAAATCCAACAGCAACGACAACAACTCAAAATGTACCGACGTACAAATGTACATTACCTGGGTGGCCAAGAGGCTGCAGTCGATCTTCTGGCCCAGCCCAGTGGAGTGGCGCTGCAGCAGCGCGGCGAGAATGGCGCCATGCGCGAACTGGCCCGTCATCAGATCCGTCGCTGCGATTCCAGCCTTGACTGGCTCGCCGTCCGGAAATTATACGCGCAACGCTCGTGAATTGTACCGCCTTTACAATGCTGGTATTATAAATGATAGTCAAATATTGAAATTTTGTTATCATTAATTTTATTTATTTACGTATTTGATCAGTTTATTGTACATTGAAAACTTACGATTGGACCAGTGATGTTCAATAGGCCACCAACGGCTGCAGCGACCACGTCAAATCCACCTTTGCTCGCGTATGGTCCGTCGGGTCCGAATCCTTAGACGATAAGAAAATTCGAAAATCTTACGTGCTTCTCGCAAAAGTTCGTATCACCTGAAATTGAGCAGTAGACCAGCCCAGGCGATTCTTCTTTCAAGCTGTCGTAGTCTAGGCCCAATTTTCCCATCGTTTGAGGCAAGAAATTCTCGACGAGCACGTCGGCATTTTTCGCCAGTTTTCGAACGATCTCTTTACCCTCCGCTGTTTTGACGTCAACGGCCAGACTCTTTTTGTTGCGGTTGAACGCGAGAAAGTAGCAGCTCTCGCCGTTGATTTGTGGAGGTTTAAATAACCGCGATTCGTCGCCGATGCCTGACAATTGTTGGGTGCTTACATGTACTTGCGTGCGGGCGTAGTGCGTGCGTGCGTGCGTGTTCCCACCCGGCCTTTCGATCTTCCACACTTCGGCTCCAAGATCCGACAGCAACATCGTCGCAAAAGGGCCCGCGATGATTCGCGTAAAGTCGAGGATTTTTACGCCGTCCAAGGGAGCAACCGACTGCGTTTTCGACGCTTCGGTCGCAAAACATCGAAAGGCTAGACGCCTTGCCGTCACACCGACTTCTTTGACAAAAGGTCTGCCAGAATACAAGTACCAGCTGATAGGAGTAGAGTATGGCATTCACAAAAGTATGGCGATACGATTTTTGCTAGTACAGCCTGCAGGACCCGCACACACCTTGCGTGAAGGCGGCAGCGCGCAGCGCTTGTCGTGACGGCTTGCATCGTTGCTTCCCTCTTCTCACGGGTCTAAGGGCCTGCTCAGTTGTGCTTGCTGGAGAGGCCAAATGGCGGGAGCTCTTGCCCAATGAGACAGCACGCCGCGCGCGATCTCACGCTATAAGCGGCGTGCGTGCTATGGCGTTGTTATCGTTTGCAAGCCGAGCAAAGCAAGCTGCTGCACGAACGCATGAGTACTGGGATAGGCGCGCAGGCTCAGACACCAGCACATGGGAATAGTGTGTGCCGAGTGGGCACATGTCCGAACAGTACAATTTTACAAGTACCTAAGTGACAAGACAAAAATTCTCTTGACGGGGGGCTCCGTTCGTTTGTTCGAATGATCCTTTTGTGACGCCGTTTTTTAATGTATCAATTGTTCTAATTGGGCTAATTGTTTTATTCGTGCTCTAGTAGGGTGTATAATTATTGGGTGGGCGCTAATTATGAGGGGGGGGGCTAATTATAGGGTTTACGGTAGATAACTGTAGCGCCCACGCCTGCAAGCGACGATTGAACAACGACCTCCTTGTGACGCGCGGAACCGTAGCGCCCACGCCTGCAATCGACGATTGAACAACCACCTCCTTGTGACGCGCGGAACCGTAGCGCCCACGCCTGCAAGCGACGATTGAACAACGACCTCCTTGTGACGCGCGGTGGAAGAAGGGGGGGGGGGGGGCGTTGTCCGGTCGAAAAAGGACGGCGTCCCGCTATCTGACTCGACAAATTCTGTGGGCGCTGTTCCTTATGGTTCTTACCCGCTGGACGCTGGATGTTGTCGCAAGGGGGGTCTAGGGGTCTCCCGTAGAGATCAATATAATAACCGGGGTCTACAATCGCCCCAAGCAGAGCGATAAACTCGCCGCTCTCACCCTTTGCTCAGTTGACTGAGTCGGATTTACGGATTGAGCCTGTCGAGCAAAAAGTGGAGCACTCTCCGAATTGGAATTGACCTTCGAAAGCACTACAGTCGATGGCGCTGCCGATGGAGGCTGTCCCTGAGGTGCTCCGTCAGCTGCCGCCGCTAGAGCTGGCCACCTGCCGGCTGGTGTGCCGTTGCTTGCGCCGACTCCTGCCTAGCGACCGGCCCTGGCTGGAACTGGACCTGGTCACGCTCGTGCTCTGGCGCGACATCAAGGAAGAAAAGGTGACAAGGCTCGACTGGCGACTGCGAGTGTCGGGCCAGGCTGAAGAGACCGCCGTGAGAAACTGCTCCACGGACGCTGCGCGTCACTTCGTCGCCGTGCAGCTGCGCAAGGCGGATGGCGCCCGTGTCACTGGCGTCACCATGACCATGGACGAAGGAGGGGACGCCCTGGACCTTCGGCCTTCGTCGGCGCTCTTCAGCGCCGCTCCCTCAGCTGGAGGACAGGAGCGTCTGCTGCTGCAGCTGCAAGAGGCCGTCAACCAACCCAATAATTCCCATGTCGTGAAGGGGGTCATAGACGCCGTCGACGTTTGCTGTACCAGTCTGGACGCGGTCGGCGTCGTCGGCGGAACGCTCGTAGGTCAGCAGTCTCTCTCGAAGGTGCAACAGCGCTTGATGGAGATGCACGGCCTTGGCACCGCTCGGTTCTCTGCGCCCCCATTTCCACTGTCGCTCGCGTGCCTACGCAGACTGCAATTGCATCACGTGGTGATGCGGTTCCACTCAGATGGCGTCGCACTTCCGACTGTCAAGCAGTTCATTTTGGGCCGCTTCCGCTATAGCGAGGAAACGGAGTCGACTCTGTTCAAGCTGCTGCAATCGCTGACGCCAAACGTTGAACAGCTGGTCGTCCAGGAACTGAAGATCGACCCGGGTACTCGTCTGCTTGCCCCGCCAGGCATATGGCAAGAACTAGTGGGAACCGTCCCGCAACTGACCTACCTTCGCGTCGAGCTCTTGGAAATCTACTGCCAGCACATAAATCCGCTCGTCATCCAGTCGGCCCAATTAGAGACTCATGCACGCGAATATGCCAAGCTGGCGGCCGCACGGTGGCCGGCCGTTCAGGGTCAGCCTCCCCTCTACGTGGACTTTCTTCGCGAGCACTGGTGGAAGGTGTACCCAATTACCAGACGCACCATTGGGGCTTCGACGCCGTTCGAGGGACACGTGCTTGTTCCGAGAAACGATCGCGAGCGCGAGCGTCGCCACCGGAGATTCTTGCGGGACTGGCACATCAAGGAAATGAAGAGCCGGCGGAACGTTGGACGCCTTAGACCAAGCGATCTACTACCCTGGTGACCACGAGCGATACAATGACAAGACCTGACGATGGATCCTGGAACGGCGATGCGACGGGAATGTTGTGCTCGGCGTGCGCTCTGCTGCGTTCTGTTCGTGCTGCGTTATCGATTCAAGAAAAAAAAGAAAACGTGAATTGTGCTGGTTAGAATTGTGCGTTGAGCGTTGAGGTTTGTGCATTATTTTGTGCATTTTGCGCATTATTGTGCATTTGTCTACCGTTTAAATGCTCATTGCAGTGCGTTGGCTCATTCTTTACCACATCGCCACCAACATCAACTGTGTCGCTAGCTGCCCCGGAGCCTAAGAACCCGAAACAAATGCGCTTCTTTTTGAATGTTGTAGAATGCGAGTGTCCTGTCGAGGCTCAGATTTTCGTGTCGGTAGATGAGTCTTCCGTCGTAGGGCGAAACGCCTTCTGCGAGCTCGAATAATGACAAAAGCTGCTCCACGGAAAGGTAGCATTTCACGAGAATTTCGATGGTTTTGCCCGTCTAAACGTATGTACACGTAGGTATGCAGCCTTGACGCATTTTTTATGGAAGGTGCAAGTCAAACTTTCTCGCTTAGATCTCAAAGATATACCATTGTTTTGATGTAGATGGGATAGACTCCACTGCCTCTTTTGCTATAGTTGTCTTTCAGTTCTTCGTCCAACGCCGCTGCAGCCGCAAGCCTTTCAACTTTCGCCGGTTGAAAATCTAAATTTGACACAAAAGTAACAGTGGTAGAATCTGGCATACCAGAATCAACGTAAAAGATGAAACAGATTCTACATACGATTAAAATCTTAAAATGACTCGCTGGTGTAGGAAGAATTTCTCGGAATACGGAATGATCGCTCACTTCGCCTGTTGTACTGGATGAGATGATGGTTGATCGGTAGCGGCAGTTGCGTCGTCTCCACTTTGCAACTAGGGCACGTCATCTTGGTGCCGCTTACCACACCTCGCGTCATGCAGTGCTGGCACACGCTGTGACCGCAGAGTAAGCGATGAGGTCTTGAGCAGCCCAAAAACTTCTAAACACAAATAGTACAATTTTAAAGTATTGCTACACGTGCTAAACGTAGAATCGCGCAGAACAATTGAAAACCGTGCGCGGAAACGTACACAGTACAATAGTTCGTACAATGTACACAGTCACAGTGCACAAAGCACAAGGCCAGACGTTGACCTCGGAGCAATCGACGCAGCCGACGAGGCGGTCAGGGACCGCCTCTCTCCAATTGCCCAGGTTGGTCATGGATGGCGGCGAGTCATCAGCGACTTGCGGCGCCGACGCTTTTGAAAATGGCCTCGCGAGGGCGGTCGAGTTGTCATTCGCTTCGGTCTGCTCCTCTAGACGCCAAGACGCCATTCTCCATCGTCCAACGGATCTCGACAATACTGGACGCACCGTCCTTGCTCCCGTCTCTCAAATAATTCGTTGCTATTTTGGTACGAGGCTGCGAGTGGACCAGCAGCTCTCTCTCGTCCAGCGGCGGCGCGTTCGATTTCACTACGGCGGGCGCGCCACAGACGACGCACTCGAGGTCGCAGTCGTAGCGGACGTCCGCCTCCACGAGACAGCCGGCGCACAGACTGTGGCCGCAGCGCAGAGCGCGCTGCTGCCGAGAGAAAGCGGAATCGAAGTAGCTCTGTAAATCGATTTTTTTTAGAATGTGAACACATTGTACATGATGGATTATTTTGTGGTTGCTAAAAGCTTGTGTGTTTCAACCCGCACTTCTGTGTAAATTTTGTTGCGGTGCGCGCTTACCTACTTTGAGACATTTGGGACACTGTGACGCATCGCGCGTAGTCGGGTTGTCGTTGTCGTTGTTGACCCACACCTAAAAATTTCAGCGTTCAAATCAGTTTGAACAGCTCACTGCAATCCAAATTGGAACGGTAGAGGGGCTTTTCCGAACTACATTAAAAATATGTATCGCTGTCATTTTTAATTGACCCACAACTTACAAGCACAAAATGTAAAAATACGCAGGTACAATAGATGCCTTGGTAGACGCATTTTCTGATTATTTACATAATGCGTATCTACTACTTCTACATAGTAACCGATATACCACACACTACATGTTATAGTACGTACTCGGTTTAATGCCTCTATGTTTACCTGCGCAACTTCTCTTCTCCTTGCGCCGTTTGCCATTTTCGAACAAACGTTCTGTCTGCACAAACGCGTGGCGGTGTGCGAGGCCGAAGCAGAATGAAGAAAACTCTTTTCATGTAAACCACGGGAACGGACCTTCGTTACTTCGGTGCTACTTTTTTCCTCTGTCTCTCCGTTAAAGGCTTTTGAGACCACAATAACTCCATAAGCTACCCCGCCTATGATGCATAGAAGCATAAATGCACGCACGCATGAATAAATAAACGCACGTATGTACGTACGGATGCATGTGCGCATGCACGAATGAACTCGCGTGTGCACACACGCATGCGCGCATATGCACGCGCACACGCAAATAGGTTGCAAACCGTTTTTGACAAACTCTGGGTGTGGGTGCATGCATGTGTAAGCCCACCAAGAGCAAGCCTAAGCCTTCGCAAGCCTAAGCCTACGCCTAATCGAAACCTAAGCCAAAGCTAGCGTATTTCTCATGTGGCTACCGTATTTCTCACTTTTTTAGATTGAAGTAACAAGACAAGTGGAGCGACAAGAGAAAAACATGTCGCACCGAAAAATAACGAAGTTTCGTCAACACGGTTCACACGAAAAGAGTTTTCCCGCAGATGACTCGGTGACGAGATGTCGTCACCTGCACGTGACTCACAGTCGCGTTCGCGCACACAGGTGAAGCGGAAAATAAAGATGTTCTACAGAAGCACGCAGGTCGCCACAGCACGCTGCACGCATCGCATACCAGCTGCCGTCAACACTAAGGACTTCGAGAAACTCATTTGTGCATTTTGCAATGTTGTCGCGAAGATTCGTTTAATAGTGACGTAGTGGAATACAGTAGAGCTCTAAGCGAGGGTTACTGTAAACATGTAGTATCGTCGTTGCTGTTTCGCAAACAGGCTCGCGCGTTGCTCATTTTCCGACCCACACACACACACACACACACACACACACACACACACACACACACACACACACACACACACACACACACACACACACACACACACACACACACACACACACACACACACACACACACACATCTTGCACGCACACGCACACGCAATATGCACAATTGCTTGCCGTTGCCGTTGCGTCACGCTGTCGGACTTATCATTTATGGCGGCGATCAAGACTCGTTGTATAGTGGTGAAATCTACGGCCGCAATAAGAACACTCACCGCGTACTGCACCACTATAGTTGGGCGCGTATTTCTTCAAACGTACGGTCTTTAAAAAAAAACAATACACGTATTTTTTTTAATAATACGTCGCCGCCTGTATCTTATTTAAAAAATACGTATCGTAAAAATACGGCCGTAATCGTAAGGTCGTAGTCGTAAATCGGAGTTTTAAGCCTGTATTTTGTTGGGTCTCAACTTTCAATAGATAATACAACATTTGTTGTTAATCAATTGAAGAGCAAGTGTGAGTTGTGTGGTGGGTAGACTTACCACAAGACTATTCGTTTTACATAACATTTACGATGCTTACGTTCCCTTACAGTAGGTTTCGGACGCAGCGGACGCGGGCCCAAACAATTGGTTCTGCTAGCTTTTTTTGCGACCTTTTGCTATTGCTCGAAAATACTTTGGTTCAATGTCAAAACGTATTTTTCCCAACTCCATAACACCACGCATTCCAGAAGCGAATCTCAATACAGGGATTCTATGTGAGAACCCAATTAACCCAATTTATTTAATACTCGACGGAAGAAAAAGACGGATCTACTTACAAATGCGCCGCGTGCACGTGTATGTGGGTATGTGGGTATGTGGGTATGTGTGTGGGAAACAAGTAAACTCGCGAACCGCTTGACGTACGTGCACGCGCGATGGCTTGGTCGAATCCTTGTGACCCCGCGATGGTCATGGGCAAGGCCGTTGTTCGATATGCAAATTCATACCGTAGTTACGGCGCATTTTCAAATGTTGCAGCACAGATTTTAAACACTACCAACCAAATTGCACATGGATAAATTGTGCATCAAATGACTCGCCTAGACATCGCGAGTCATTTGCACGTGCTTACGCACGATTATGCAAATGCGTACATTGTGGTACATTGTACTGTACATTGTAGCTTGCCTAATCAGGAAACTTCCAGAACGCGTGCAGACACGCACGCACGCACGCACACACGGGAGTGCGCGCACGCACGCACCCACACCAAGCACGCACGCACGCATCCACGCACGTATGCACGCACGCACGCAGACGCGTGCAGCCACGCACGTGCACAAACGCACGCACGCACGCACACACGTGCACGCACGCACGTGCACGCACGCACGCACGCACACACGCACCCAGACGCGTGCAGCCACGCACGTGCATGAACGCATGCACGCACACACGCACGCACGCACGCACGCACGCACGCACGCACACGCATGCACGCACGGGAGTGCACACATGCACGTATGCACGCACGGGAGTGCACACACGTGCACGTATGCACGCACGTGCACGCACCCACGCATGGGAGTGCACGCACGCATGCACGCACCAGATTGCACGCATGCATGGGAGTGCATGCACACATGCACAGGAGTGCGCGCACGCACGCACGCACGCACGCACGTACAAGCACGCATGCACATGCACGCATGCATGCGCGTACGCACGCGCGGGAGTGCACGCACGTGCACATATGCACGCACGTGCACGCACGCACGCACGCACGCACACACGCACGCATGCTAG
The DNA here is from genome assembly GCA_030248085.1 of Paralinhomoeus sp. GSCO2_6. Taxonomy (NCBI): domain Eukaryota; kingdom Metazoa; phylum Nematoda; class Chromadorea; order Monhysterida; family Linhomoeidae; genus Paralinhomoeus; species Paralinhomoeus sp. GSCO2_6. The sequence goes on from JASAMY010001203.1 coordinate 140,847, forward strand.
GACACACGTACATATGCACACGTGCATGCACGCACGCACGCACGCACGCACGTGCACGCACGCACGCACGCACTGGAGTGCACGCACGCACGCACGGGAGTGCGCGCACGCACACACGCACCGGAGTGCGCGCACGCACGCACGCACGCACGCACGCGCGCACGCACGCACACGCACACGCACGCACGCACGCGCGCACGCACGCACGCATGCACGCACGCATGCACGCACGCATGCACGCACGCACGTACACGCACGCACGCACTGGAGTGCACGCACGCACGCACGCACTTTCGCACTCACGCATGCAAGCACGCACGCACGCACGCACATACGCACACACGCACGTACGCACGCACGCACGCACAGAGGAGCACAGAATTTGGGCCAGTTTCTGTCAATGGGGTGCACGCCTTTACGATCAACAGAGGAAGACAGAATTTGGGCCAATTTCTGTCAGTGGGGTGCACGCCCTCACGATAAAAAGAGGTACCTACTCAGAATTTGGGCCATTTCTGTCAACCAGGTGCACGCCCTCATGGACAAAGGGGGAGCATGGAGTTTGGGTCCCTCAATGCTGACAACTGTCCTAAGGAACATTCGCCCGCACCACAAGCAAAAGACAAAGCTACGCATATCCTTGCGCATTATCATCACTTCGACGTCATATTCTAAATCAATTGCTTCGTGCCTTAATGTATACATGGCGGCCGAAGGCCGCGCGCGCCTCTAGTGATTATATATCGAGCATTTTTTGGGTGACGGACAAGGATGACGGACGACGGATCTTTGCCACATCACCACCAACATCAACGCTGCGTGGCTGCTAGCTGCCCCTGAGTCGAAGAACCAGGAACAAATGCGCTTCTTTCTGGATGTTGTAGAATGCGAGTGTCTTGTCGAGACGCAGATTTTCGTGTCGGTAGAGGAGCCTTCCGTCGTAGGGCGAAATGCCTTCCGCCAGCTCGAATAATGACAAAAGCTGCTCCACGGAAAGGCAGCTTTTCACGAGCATTTTGATTGTTTTGCCCGTCTGAACGGACATACACTGTATAGGTATGTACGTAGGTATGCAGCTTTGACGCTCTTTTTTGTGAAAAAAATGTAAAAAAAATGTGAAAAAAGTTAAACTTTCTCTTTTGAACCTTAAAGATGTACCATTGTTTTGATGTAGATGGGATAGACTCCACTGTCTCTTTTGCCATGGTTGCCTTTTAGTTCTCCGTCCAACGCTGCCGCAGCAATGAGCCTTTCATCTTTCGCCGGTTGAAGATCTAAATTTGACAAAAGTGAAACTGGTAGAATGCGGCTTACGAGGCACAAGATTAAACGGACTTACGATAAATCTTAAAACGATTAATCGTGGATGTGAACTGTAAAAAATGATGAATCGCACATGCTATAATTATGCGGCTCTAGACAGGGGAAGGCGTCATGGAGATGGGTATGCTACATCGGGCATTGACGGCCTGCTAGCGTTGCCCTTGATCCAACAACAGCTGGTTGGGTCGTGCACGTCGCCTGTTGTAGTGTATGAGATGCTCTTTGATCGGTAGCGGCAGTTGCGTCGTCACGACGTTGCAACTAGGGCAGGTCATCTTGGTGCCGTCTATCACACCCGGCGTCATGCATCGCTCGCAGACGCTGTGACCGCAGAGTAGGCGATACGGAGTTGTGCAGTCTCGAAACTTCTGAACACACTTCACTGCACTTCTGCACTTGACTTCACTTTACTTCTACTGAACTGGTGAAGTACATATTGTTACTCGTTAGGTAAAATCGCACAGTACAATCGCAAACCATAAGATGATCAGCATGGGCCGAGCTGGGCCGGGCCGGCCCGGCCGAGAGTTAAGGCCCATCCTGTGCGCCGGGCTGGGCCCGGCCGGGTCGGGCCTGCGTTTTGGGAGTGTAAACCGTTGTTGCATCTCTCTTCATTCCCCCAGAAACCATTCGACCGGATGGTCTGGGACATCCCAGTTTGCCTGGGGGGATGTTCTGGGACTTAGCCAGCTCACTGTGATAAATGGTTGTACGTTGTAGTGCAATTTCTCCAACGCCTCTGCACCTCTGATGAGGAGCGCGAGCCAACCAGCACATACATTGTATAAGACAAACATTTATCTCTGCTGTGGATCGTTCGCCTGCGCTGCTAAAAAAACCTACCTAATTTGTAATTTGCTGGAATCCAAACTTCGTCACCCAGTGATGTGCTGAATGGCTTCTTAGCACAGTCGAGCAGACAACGAACGCGAAGCGGTGACGACGACGCAGTGGTGGGAGACTGAGCAGCTGGCGCCCGTCCAGCCTCGAGTCCATCGCGAGCAAGGTGCTCATGACAACTTCGAGCGGCGCCGCTTCCCCATCACTGGTATCGGGCCACAGCTCATCGGGCGCTGGCAGCGGCGTGATTTTTTTCAGCAAACGCTTGTTACCGGTCAATTGCAAGAGCCGAACATTTCTCATGAGGCCAAAAAGTGGTTGTGAGCTGCGAAGCCAGAAGCGCCATTCCCAATGTAATGTGTGAACTGGCATACAGTACATACGATGTACAACATATTTTAGTAAGTGGTGTGTAACACTGAGCTACTTATTTTGGTGGCCGGGCCGAGATCTTTGGGCCCATACTCATCCCACACAGTCGCAGTGCACAAAGCGCGAAGCCAGTCGAGTTGACCTCGGAGCAGCCGACGCAGCCGACAAGGCGATCGGGGACTGCCTCTCTCCAATTGTGAAGGTCGGTCATGGATGGCGGCGGTGAGTCACCAGCGGCTTGCGGCGCCAACACTTTTGGAAATGGTCTCGCCAGGGCGCTCGAGCTGTCTTTGGCTTCGGTCTGCGAGTCTGCATTTTAAAATGACGTCATTCTCAATTCTCCAACGCATCCCAACCATCCCATACGCACGCACGCACCTTCATTGTTGTTGTTGTTGGATTAGGGGCAACGCTAAGAGGCTGTCAGTAGCCCACATATATACATAGGTACATACTAAATAGCATGTACTACCCATCTCCATGACGCCTTCCCGTCTAGAGCCGAGTACCGTAATAGCCAAAGACATTCGAAAGAACGGCATCTGAACCTATGATGTAGGGCACCGACAGCACCATAAAAAATCCATTGAACGGGAAGTCCTCGATCTATTCGCTCCATCAAGAGCCGAACCGGACCGGCGGGCGCAAGAGTCCGATTCTCTAGCACTAGGCCCACGCACGCTAACCACGCACCTTCATTCCTCGAGTCTCTCAAATCCATCGTCGCTATTTTGGTGCGAGGCTGCGAGTGGACCAGCAGCTCTCTCTCGTCCAGCGGCGGCGCGTTCGATTTCACGATGGCGGGCGCGCCGCAGACGACGCACTCGAGGTCGCAGTCGTAGCGGACGTCCGCCTCCACGAGACAGCCGGCGCACAGACTGTGCCCGCAGCGCAGAGGGCGCTGCTGGCGAGAGAAAGCGGAATCGAAGTAGCTCTGAAAATCGATATTTTTATTGCAGAATGTGCGAAGCGGTGTACACTGCATACACGATAAAAATTGCGTTTTGTTCATTATTTTGTGGTTCTTTAAAAACCGGCTTGTTACAACCGCAAAGTTTCGTTGTGCTCGCGCTCACTTTGAGACACTTGGGGCACTGCGACGCCTCGCGCGTAGTCGGGTTGTCGCTGTCGTTGTTGACCCACACCTAAAAAATTTCGGCGTTCAAATCAGTGAGAACAACTTACTGCATTTTAAATTGGAAAGGTGGACGGGCATTTCTGGACTACCGGTATATTAAAAATACGTACTGTATGTATCGAATGTAAAAATACGTAGGTTGGAAATCGTATTTCCGGATTACCTGCGTATCCATTAGTATTCCATATACCTACGTAGTTACCACTACCTGTCCTGTCTGTATACAGTATCTCTATGTTTACCTGTGCAACTCCTTTTCTCCTTCCGTTGTTCGCCATTTTCAAACTTTCGAATTTTCGAGTTTGAATTTTTTTTTTCTTCACAATCGCGTGGCCGTGTGCGAGGAGGCCGCAGGCGGACTCTGTGACTGGATGTCAACTGCCGCCGCGTGACTCACGCACACAGTTGACGCCTGAAATAAGGATGTATGTACAACGGAACGGTGCAAGCCACAGCGCACTGCACGCATCGCATATCAGCAGCTGGCGTCAACCGTAAGAAGGTTTGAGAAACGCATTGCATTTCCATGTGCATTGGGAAATTGTTGTCGCGAGTCGCGAAGATTCGAATACTGACAGGGTGTGGAATACAGTACGAGCTCTAAACGAGGATTACTGTAAACCGGCAGTATCGTCATCGTTATTTTGCGAGCAAGTGAGCGCACTGCCCTTTCTCTGACCCACACATGTTTTGCACACACGCAACACGCACACAATTGCTCGCCGTGCGTTGCGTCACGCAATCACTGAACCATTCTTTGGCAGCGATCGAGACTCGTCGTATACGGTGAAATCTACCGCCGCGATAGAGACACTAGTCGCGTTCTAGATCGGGATGCTGCGGTAGAGTTGGGCGCGTGTTTTTTCAAACGTACTTTTTCAAAAAATACACGTCTTTTTTTGAAAAAATGCGTCGCCGCCTGTATCTTAAAGAATACCGTCGTAGTCGTATTTGTAAGGTCGTAATCGTAAGTCGGAGTCGTAAGACTGTATTTTGTTGAATCAACCTACAATAGATAATAAAACATGTGTTGTTAATCAATGTACCTTACATTGAAGAGCATATGTGAGTTGTGTAGTGGGTAGACTTACCACAAGACGATTTGATTTACGTCACATTATTCTTACGATGCGTAGGTTTCGCTTACGGTAGGTTTCGGACGCAGCGGACGCAAACCCAATAATTGGTTCTGCTAGCTTTTGCTAGTGTTAGCTCGTCGCGTTCTTAAGGCTGATTCACAATTAACGGTCTTCGCATCGGTCTCGGTCTCGGTCTCGGTCTCGGTCTTCGCATCGGTCTCGGTCTCGGTCTCGGACTTTTTGACCCATGCCAAATTGACGACGCGTTGCCTCCGGTCTTTCAATGATCTTCGGTTAAATGCGCGCCTGTCAGCGTATTAAAGAGCGTACTGTGGCCCTTGTTTTCGACCTGTTTCATGTTTTATGCGACTTCCGTAGGAAACAAAAAAAGCACACGCAGTAGACGACGGGAACGCACTACCACCAGATAAACAGACAGACATTGTGCGGCAGACGCAGACCGCCGCCAGCGCTTCTGGCCGCCGCCAGGGGCGCGGACGCCGCTACAGGAGCTGTCGTCCTCGTCAGCGCCGCCGTCGACACCGTTGCCGCTGCTGCCGACGCTTTTGCCGACGCTGCCGCTTTTGCCGACTTACAGAAAATGTAGGACAATGCCGTCGAGCCCGTCCACCTTGACGTATGCAATGGCGGCGCAGATTTTCCCGCCGCCGTGTCTTTAGAGAACTGCAGCCATGCCGCCGCCGTTTTTTTTGGATTTTTGGTATAAGAGCAGTCGTCAATTATCCAAGGAGACGGCGCCGCCTCCACCTGTTGAATACGAGCATCGTAAACTCTTTCTTGCTTTCAATTTCGGCTAATTTCCTAGTCGCTTTACCCTTATGCGAATACCGACAAATTCTTTGAGAGTGACGGCTATAGTAAAGCGTGACTACGGTAGCGCGCGCGTTCAACACGAGTTCAATGAAGACCGATGAAGACCGGAGCAAATGTTCAAAGTTCCCAACATCGTCGGTCTCGGTCTCGGTCTCGGTCTTCGCATCGGTCTTCGCTGTTTGGCATGGGAAGACCGAGACCGAGACCGAGACCGAGACCGAGACCGATGGGAAGACCGTTAATTGTGAATCAGCCTTTAGTGTCGCGCTGACCTGCTTCGCGTTCTTAGATGCGTGCCTCCATTGCTCACTTTGTTAGATCCCAACCAAACCTCCTGGTCGCTCCGCTTTCGCACCACTCACCCACACACTCACCTCACACACACACACACACGCACGCACACACACTCGTAAACGCACGTCCACTTGCGTGCTTGCACAGTTTTACAGCGTTCGACCTACTTTATGTACCGATTCTAAGCTTTGGACACTTCGCTGATGGCTTACTATGACGTATGGTACATGTACATACGTACTCTAAAAAAATACAAAAGATACGTATTCTTTTTAACAATACCGTATTTTTTCAAAAAAAAAAAACGTATTTTTTCAAAAAAATACGCCGGTCCAAAGTCAAAACGTATTTTCCCAACTCTATGCTGCGGGCGTCGTTTGTGTCGACGCGTCTTGGAAACGATCGATCAGTCATGCAACAGTCCGCTCAGAGGGGAAGAAGAGGGTCCGACCACCGCCGCGGCTTTCTCGCCTTGTGTACATGTCGCCGCCGGTTCCACAAATAGAGAATAAGATTAAATCCCGATTTTTTAGCCAACTTTTTCGCTGTTTTCGACACCATTTTAAACAGCTTCTAACGACGAAACGGAGTAAAAACTGTTTACCTATATCCGTCCTTAGCGCTGCGCGGAATTTGCGCCAGGCGCGCCATTTCAAATGGAGGAAGGGATACGGGTGTCCGGGTGACAAAAGATAAAAGTTGGCCAACTCGTGTCCGCGGACTGTCCTGGGGACAGGTCCATGGTTATAAATCGGGGTGTCCGTGTCCCTTGCCGTGTCCGTGTCCGTGTCCGTGTCCGTGTCCCACGGTTATAAATCGGGCTTAAGCGAACAACAACTGGACGCTGCGCAAAAACGCCATAGGGTGTACCTACGTACATACACACGCGTAGGGACCGTGTGGGGGTCGTAGGATAACACTACGCTGTGTGGTGGCCCGTCTAGGCGGCAGTCTAGACTGACTTCGTGCAGCGCAGCGTTTTACTGCCGCGCCGTGCACTGCTTGTTTCATTCCCGGTCGATGGAGTGTTCGCGCAGTTGTCTCTGTTGTGTAGTTTGCTTGCGGATTCGATTTATTTTTTTTTCCAATAAATGGGTTGCTCAGCTGTAAGTACTTCCAGTTCCAAAATTCAGAATCGGAAAATTCAACGTCTATTGCGTCCTAATGAGATACTTTGCTGTTGTAGCGGCCAGATCCATGCGTTGAAGAACTTGAACATATTAGTTCTTCATTTGCCAAAAAAAACGACAGCGTTGGCGGCTGACGCTACTAATCTATGAATTTTGCAGACGGTGTCAAGACAGTGAAAAATGTCCGAAAATCCGCCGGCAAAGCCCCTGGAGAGCCTTGAAGAGCTGCTGCGACGCAATCTCAAGGGCGACGACCTCAAAGAGGCTTGGCGTCTGCTCTACGCCAGAGAATTGGAGTGCGTTTTTCTTTGTAAAAAAGCATTAAAATGCATAAAATGTTGAATTGTTGTTGTTGTGAGCCTTTGCTTTTTCACTTCACGCACACACACACGTAATGTTAAGGTGGTTTTACGTTTACAGGGTGTATCAAAACTATATGCTCCCCCCCCCCCTTAGGGAAATACCGGTTGGACGGATTTAACGTAGATGTAGGCCAAACAAAAATAGGCACCTGACCAAATTAAATGTTATGCAAAACGAACAACCGAGCGTCGAGATAGGAGCAATAATCCACGTTACAGTGAAAAAAAATTGGTTTTGCGCAAAAACATTACTGTGTGTTGTATGGCACCAATTTCTCGTTGAATGATAAACAATTGTTTTAAACGAGTGTCGAGGGTTTTAGCAGTTCTTTTTAACAGAAAAGAAAAGCAATCTTTGTAGTTTTCGTTTCCAGTACGCTTTCTCTTCGGTTTTTAATTAATTCTTAATAGTTCCTTTATGCTCAATGCTTTACTTCATGCTTTCTGCTGTACTACGTAATGCTCATTAGGTACTTCATTTCTAATGAGCTCGAATTTTAAACGAGAGTGGCAGCGTAATTTCAGACAGCTTGACGTTTCCGCGGAGTCGAAGCAACTAGCGCAAGAACATGGCTTCGAGCTGGCCGCCTACAAGTTCGCGGCTGCGCCCGAGCAAAGCAGGGCCCCTAGAAAGGTCAATTAATTAATTAATTAATCAATTAATTAGGTGTGCGTGCGGTGCGTTCAGAGGGTCTCTTGGTCTTCAGATGAGAATCGGCGCTATACAAAACTCGATCGTGCTGCCGACGACGGCGCCCCTCAAAGAGCAGAGACAGGCGATTTTCGAGAATATCGAAAAAATCGTTGCGGCCGCCGGTCACTGCCAAGTCAACGTGCTCTGTCTGCAGGAGACCTGGTGTCAGTGTCATAGGCGCGCATGCACGCACGCACGCACCGGCACGCACGCACAGCACACGCGCACCGGCACGCACGCACGCACGCGCACACCGGCACGCACGAACGCGCGCACCGGCACGCACGCACGCACGCGCGCACCGGCACGCACGCACAGCACACGCGCACCGGCAGCACGCACGCACGCACCGACACGCACGCCTCCACGCACTCACGCGCGCGCGCGCTCAATAAGCAGTGTTAGCAATTGGCTACTTACCAATCCTGTTTCAGCAATGCCGTTTGCGTTCTGCACGCGCGAAAAGCTGCCTTGGACAGAATTTGCCGAATCCGCCGTCGACGGACCGTCCGTTCAGTTCTGCCAAAAAGTGCGCCAAACTCCAATATTCTAATATTAGAGTTTTTATTTTATTTTTTTTCAATTTTAATTTAATTCTAAAATAAATTTCTCACCAGAAAATGACTCATTTTCTCACGGTCTCTTTTGGGAGCTGGCCAACATGTCTGACGTTAGCCATATTTGCGCGGGGGGGGACGTTGGTGTGCCATGTGCGTTTTGTATTTTCTGAATTTGTGGAACAAAATCTTTCTTTGTTCATTTTTGCTCACATTTATTCCCAAATTCAAATTAATACCAAATTAATAAAATTCTACTCGCCATTTTTAGCTGGCCAAACGACACTGCATGGCGATTGTGTGCTCGATTCTGGAGAGAGACGACGACGAGGTGATCTGGAACAGTGTCGTGTTTATCGATCACGAGGGCGCACTGGTCGGAAAGAGCCGCAAGAACCACATTCCCAGAGTGGGGGATTTCAACGAATCGACCTACTACATGGAGTCGCAGCTAGGACACCCCGTCTTCAAGACTGCCTGGGGTGGGAGAACGCGTGCGTGCGTGCGTGCGTGCGTGCGTGCGTGCGTGCTGGACCGTACGTGCGTGCGTACCGGTGCGTTCGTGCGTGCGTGCGTGTGACGCAGAAATTCACAAATTAAAAATAGAAAAATAACGTTTTCTAGGCACGGTTGGCGTGGCCATTTGCTACGAGCGCCACCACCCCCAGAGCTGGATGATGTACGCTCTGAACGGTGCCGACGTCATCTTCAATCCATCCGCGACCGCGGCTGGCCTGAGGTCTATTTTTTTCCCTCCAAACATTTCTTTCTGTTGTGTAATGTCTTCTGTTTCCCGCCATGAAATGTTGATCAAACCCACCTGTGCGTATCGGCAAATTGAATAGATCGATCGATTTCGCTTTCTAACTACACATTCATTTCAGCGAACATTTGTGGTCGATCGAAGCTCGAAACGCCGCAATCGCCAACGAAGTGTTTACGGTGGCCATCAATCGAGTTGGAACGGTATCGTGGTGCATTTGAATAATTGATGGAAAAATTACTATGTATTTTTGCGAATTAAAGAAAATGTACAAATAATTTTTACAGAGAAAAATTAAATTTATTATTTTGTGTGGTACTTTCTGCAATTGTGGGTGTTTCCATCTTAGATTACGGGTGGCGTTCTTCCGAAGGTCTTTGCCTAATTATGCGGCTCTAGACGGGAAGGCGCAATGGAGACGGGTGTGCTTTAGATATGGGCCATTGACAGCCTCCTAGCGTCGTTGCCATAATGCATGCATGCAATCGATTCCTAAATGCCGTATGGTTTTAGTTTCTGTGACTGTTCAAACCGTAAGATTAAAGAAAGACTCATTTCTAGGAGCATTTCGCCAATGAGTTCACTTCGGGAGACGGCAAACCTGGTTGGTTTGACTTTTTTAGCGCTAACATTTTGTGTTTCTTTCTGTCTTGTTTGTTGTTAATGTTATTACTGATTAATTATGATTTGCTATTACTATTAATTTTTGTGACAGTTATATTGTAATTTCTGCACTTACGGCTATCTCATGACACCCTACGGACACCCACTGGATGGTCACATCCTGCGGACATTTGTTGTGCACTTGCGTCAACGTTTGAAGACACTTTCTCATTGCAGCCCACAAGGACTTTGGGCCTTTTTACGGCTCAAGTTACGTCGCCGCGCCCGACGGCAGCCGGACGCCGGGTCTGTCGCGGCTCAAGGACGGCCTGCTCGTCGCCGACGTTGACCTGAACCTCTGCAGACAAGTGCGCGACCGCTGGGGCTTCAGGGTGAGTTCTGAGGCGCTGGGACGCACGCACGGACTGATATTCTGGCGCCGCGCACGCACATACACACGCGCACACACGCACCGGCACGCACGCACACACGCACGCACGCCTGCACGCCCGCACGCACGAACGCAAGTAAGCACCGGAACGGGGCAGCGTATGGCCTAGTGGTAAAGAATCGCCCTCTTGCGCGCAAGGTCCTGGGTTTGATTCTTGATGGACCCACTAGACTGAGGACGTCCCTTTCGATGGATTTTCTCGTGCCATCGCTGCCCTAGATGAGAGATGGCGTTCTTTCGAAGGTCTTCGGCTAATTGCGCCGCACTCGACAGGAAGGCGTCATGGAGATGGGTATGCTATATGGGCCATTGACGGCCTCCTAGCGTTGCCCCTAATCCAACAACAACAAAGCACCGGAACGCACCGGCACGCACGCACGAACCGTCAAGCACACACGCACGCACTGGCCTGCACGCACGCTCGCGCACACACGCACCGGCACGCACGCACGCATGCACGCACGCACGCTGCGGCACACAGGCGCGCGCCACACGCGAATGTGTGCTTTCAGATGACCCAGCGACTGGAACTGTACGCGGAGTCACTGACTGAACACGTGCGGAAGAGCAAAGAAAACGCGGCTTTCAAGAAATAAAAAAAAACAGGAATTCTTTAAAGGATGCAAAAGATACAAAAGAGTTACAATACATTGCACTTGATACAAAAGAGTTCTCACTTACTAGGGTAATCCTATAGCGTGACATGACATGGTCCGTGTATTAAAGCTAGTGCTTTTGCCTTGATTGTTTGGCAAGTTTGGAAGCGCGGAATTGTGCACTTTCACAAAGTTGGCGCGTGCACCTTTTGCGCGGCACGTTTGTTTGTGTGGGGCGAATAGAATAGATCAAAGAGTGCCGACAGGTGTCGTCAAAAGCTGCAAGGCAGCGCGCGTGCAACCTTTGAAATTATGCGGACACGTCGGGAGCGATAAAACTGCGAATGGCTCTACTTCTAACAATAACTGGCAGTAAAATGTTGCCCTGCGCTGAAATACGAGTTTTTATGTCACCATTTGTCGCCAGTTGCACGAATTTTCAAGTCGGAAATCTTTTAAGCTGCGCTCAAGTACACGAAAGTAGCGCATGATGTCGAATTTCAAATTGTTCTTGATTATTGCTGGCGCAATTCTTAGTCAAGACGCTCTTGCTTCCGACCAATCCTGCCTGTGCAAAGTCTGCAAGACCTTTTGCGCAGCCCCGTCCGCTAATGGTGAGATTTATTCGATTCAATAACTCATCTTGCAATTTTTTTTTTAAACTGCTTTATTCAGTCCTGAAACCGACGCGCTCGATCGAGATGAAGACGTCGCTGCAGTACGACGCGGCTTTTGTGAATCCCGATAGCGCGCACGGACGACAGCTCAAGAGCAACATTGCTGCCAAGGTAGGTTTGCCATTTACAGCCCACCCACAAACGCACGCAGCCGCGCGCGCACGCACGCACCGGCACGCACGCACGCACGCACCGGCACGCACGCACGCACGCACCGGCACGCACGCGCGCACCTACGCACGCCCGCACGCACGCACCGGCCTGCACGCACGCACGCGCGCACGTACCGTTACGCACCGGCACGCACACGCGCACGGACCCCCGTCTCCTATAGATCAACATGGCGCTGGAGGAGACGGCGTTGATGGCCGTGTACAAGGGCTTCGTCATCAACAGGGTCTCGCGCTACAGTCGCGGACCCATGGCGGCGCTCGAGCTGACGGCCACCGTCCAGCTGGAGGTGGACGACGTCGACTTCGCGCGATTCGTCGCGCAACTCAAGCGCGACAGGCAAGTCGACTCCGTCACGGAAGTCTGAGGCGGAGAACGGCGCAGCAGCTTCTTAGGCAGACAGACGTTTGATGTTTGTATGACTATCTAGACGCAAGACGTGAGTAGGATGCGACGATTGGTTTTTCCGCTCTAGCGCTGCGATTTTTTCGGTGCGCCGCGCCCACTGCGCGTATAGGTATATACACCTCTGCCAGTTGCAATTGTACTGCTCGCTGCGACTCTTTTCAATGGTTCGCCTGGTTCGCGTGCGGCTCTAGACGCGAGGGCGTCATGGGGATGGCTATGCTATGGCCTCCTAGCGTTGCCCCTGGCGTATCCAACAACAACGCGCACTCAAAGTGCATAACGCGTTCTGTACTTTTCTAACTGATGCATGTACAGGGTGGTCAATGATTTTTCGTCTAACTGTGGCGTCCATTGAGATATTTATTTGATACTTGGTGTGTCTGTAGTCCAATTCAATCTATATATCGTCTCCAAAATTTATTTGAATCACGCGTTGATTCGACATGTTATGCCAATTTTTCCAAGTCGCTCAAATTTCGAACTCGCGGACCACATTAAAGCTGTCCGAAAAGTATACTCCCGTATCTCGGGCGTTCCAACTACATAGTATCGGGCTGAAACTTTGCAGCCTACAAGCCACACATTCTCCCACCTCGATCCTAAAAATTCAGTTTGATCCGCTTAGGCAAGCGTGAGTTCTAGATCATTCACTTTGGAACTTTGGAAAACTGTGGAACTTTGGAAAAAATTGGCATCACTAGTCAAATCAATGCGCGATTCAAATAAAATTTGGAGAGGATGTATAGATTGAATAGGACTACAGACACACCAAGATTCAAATAAACGTCTCAATGGACTCCATGGGTAGACGAAAAAATAGAAGAGGTATACTTTTATTTGACCAGCCGGTACATGTACAGTAGATGCCGGTACGTTCATACACTATGTACCACCGCCTGCTAACGGTGCGACTAGGATAGCCTCCAAACGCGCTATTCAACCGATTCTACCGAAACAATCGCGATTGATCCATTCAAGATACAAATACATGTAGCACAAAAAGTTTGCATGTCTTTCTTGAATGTCTTTTTCTGCTTATGGCAACGCCCCGTCCTTCTTCCAACTCAGTGGTTGCATTTCCTCGCCAATGTCAGGGTCGGTGTCCACGCCCTTGACGTAGCGCTGCTTCGATGGCACCTACCGTGCGTGTTGAATGCAATGACATCCACATTAACAAAAAAATCGAAAATTGCTCACTTGCGCGAATGACTTTCTAAAATCGACTCGATTATGCTTCAGAGCGGGGCCCCAGTCCGGAGAAGGCAGCATGCCCTCTCTGAGGCGCTGAAATCTTTTCAGTTTTAAATTGGAAAGGTGAAAATGCAAAAGTTAAGAAAAATGTGTGCATAACAGCGTTACTGAGGGATTATTTTACCTCCGCAAAGGTCCCCTTGAAGTCGCAAAGCAAGCCCTTGAGAAACATGATTGGCACGGGCGTGAATCCAAAGACGGACACCGATAGACCAAGTAAAATCGCCCATGTGGGGTATCTAAGCGCACACCAAAGCATAGCGATTTTTCATAGACATTGCTACATATACATATACAGTACCTGGTATACACAAAACAGACTCTACAGACCCTGTTTTTTGTCTTATTATTACGTGGTTACTGTGTGTCGTGGGCACTGACCTTGAGACTTCAAAATAAAACTAAGAAATTCTGATAGTCCTTTTCTTGAGTCGGACTACGACTATGACTCTGTAGACTTGGTTTGACAGCTTTAGTAACACCTCCAATAGTGCTAATTAATATGTAGCTTATCCTGGCTGCTACTAAGTAGGCCTATATGTTTAAAACGCACTAAAAACCAACGCTTTTGCCTCGTTTTTAGCACTTTTTGGACCATTATGACAAAGTTCTTTAATTAAGAAAATGTCCAGTTTTTTTTTATTTTGCCCAAGCCTGATGTAGACTCATACTGTAGAAGAAAGTCCACTCACTGATAATTGCCGTACTTGGCTGGCGTGTGGAACAGGATGCTGGTGACGAAGACGACGAGCATGACCGCCGGAGTGAAGTAGGTCCAGCACCACTGCCAGTACCGGCTCGGCTGTCGACCCACCATCAGCTCGATATCGGCCGCGAAACGGCGACAGCCTAGGAGGATACCATAAACCCCATAACTATTCCCCTCTACCGTAAATCCTATAATTAGCCCCTCCCCCACCCGGGGGCTAATAGTTTCGTTCCAGCTTTAGGAGGGTGTACAATTGTAGAAGGGAGCTAATTATAAAAGGCTAACAAACTGGAAGTGTCGATGTGTGGGAAGCTTTGTGGGCTGAAGGGCGCGTGGAGGCGATTTTTAAGAGAAAAAGGTTCTGCGCTCACCGTAGTTGTGCGCGACGAGCCAGACCTCGATGAAGCCCATGAGCACGATGCCAAACATGGCGATGTACCAGTCAATCAGGTCCAAGATGTAGGCGCCCGCCTGTCACGCACGCACGCACGCACAAACGTACACGCACGCGCCCGCTCACGCACGCACGCACGCACGCACGCACGCACGCACGCACGCACGCACGAACGCACGCACGCACGCACGCACGCACGCACGCACGCACGCACGCACGCACGCACGCACGCACGCACAAGTGAACCACCGCTCACGTGCGTGCAGAAGACCAGTCCCAGCAGGAAGAAGAGGAGCGCGGCGGCGGCGATGAAGAGCGACTTGCGCGGCTGCTTGTGGAGGAAGGGCCACGTGTCCATGATCGACGTCAGCAGCGCTTCGAAGCAGCCGAACTGCAGTGCGTGCGTGCGTGCGTGCGTGAGTGCGTGCGTGCGTGCGTGCGTGCGTGCGTGCGTGCGTGCGTGCGTGCGTGCGTGCGTGCGTGCGTGCGTGCGTGCGTGCACGTTTACAACCTGGGTGTCTATTCCAACGGTGAGAATCATCGAAAAAAACACCACCGCCCAAACGGGCGCATACGGCATTTTGGCCAGCGCTTCGGGGTAGACGACAAACGCTAAGCCGGGTCCTGCTGCAATTTGAGATCGTTACGGTATCTTGGGTGCACGTGCACTCATGCACCAACCGCTGCCCACGACATCCGCGACTTCCTTGCCACTGGCCTGCGCCATAAAGCCCAATATTGAAAAGACGACCAAACCCCCAAAGACGGAGCTGGCCGCACAGACCAGCGGTATGATCCTGGCGTCTCTAAACTGACGTGCGTGCGTGCGTGCACTGTGATTGTGATTCGCACGTCAGTGTACGGCTCTGAATAACTGTCTGTACATACCTGTAAGAGTTGTGATTGAAGTCATTGTAAGAGCCAAGAGTAAACAGGATGCCCCAACAGGCGCCGAATGAGTAGAACACCTGATGAGGCGTGGGTGGGAACAGAACAAAACGCAACAGCGATAGTTACATGCGCAAGTAAAAAATTCACATTTGGTGGAGCACCGCCACTAAACCGGTTCTGTACATACAGATACCTGTACAAAGCACAGTTGTACTTCGCTGAACCACTGAACCATTAAAACTGTGATGTGCGGGTAAATGCCGCAGGCCCTCCCACGCCCCTGATTGGCCGCGGCCAGCCACACGTTGTAGTCGAGCAGACGGCTCCATTCGGGCACGAGGTAGTAGTAGATGCCGTCCCAAGCTCCAGGGAGCGTGATGCCACGAATGAACAGCGCAATCAAAACCACGTATGGAAAAGTGGCCGTGACATAGACGACCTAGAGGAGGGAAGTCCGACAGAAGTTTTGCACATGTATTGTAAATGACCCTGTACCAATAGGTGGTTTATAGTCTTTTGGCGCAGTGTTTCAACATACAGAACAAACTGGTAACAACTGAAATTACATACCGTACATCCTCAATGGAGCCCCTATAATAGTGCTCTCCCCCACCCCCCGGGTAAGAAGAGGTTGAAAAAATATGTAGTGTTCCTGGGAGACTATTTGAGGATTTTCGGCATCTGCACCTTCCCGGACGTCTTGATGCCCTGGAGCATGCAGCAGAACGTGATGACCCAAGACGCCGCCAAGCTGAGCACGAGTCGTCCGTCAAGCCCACCCAACTCGCCGATACCATCGCTTAGTTTGAGAATTTCTCTTCTGAACTTGTTTGAGACGGAGTAACAACTGTGGTGTACGCTCAACCGGCACGCACGCACGCACGCACGCACGCACGCACGCACGCACGCACGCACGCACGCACGCACGCACGGACGCACGTAAAAAACTGCTCGCTGGCCGTCTGCAGAACGTGGAGAGTGGTTGTATTGTCGGTGAAGTTTGCAAAGTCGGAGCTGGCGTTCAGCTGCGCCACGGTGTCCACGCAGCGCCAGTCGGCCCAGTCGTGCTCGCAGCCGGTCCAGGGCAGCTCCCAAGTGAGCACGGCCCACATCGAGTGGTACAGGTAGTAGACCGTCCAGGCGATGATCATGTTGTAGTAGATAGAGGAGCCGCTCACCAGAATCGTCTGAGCCCAGCCGATGCCTGTGCGTGCGTGCGTGTGTGCTTGTGTTGGTCGGTTCTACTAATAATTACCTATCTAGGTACCGTAAATACTTCAATAGTGTCTCGGGCGCTATTCTTCTAACCACTCCTTGCCCAGGACTGGGGGTGCGCCGTACTTTCAATCTCTTTGTACCCGTAGGCACTATTGGAACTTTGGGCACTACTGGAGGATGTACGGTAGGTACAATGCTCACCTTGAAAGAGCGGACACAGCCTCTTGAACAGCTGCACTGTGCCCAGACTCACGAATTGGCCGATAGAGGTCTCGAGTAGCACCATTGGCACGCCCAACAGGAACACCAGCGCGAAGTACGGAATGAGAAATGCGCCTAAGGTTGGAAAATGTAGAAAACTTTACCAAAAAGATTTTAAAAAAATGACAAACCTCCCCCATTTTCAAAGCATCTGTAAGGAAAGCGCCACAGATTGCCAAGACCAACGGTGCAACCGATGGTGCTGAAAGTCAGCGCATATTATGACAGTGCGTTCGCAATACCATTAATTAATTAAACAACACTTTAGGTACTGGCATTTGTAAATCTATGTCTTGTGCTTTTCGCTCAATAGTCAAGGATGATTGTACCTTGAGTACAAACACCTGCACTTCGCCACCCATCTCCAGATACCAGACACTTGCTTCGATTAGTTCAGCCTACCAGACAAGAAAAGTAAAAAAAACACCAAATACCCACCTCAATATAAACTCAAGTTTGCCACCCCACGATACTCTATTTTCCATTCCGGCATCGATGTGGTCGTCCATGCCGACGTCTTTGTTTGCGGTCCGTTTCTCTCGACTTTCCAACAAATTCTCTGCAATGATACCACCTTCCTCGCCACCGTCAGCGTTGGCTCTGTGCATTTTTTGTGCACTTTCCGTACAACACTCAATGTCAAGATAGACAACAGTTTATTTGCCGACTAGTTATGGCTATAGGAGAACACCGTCTAGCTGGTTGTATCAACAAGCCGTTAAGCTAGGTCTATGTATGCATGTTGCCGACGCGTCGCTAGCCACCCGCCGGCCTTATCGGCAAGTGACACCGCGACAGTTTTAGTCCACCGCTGGCGCAAACAGGAGTGAATAAAGAGCACAGTGAAGTCAGTGTAGCGGCGTCGGGGAAGACTTATAATACTCTAGGAGTCTGCGTGTACATCGTAACTATAGCGCTACGCTTGCTTGCCTGAAGAGTGGCACGGCTTGGCGCCGCTTGCAAAGACAAGTCTCGCGCGTCTTGCAAGTTGCAACAGAGCTGGCTGAAAAAAGACGTTGCACTTTGTAGCTATTCGCGATTTTAGCAATTCAGGTATTTTGCAATGGTTCTTTCCGAAACAATGCGTGACACACTTTTTTCGCCACGCTTCAGTGGGGCAAGTCCATATAGGGACGGAAAAATTTGTTCGTCCGTCTGTCCGTCCGTTACCGATCGGTTCTCCTTTATGGCTTGACAGATCGGGCTGAAATTTTGAGCATTTTTAGGACCATTGTTGAGATAAGGCTTTTAGATTTATTTAAAAAAATATATTATAAAAAATATTTATGGGTCCTTAAGCTAAATTTCTGGGCAAATATGGGAAAACACATTTTACCGATTCCAATGTCGATTTCACCGAGGAATTGGCACTGCTAAGAAATCCAGGAAGTCAAACACCGTCCAATCCCTGCCAAAAGCACCAAAATTTCGTTATTAAAGGCAACAAATTCAAGTGAAGTGCTTTTCGAAGCTAGCTTGTTTGCGCCACACTATTCCGCACTTCACCGACACTACCAGAATCACTATCAGAATCGCGCCAGGAAATTTCCCCATTAAATCAGGCATATTTGTGGATTTGGAAAGATATGTTAGGGTTAAGTTGCCCGTACAAGTTTAGCAGCAGGGCAGACTTAGCTAGCTATAGACACGAACACTGTCACGGAACGTGCGCTCGGTCGAATCGGAGCTCCAGGAAAAAAAGCAAATTGCCAGCGCCTCGCTGGCGCCATAGATATTCGCTCGCGTCTGCGCACGCCAGCACCGTGCCGACAAGCCTTTCAATTGACCCGCATAAGTATTCGTCGGATTGGCTGAATGCCAATAGCGTCAGGTCAGGTGGGAAAAGGTGGAAGATGGCGGAGCACGAAACACACACACACACACACACACACACACACACACACACATTTTTTTTAACAAATGCAGCCATTAATAGTGTTTGTAAGCTTCCCCAGCCGAAATGGCGCAATGTCCAAAATATTCGAGACTGTCGGTCCCCTCTTTTGCAAAATTGAGTATTTGACCGCAATTGGACTTACCCCCCCTCCCCAAAATCAAGTTCTGGCTACGCCACTGTTCTAAGGCCTTGATTCTCGCGTTGCAGAAGGGTCGAAGTGTGCGACGCGAAGGTGCGAAGTGTGCAGAAGGTATCAGTGCGAAGTGTGCGTTCAAGCAGGGCGGAGCGCTGAAGGAGCACCGACGCACCCACGAGGGCGTGAAGCCGTTCGAAGGCCCCCTCTGCCCCTTCCGCACATACCTGTAACCGGGAATTGGACCTGGAGGGGAGGGTTCGGGCACTTTCTGGGGGGGGGGGTGGTGGGTGGGGTGAAAATCTGGAGGAGGGGGGGGGTCTGGGCAGAAAAAAATAGGCAATTTTTGGTCTATTTTTAGTCAAAAATACACTGTAAAAACCTGAAAATAGGTACTTCTTAGTCAAAATACACTGTAAATAACACAAAATAGACACTTTTGTGTCGATTCTTGCTCAAAAACACTGTACAAAACGCATTTATTTTGCATTATAGTATGTAGGTAGTAGAAAGTTTCCAAAAAGTCTGGGGGGGTCTGGGTGGGGGTTCAGGACAACCTGGGGGGAGGGTTGGGGAGGGTGTGGGTAGGGTCAAGCGCCTGGGGGGAGGGAAACCCCCCCCCCCCAAACCCCACCCCAGTTACAGGTATGCTTCCGCAGCAAGCAACCGCAACATGCGCAGGCACGAGAATCAAAAGCACAACATGCACCAGTGATGACTCTACGTGTACGATGAGCGAATGGGGCCCATGGTCGCGCTGTTGAACTGTTGCTGCGTTGCCTCGCCTAATGACAGTGTTGTTGAATATGGCACACAAAAAAACTTCTGACAAATGACCGGGCGAACTGTACCAATAGCTTCTCGTAATTTTCTCGACTGAAACTTAATCGAATGCAAGACATGTTATGCACGCAGCGCAGCACGACTCCTTGCGCAAAACTAGCTTGAATCTGCACTTTGTGACGCTTACCTGATTTATAGTTCAGGCTGAGGCGTGGTTTTGCGGTTTGCAATCTACCAGCAAAGGAAAATATGTACGCGTAACACACGCCAACAGACAGTCGATCCGTTTCTTGAATGACACACTAGCCTGCATGCAAAGGGAAGCTCGCTCACTGTCTACCAAAAGTGGTTATGACCCGCAGAAAAATGTGTGTACTTCTGATCGGACGAGGGAGCAACTCAAGAAAAAAATCGTGAGTTGTCTTTGTCTGTAGTCGTCGCTCGTGGTGTGGGATTGATGTGATTACAAAAGCTGCAGACTTTGGTAAGCAGCATAGAGAGCCAGTTGGCGGTGCTCCGCGGTCAAGCCATGAAAGGAAACCGTCCGCTGAGGCTTGTCGAGACCGAGACGCAGCCGGCCTGCGAGACACCGTCCGCTCGTCTAGCGCCTTCGCGTGCGACGAGTGCCCGCTGTCGTTCGCTTCGGCCGCCTTTCTCCTCTCCCACTTTACAAAGTTCCACGCGGGCGAGCGGCCGTTCCGCCGCGCGCGAGCACGCTGCGCCTACCGGGCCAAGCGCCGCACCAACCTGGCCACGCACGTCGCAGTCGTGCACGAAGACCGGAGACCGTTCGGCTGCAAGATCTGCGGCCACGCCTTCCGCTCCAGGCAGCACCTCGACCAGCACAAGAGGGCCGTGCATGCGGCCCAGCGGCCCTTCCGCTGCGACGACTGCCATCTCAGCTGCAGCCTGCTGGGCAACCTCCAGAGGCACGTGCGGACCGTGCACCTGGTGCGGATCAGCGTTAATTGGCGCTTGCTGCTGCGTGGCTTCGATGACGTGCTGCCCGTTGCAGAAGGTGCGTCGTTATCGGTGCGACGTGTGCGACAGGGCGTTCGGCAAGAGCGGCTCGCTCCAAAGGCACCGGCTCGTCCACGAGCCCGCCCTATTTGGCTGTCCTCGACTACGAGTGCGCAAAGGGCGTCGTCCCAAGCTCCACGATTCCTAGGACATCTTTCGTGGCGATCAGCTCACCGTGTGCGCAATACGCAATGTTCGCTCGCACGAGAAAGGCCCACCCCTATTTTTGAACTGCGCTCGCCTGCATCGTTATCGAACGAGGAGTATTGGCAACTGACGAAATTTGCTGGGGCCTTGGCTTGGTACCTTTGGTAGCGCTATGTATGTCATGTAATGAGGGCAAAATTCTGAATAGCTCGGTACACGTTTGTCAAAGACGTTCTTTCTCGCTCGCTATTGCTGCAAATCGAAGTTCAGACTGGCGTGCTACATTCAACAAAATTCCTTCTATAGTGACTTACATATGTACTCGCGTTGACGTCACTGTTCAACTACAAAACTTGTACACGTGCAACCACAAAACTTGTACATGTACAACATATATGATGTGGACCATGTTCCACATTCAACGATGTACAGTTCAGCTCGTTTCTTTGCAGCGGAACTTGCACTTGCCAAGACCTCAGATACGCATGTGGCGCATAGTGTTGGCCGATTTTCAGCTGCACTGAGAACACTTGATCACTCTGTCGACTCTACATCACTAATATTTGTGCAATTGGCAAAATATTACGGACAACATTGGCATATATGATCCACAAAAGTAGTAAAAAGTAACCAAAAAATAAAAGAGGGTTTTTTCACAGAAAAAAAACCGAGAGCCAGGTTTTTTTTTAAAAGAACGAGCTTTTTTTAAAATAAAACCGGTTGAAAAAACTTAACAACGCGCGATCACGTGTGCAAGTGGACCCATTGTGTGACTTTTATACTTTTATACAGATTGTGTGACCATTGTTCAAGTAAATCAAAAGTATATAGCAACGTCGGTTCATCATTGCTCTCAGATCAATAAGTCACCACGACCACCGTGTGATAGTGGGAGCAGTCAACTTGCTTGGCCCGTTTGCCCTCGGCCTCGAGTCGCTCGTTGAGCAGCGCCACTGGTCTCGGCTTGCTGCAGTGGTAGTTCTGCAGCAGTTGCTGCTGCCTGCTTGTCCGATGCTGCAGAGGCGAGAACCGGCTCGTTGCGACATTGGAGGATGGAGGGGATGAGGAGATGGGGAGTCTGCAGTGGACAGACGCGGACCGCAGACCGTTGCGGATGAAGGGAGCTTTAGCGGCTACAGGAGAAGTTGGACTTTGCGGGATCTGGGGACCGTGACCAAGTCGACCGTCCTACAACGGTGGGGCTGTGGCGTAGTCCGTAAGGCGTTGGACTCCTGACCGCGAGATCGGGGGTTCGATTCGCTGGGCAAGACCACGGCTACCCCCTTGGGCAAGGGGTTTAAACCACAGCTCCGGTTTCTGCCTGTACCGTGGCTTCGGCCAAAAATCAGTGCCAGGTGGGGGCCCACCTTGCCTCGCGGCAGAACAACGCCCATTGCTATGTATACGGCGCTGCCCTGTGATCCTGGTGATTCAGTTAACGGCCATTGTGCTGTGTCAGGTGGTTGTCGTCAAAAATAAAGTTTTAAAGTTTTAAAAAGTTTTTTTTTTACAACAACGTTTTCGTGATGTCGTACATATTTTTAAATGAAGAATTTTTTGCGCAGACCTTGCCGCATCCCCAGGTCCAGACGCTGCCATCTTCAGTGATAGCAGCGCTGTGAATGCCTCCGGCGGAGATCTCGACGACTGAGAGGTCCTTGAAAAAGGCCCGCGGAATCTTGGCCGGTCGCCAGCGGTCCACTTGATCGCCCACTCCCAGCTTGCCGCGGTGGTTGCTACCCCAGGCATAGACTTGCCCCGTGGTCGTCAGCGCCAGCGTGTGTCCTGCAGTTGCTTTGTCATTCTCACTGTAGGAACACTACAAAGAGTCAGGAATTGTGCCTAAAGCGACGATGGACTGACGAGGGCTTGACAAAACCTTTGTCCAACTACGACTCAAATTTGTATTGGGTTCGTTTCGTATTGTGCACCTCTGTGCTCTCCAACTGAGCAGCTGGCCCGAGCGAAGCTCTCGAGAATCAAATCCGTCTCCTCCTCGCCGAATCTGACTTGCGTCGGCGTCGTCTTGTTGTCGAGGTCGGCGCCGAAGCCCAACGCGCCGTCCCAGCCTTTGCCGAACGTGAACAGGCGACCGTCGGCGGAGACCGCGGCGCAGTGCGCGTGACCGGCGGACACGTCGCAGAGGAACGTGCCCTCCATGGAGGCGACGAATCGAGGAGAGGGACAGCAGCCCTCTGGAATTTTTCGCAACGTTTGCGCAGACTCTGAATTTTATAGCGCGCACCGAAGTGCAGGTATACAACAAGCGCCAGTTGGATGGAACTACCTACATAGGTACATTTTAGTCTGAGTGTTTGGAGCAGAAGGAAACGAGCAACACCAATGTACACCAGTCCTTTTGAGTGTCGTACAAGCACAAGTTGATGCATTTTTTAAAAGTCGCTTATACCGTACCGGTTCCATGTCCAAGTACTCCATGTTTTCCGCAGCCCCACGAGAAGAGTTGCCCATACGTGGACAAGAGCAGCGTGAAATTGTGGCCGCATGACACCTTCCCCACTTTGAACCTCATCGGTAGAGGCACTCTATCTGGGATGGGGTCGAATCGCTGCCTGCAGGCTCGGCCCAGGACGTTGTGCTTGGAATTGTAGCCCCAACTGTACAGTCGACCCATGAAACTGACAGCACAGCAGTGCCAGGATCCTGCTGAGATCTAGACTTTTAAATTATGCTACTGCTGCTGGCAAAAATTAGCAATCAGACAATTCCTGCAACACCTGCTCCACCTTGACGTCCCGTCCCAGGTCAACAGCCGTGGGCGAGAACACGTCCGCCTCGTCGCCAGTGCCCAATCTGCCGTATCTACCCGTTCCGCTGACCAAAAGCGCTCCAGACCGGGCCAAAACAACGGAAAAAAGGCTGCCTGCAGCCACGGCTTTGGCGCTGCAAATTCAGCAAACTGGTGGTCAGAAAAGGTGTTTATTTTTCGCGTCAAAGCCTACCAAGATACGTATATTGGATTGAGAATCGTGCTTGTGGCACACTAACACTACCTGTCAACTCCATCCTTGAAAAGTTCCATCTGCAACGGAGCCTGACTGCTGCCTGGCTGGCCGTTCCCCAGCTGACCCAGTTTGCCAAATCCCCAACAATACACAGCCATAACAATTTCACGTTGTGCTTTGAGGAGGGCAGCCTAAAACCGATTTCAATTTGTTTTTGACTAGGAGAGCGCGACCCACAATTCTATAAACGCAAGTGCGCCTATCCCGAACACAACAGTAGTAGTGACATATGTAAAGCGGTAAACATAAATTAGTGCCCAGAATTGAAACTTCAACCGAACCACCGCAATTCAATTGGTTCATGATGTATCTCACAAGGGATAGGTACCTATTTATGACACACATCTACACGTGATAAACATACAGAGATCTGAAGAGTGAGCAACGCAACACCACCTAGGTAGAAACCTGGCTAAAAGTGCGCATTAAGTGCCAGATTGAGTCAAGCACACGGCGCCCATAAAATACTTTTACTACCAGCGAAAACGGCTCAGGTCGTCTCTGCCGACTGCGACACACAGGCCATAGAAACGACTTCGCCCGCCGATGCGTACAATGTACACATTTCCATAGTTGCTATGTGTTATAGGAGTTGGCGGCCGCCAAAGCTTGCGCTTAGAAAAACGCGCGCATTTGCATACAGAATGCACACAGACCTGTAGCTCGCACACAAACACACAGGGCAGGGCGCACGCACGCACTGGACGACGCACGGGCGTACAACTGTTGACCGACAGGTGGCGGACTGACAATACATAAATGTGCGCCGAGTGAGAGTCGCAGCTCCACCCGTCATAAACTGGGCGCGCCTTTACCTATACGACTGCGCCGTTGTATTGTGCAGCGGCCGCAAAACGCGCCGCACAATAAAGGAGCCATCCCCCGCTGTCACTTGGCCGCCCGTGCTGCGTCCGTCAGTACGTCCGCGCTTGCCCCACGTCTCACACGGGCGCGGAGTGTAAGAAAGAAGACAAAACGCGCGTTTGAACGTTTGAATGCGCGTCGACGGGGCAATGGAATTCTATTATCGGCGCGGTTGAGAGGGCAATTGGCGCGACGAACTCAACTCAGTTGTTGAGGAGAGATGTGGCGACGGTTCGCCTGATGGTCGCGCAGACTGTAGCTAGAGGGCACCTCAATGCGCAAAAATGCGTGCATGGTGCGCGCCACGCAATTCCATTGGGAGACGCATACAACGCATTCCTCCTCAGGCTCGTGCACATTCTCTCAGAGTTTGGGGACAACTTACCTAGTGGGATAACCGTCTAGGTGTCCCTGCCACTTTCCCGTAGGCCATATTGGCTGAGGAATGCCTCGGTTCAAAACGTAGAGTTTCACCCAGCTCAGACAAAAGTATGGGTGCGATTGCGCATGCGTATTCGCCGCCAAATATCGTTTCTTCTGCTGCCGAATCCTGTACAACGTTGGCATAGTCTGTGTAGCACCAACTGATAGGAGCCACATCCTACGCCGACACCGTCTCTTCTTTTCTTATCGAAGTTCCGCCCTCTTCGGTCGCCGCCGCCGGTCGGGAGGTCGAGTTGTCGTCGGTGCTCGGAGCGACTTTCGCAGTCTTGGAGCTGGCGGTCAACAGTGACCAGAGCTTCGCTGGCAGCGGCAGTATTGTCGACAGCGCGACGGGCAGGAAGACCAGGCTGTGGAGCATGCCGAAGCTGATCACCAGCGCCACGGTCGTAAAGAACGTCTTGATCAGGTACGCCTCAACTGTGGCCAGCACCATCATGCCCAGTATGGTGGATAGGGCGCCCTGAAAGCGTGTGCGTGCGTGCGTGTGCGTGCGTGCGTGCGTGCGTGCGTGCGTGCGTGCGTGCGTGCGTGCGTGCGTGCGTGCGTGCGTGCGTGTGCGGACCTGAAATACGGGCCAGCCGAGCGTCTCTAGAGCTTCGACCGCCTGTCCGTCGGCCGTTTCCGCCTCGGACTTGACGTAAGCGTAGCTGATGTGCGCGGATAGGTCGACTGCAAAGCCGACCGACATGATGATCGTGATCACGCTGACGCTATCGATTCCGATGCCGAAGTAGGGCAGGTGGCCGATCACACCTGGAGACGCCGCCGCGTTCACCAAGCTGTTGCCACGCACGCACGCACGCACGCACGCACGCACGCACGCACGCACGCACGCACGCACGCACGCGCGCACGCACGCACGCACGCACCAATGTTGATGCTGACAATAGCGGCGGTAACGATGACCGCACACGGGAAGGAGGGTATGAAGAGCAGAGCGACGAGTGCCATGCAGACGATGCAAATGCTAATGTTGCGCACAAGCGTGGGCACGATCACGATGAGCTGGTCGGCAAAGGGGAAGTTCTCGTGGAAGGTCGTCGTGCCGTAGCGTGCGCGGTGGCGGTCGACGAGCGCGCGCACCGTCTGCACCATGTGCTTCTGGTCGAGCGTCCTCTCCATGTTGCGCATGCCCACGTGGAAGCGAAACGCCCGGATCGTGTAATAGGCCTACAGTCAGTGGGTGCCTGCGCGTGTGCGTGCGCGTGCGCGTGTGCGTGCGTGCGTGCGCGCGAGCGTGCGCGTGTGCGTGTGTGCGTGCGTGCGTGCGTGCGTGCGTGCGTGCGTGCGTGCGCGCGTGCGTGCGTGCGTGCGTGCGTGCGTGCCATACGTTGCAGTCGAGCTCTTCCTCTTTGAACTGTTCGAGCGTCATGTTAAGACCGTTGACTCGCAGTTGTTGTCTGAGAAAGCTGTCCGACTCGAAGCACAAATCCGACGTCTCTTCCAGCGAACTCGAGAACAGCACGTCCGTTTTCCAGTACATCTTCGCACTGTCCGCTGAACTCGAGAAATTCGTTTAGCAAAACAGAGAAAGATCCCTACCCATTGTTGTTGGATTAGGACCACGCTAGGGCGCCCGTCAGTGGCCCTAATATGTACCATACACATCTCCATGACCTTTTGCCGTTTAGAGCTGCATAATTCGGAAGAACGCCATCTGTCATCTAAGGCAGCAACACTCAGCACAAGAAAATCCATTGAGAGGGAAGTGCTCGATCTCGTAGATCCATACCGTGCGCAAAGGAGGCCGATTCTCTACCACTAGGCCATACGCTGCCCATGCCTACCCATACGACACAATTGCTGCTGGAATTGTTGCGGGTTGTATGCTTTTACCTGCCCATACAACACCATAGAACACAATTTGTTGCGTGAGTTTAAGAGCGCAAACGAACGCTGTCTGTCAATCCATCCTCGCAGTTCCATGCCAAAATCGACCATGTTCTCCATCTTGGTGGCGTCCGAGTAGTAGCCCTTCCGCTTCTGCTCCGCCAGATACGTCTTGAAGTATGGGTACCTGAGCGGGACCAGTTACCGTAACCCCTCGAATAATGGTCCCGGGTGCAAGAAATGCCATGCGATTTGCGTTATACCTGGACGCAAATCAAGCAGTAGTTATGCGTAAGTGACGTGTGCACAGTTACACCCATTAGTGAACAAATATGTTGTACTATTGGTCGTCTCATTCACCCGGCAACGCCAGTTTGAACAATCAAGAACTGAAACAAAAATTTTAAAATTTTCAAACCAAAAGAGCGTCGAATTCTTGCCCATGGTGTGTTCGGTATCGCTGAAGCTGTCGATCATCGCTTGTAGCTCCTCTGTCTCGGTTTCATTGAGAAAATCGATCGGTTTCGGTGGCACAACCGCAATCTGAAAAGTCAGATCAAATTGAGCAATTTTCATTTTTTTGTCAGGAATTTTCATGTTTACGTGCAAGAGAGGGCCCTCCCTCCAGAAGCTCTTCTCGACCATGTCGTGCCAGATGCTCGAGTGGTGACTCTCGAGCGTCAGGTCGCTGACGCGCATGCCCTCTTCGATCTGAAAGTACATCGCGAAAAAAAACTGCATTTCTTTCAGAAATTAAAATGTCAAACTCGAAACCTGAAAGCACCCATAGAGGGAGACGGCGAAGTAGACGCAGTAGACGACGAGGACGGCGACGCGCGTGACGGGGTGCAACAGAGCCGGACCGTAATAGTTGCGAAAGAACTTTGACACCAGAGTCTCGTCCGCGTCGGACACCTGGAATTGATTTTTTGATTTGATTGATTCTTACCGTAGCCTTGAAGTGTGACAATGTGACCATCCCTATGCCGATAGGCGATAACCCTAGTCGGGAATTGAATCTGGAAAATTACCGTTGGGCCTCGGTCGAAAGAAATGTTTACGTACAATGATAAAATTGAAAAGTAAAGTGTACAGAAAATTAAATACAGTACAGAAGGTATTACAGACAGATGTCCAATACAGAAGATACAGAATAAAACGTACAGTAATAAAATTAAAATTACTGGATCATTGGCACAGACCACCCGCTTGTGCAGCCCGTACACTGTACGATAGTGTTTGGTGTTGTCTCAGAGTTGGAACTGAGGTCCATTAACAGAACTTCTTTACAACACGAGAGCGGAATGCGGAGGAAAGTCTGTACCTGATGGTTCTTGGTCAAGTGGACGATGCTCAGTCGCTCTGCCAGACCCATGTGCGCCTTTGGCGGAGGCTTCTGCTGGCTTGCGGGCTCTGCTACTGCGGTATCATCGTTGGTCTTCTTCTGCGCCGCATTAGCCTTGCCGTTGGCTTCTTCAGGCGTTGTTGCGCCGTTGGCAAAATTGTTGGGCTGGATGTCGTCCAGTGGGATGGTGTGGAATTTTTCACCGTCCGGCACGGCGGCTTTCGCTTCTGCGCTGCCGTTGCTCTCATGCGCCGATGTCGCTGTCGTGGGCGTCTGCGAGCCGGCGAGACACAGGAGTTTGGCAAAGGATTCTAAACAAAATTGTAATCAATGCAAATAGGTAAAAGAATTAAAACAAAGTACGCGTAACGTTTTGCCTTGTCCACAGCTAGGGTCCTGACGCAAGGCAGCGACGCGTGCCGATTGGCAGCCTCCAAGTCACCGGAGACGCTGACGACGCCGACAAAAAACGTCAGCTGGTACAAATCTCAAAATATTTTTTTTAGATTTTATTCGTAAAATATTCTTTGAATCTTGCACGTCGCACATACACTTGAAGAAGACTCCGGCGGCGGCGTAGCCGCAGAAGATGTAAATGCCGGGAATGTTGGTCCAGCAGCCGATGAGAAAGGAGAGGAAATCCGTGAGTGACGTCACCGTGATGCTGACCGCTCCCTCGGACATGGAGTATGCGAGTCGAAGCTGCGCTGGATCCGCCCTGCTCGTCCGGTGCCACGCGGCCGTCATGATGAACATGTCGTCGACGCCGATCGCTGTGGGAATATGTAGGAGAGTGTCGTGTGCGTGCGTGCGTGCGTGCGTGCGTGCGTGCGTGCGTGCGTGCGTGCTCTCACAGATGACGAGAAACGGCATGACGTTGGCGAGAATGTGGAACTCTTGGCCGAAGAGCAGTAGGCAGCCGACGGCGCTGGCGATGGCCATTATGGAGGTGGCGATGCCGCAGACCGCAAAGCCGGGCTTCGATCGCGTCCAGTCTACCGATGCGCAGCCGTCGTGACGCAGGAGAACGAAACTAGAAACACATTCTGTCTTCGACAAACGCCCAGAAAGGAACTCTCGGCCAGAGGGGCAGCGTGTGGTCTAGTGGTCCGCCTCTTGCGCGCACGGTTCTGGGTTCGATTCTTGATGGATCCACTAGATCGAGGACTTCCCTCTCTACGGATTTTCTCGTGCCGTCGCTTCCCTAGATTACAGATGGCGTTCTTCGGAAAGTCTTTGGCCAATTAGGTAGGTGTAGGTGTGCGGCTCGAGAGGGGAAGGCCTCATGGAGATGGGTGCGCTCCAATTGAGGCCTCCTAGCGTCGCCCCTAATCCGACAACAACAACAACAACTCTGGGCCAGAGCGCAGCACCTGCAGACGGTGGCGAAGCAGAGGAGGACGATGAACGTGAACGCAAAGTTGGGCATGAGGGTTTGGTCGACCTCGTCGAGGCCGCGCTTCAGCGAGTCCAACTGGAAGATGCCGAAGCGCCACAGCGCTGCAAGACGCATTCCCTTGTATACAATGGTGGACTGGACTGGACGCCTATGGGATTTTGGTCACTGCGCTTTGTCTGGCCATTGGTCCAGCCCACACCAGTCTCCCCCCCCCACCACCACCACCACCTCACCGCACCAGTTTTGCTTCAACAAATTTATCAAGAACTATTTTTCAAAACGCGTATAGACCTTTTGTCGGCACCCAACAGCACGAGGCCCGTTCGAATCAGACACAGGCACGGAACAATGCCCCCAAGCCCCCTCTCCCTAAAGGCCGATTTATAATCATCCGCGTCCGTCATCCGCGTCCGCCATCCGTCAACGACGGATGATTATAAATCGGGAAGTTTGACGGACGCGGATGACGGACGCGGATGACGGATGGAGTTGGCCAACTTTCAACTTTTGACGGATGACGGACGCGGAAGGGTTGAAAAAGCGCGCGGTCTCGTACGGAAAGCGTGCGCGCGGAAGGAGTTTACGGTACGACGAGTTTACGATTGCGCGCTTAACACCCAAATCTACCATAATGTGTGAAGGGTTTCCACGCGAGACCCAATTCATTTAACACTTGACGAACGAAAAATGACGGATGATTATAAATCGAGCAATTTGCGCGTGACGGAAGCGGATGACGGACGGCGGATGGCGGATGACGGACGCGGATGATTATAAATCGGCCTTAAACCGCAAAGGTTCTCTCGCACGCGGTGTGCACACTCGCTCACGCGACGGGTCGGAGTAGGCGAGGTAGTGGAGGAGCTTCTCTTGCCACTGCCTCGAGTAGTCGTACAGGTCCGGCTCGTCGCTGGGATTGTAC
This sequence comes from Paralinhomoeus sp. GSCO2_6, assembly GCA_030248085.1. Lineage (NCBI taxonomy): Eukaryota > Metazoa > Nematoda > Chromadorea > Monhysterida > Linhomoeidae > Paralinhomoeus > Paralinhomoeus sp. GSCO2_6. Next base: position 171,673 of record JASAMY010001203.1, read on the forward strand.
GCCAGTCGTATGGTCTTCACGTGGTCGAAGTGGCCCTCGGCGTCGATGAGGTGCACCCCGCCGAGCGCGCCTCCCAAGTAGATTGGGTCGTTGCGCCCCGTTCGGTAGGCGATCGGATAGGTCATCTCGATCTGAACGCGGCAGTCTTCGCAGTGAGCACCGAAACGACAATGGAATCATTTCCAGGTTCGTCGTGTGGACACGGAGGGGCCTCATAGCACTCTTGTACTGAACAGATTACAGAGATGTTTTGCCCGCAAGTTTGGCGCCCACTTCTTAAAATTGTGAAACGATGTTCAGTACATGAGATCGGTACAGTACATGCTCAGGCATCTTAGCTTGGGCAGCCATTTCGCAAGTGCGTCTATACGTGTATGTATGTACATATGTGCCGATCCACACCACAGCTACACGGTAAGCACAGTAAGAGTCTATTTGAAACCACTCCATGCCGAGCGCACCTTTTTGAAAAGCAGCCGCTCGACCAGTTCCGGACTGAGCCAGTCGTCGTCGCCGATGGGCGCGCTGACGTCCAGCTCCCTGCCCTTCCTCAGGTAGGCGTCGACGAACTCGATGTGGTCGTTCTCGAAGCAGCCGAGGCCGAACTTGAAGCAGAGGTAGCGGTAGCCGCGCTCCCTCGCCGGTTCGTCCGGGTACTTAGACGGGACCAATACGGTGATGTTCCGAACGATGTAGTCGTTGACGCGACGCAGCTCCGCCAGCAGCTCCGGCCGCAAGCAGTTGCCTGCAGCAGGCATTCAGCATCTTCATGACAACTACTGGAGGTTAAAATGTTGTAAACGAGCTTGGAGAGCAAAACCAAACAATGTTCTAGACCCGGTCCTGTGGTATTTGGACCCGTCCCTTTGCGAATACTCGAAGGGCAAATACCCTGGCAGGCACACATGTTTGCAGCCATAAAGGCTGAGCGATGTACATTTTACAGCTGCAAAAGCTGCGCCACGAATGGCACAGAAATACATAGCGGAGCAGTGACTTGTGGTTGTCGGTGACAATGCGAACGGAATGCAACGAGAAATCCCTCGAACGAAGCACCTTTGTCCTTAGGCTGGGCGACCACGTCGTTCCATGTAGTGTATTCGTACGTAGTGCCCGGCACGAACTTGCCGTTCTCAGTCGGCCACAGCCGCAGATACTCGGCACGCTCGCGGCGCCACCTACAGAAGAACACTACCTTCCGTCACAGACAGGGAATTCCGTCCGAACACCAGCACGCACGCCAAGCACGCACGCACGCACGCCAAGCACGCACGCACACACGCACGCACGCCAAGCACGCACGCACGCACGCACGCACGCCAAGCACGCACGCACGCACGCACGCACGCACGCACGCACGCACGCACGCCAAGCACCCACGCACGCACGCACACACATACAACCTGGAGTTCGTAGGCGTATAAACATAGAGCGAATCCGTAACGGTTTGTCTGTTAAGGTAGAACAAGCCAATACAAAGGAATCCAGTAAGGACAACAGGCGCTATCAATAGCACCCATTTAATTCTGTACGCAAAATAGCCCCAATAGAAGAACAGGCGCCTGAAGTGGCGGTCGAACCACCCGGACCGTATTTTCATGAGTGAACAATTTGCTTCCACTTGGACGGGTGACAACTAACAGCAGAATTATTGGACTCTCTTGCAAATGTAGGAGCAATGGGTGACTGGCGAAGTAATGTTGTGATGTACGCGAGTAGAAACGTCAGCAGGCAAGAAAATCGATTGAATGAATGGACAACAGCGCAATTTAACGCTGAGCGGCAAACGGAGGCGGCGCGAGGGCGCGTTTCGAGGCGCTCTCTGCGTCCCACGCCTTACAGTCCGCGCCCGATTACACGGCGCGACAGTCCATGCGCGACAGTTCAACGCATTGGCCTGCCAGGCATGCCAATGCGTTGCACTCACGGTGCAGCCGAAAATTCCCCGCATGATTCACTGTGATGCAGTGATACACTATTGTACATACAGTGGCTTGCGAAAGACAATTCTATTTCAAACTCATCCGACGAGCTGAATTCAGCACGGGAGACGGTAGCGCGCAAAACTCATTCTTTGTTAGGCCAGTGCAGAGACGTTGTGAGCAGTGCATGGCGTCGCCGTCCGGCTGCTCCTATTCGCGAATAACCTGTGAACGGTGTGGTGACACTGCGAGAGCGGCATCTCGCGTCACTGAAACACGACTCTGGGTGAGAGAGCCAGTCTTGGCTGCGATCCAGCCTTGGAGCGTGCTCTATTGAAGGAGCACTATTGTGTCTGACCGCATTGCTTTCACCCGGAGCTCAGTGTCGTTTGTCTCAATCCACTGCTGAGATACATAAACACGTTCCAATGCACGGCACGTCTGCTAGATTCATCTGTGCGTTGCCGAATCGGGGCAGCCGCTCCCTGTGAGCCAGGCTTGAAATCAAGAGGTGCCTGTCTCAGCAAAGGCACCACGCAGTTGACACATTGCTTGGAGCAAAATGACTGCTTGTGCGTCAGCGCAGTGATGCCAGCGAACTTAGAATGGCTGGAGTTTGAAGCTTGGGGCTGCAGTTTGGAGCAGCACGTCATTGAGTTGTTCAGTTGGAATCTTATTGCTTATTTAAATACTACGAAGAACCAACCCTCCCTCCCCCCCCCCTCCTCGAATGATCCCCTTCGATAAACACGATGTGTGGAGTGCAAGTTATAGGAAAAAAAGAACGCACAGGCATGAACATTGGGGGAGGTGGAGAAATTTGCGGTACATGTATAGTCATGTACTAGCTGCTTCAACTCAGGACTCCTGTTTGCAAAGTGCTCCAAAATGGTTCAATATCAATATTTTCATGTTCTCAGTGATGACTCATCATCAATACAATGTGTCATAAAATCGTGCTGCGAATGCTCAGTTGAAAAGCAATGACGAATCTGTAACGTGCTGCAGCAAAAAGCCAAAGGAAGTCAACCAATGCAACCAATGCACTTCTGCAATACAGAAAAACGTTCCACCTTTTTTTGGTGTAACTCTTTATTCAGGAATTACATACCGGTATCCTTCAATTGTACTAATTGGGGCAAAACGCAATTGTTGGGACCGCGTCCACTGCATCTAAAAATGTGAAGCCTAAGCCTAAGTGAAGCCTAAGCCTAAGCAAAGCCTAAGTGAAGCCTAAGCCTGAGCATAAACATATGCCTAAGCATAAGCTTGGACTAAGCCTAAGCAAAGCCTATAATTATGAAAATGTTCATCAGATGCAGTGGACACAGTGGACGCTGATGCAACAACTGTTTGTAGCCCAAATTGGGCACTATACCATCTTGAGCAGACACACCATAACCCTTAATTAACCACCTTGGGGCTAATTTTTCAAATTGGCCTATAGGAGGCAGCTACATTGTAATTGCACTGGGCTAATTATGGCAGGTCCTAATAATTGGTTTTACTTTGGGAATAGCTTACTATTTGCTTGAATTATGAGGTTATTTTCTTGATCAGCATGGCTGCTTACACTTGCCCAATCCATCCAGCACAATGCATATCATATCAATCATATCAATAAGGGGGACCCTTTTTGGGTGTCACCGGGTGTCACAATCCTGGGTGTCACCAGAGCCTAAAAGCAGGAGCCTACGCCTAAGCAAAGATTTAGCCTAAGCGAAGCCAAAGCGAAGCCTAAGTGAAACCTAAGCGAAGCCTAAGCAAAAGCCTAAGCCTAAGCCTAAGCAAAGCCTAAAACTAAGAAAACAGGAATGCGCAATTTGTGCCACATGCTCATGGATTATGCAACCTTTCTCAAATTCAGCCCCTAAATAATGGTGAAATGTTCCAAGCAAGCTACACACAAAATTTCAGCTCAATCCATCCAGTGCAACTAACCCTCTGGACTGTATTGCAGACAAACAGACAAAGTGCTTTGGCAATACAAGTTTTTATTGCATTAACACCTGTAAGATAAAACAAAAAAAAGATAATAAAAAAGTGAGAAGTTTTCTTCATAACACAAACACATGCAAAACAAAAAAAACAATAAACAAAAAAGTTGCAATTTTCTGTGGGAGAGGTTTGATCCCAGGACCTCCAGCATAGTAACCACTACACCATAAGCACTACACCACTGATCTGTGCTGAACTGCTTTCTAAACACGTCTGATAAGTCAGAAAGTGCAACTCTCTGTGCTGCATTGCACACAGAAACTAACAACACACAGAAACTAACACAGAAATAATGAATCTACTGTAGAAGAAGATCCTACTGTATCTTTGAATTACTGTAGCAGATTGGAAAATGAATAGCTGATTTGTGACCAGCATTGTCAATTACATATTCTCATGCTGTTTTGCACCCCCAATTTGCAACATTAACCATTCAAAAACTGCATATTCAATGTGCTGTGTCTTTGTAAAGGGTGTTTTTTTTAAATTATCACATTTCTTTTTGAATAACTTTTGTTTCCTTTGTCGGATTGTTATGAAATTTGGAACACTTATACTCAAGACTTTGGGATTTTGTCTAAAAAAAGAATCGTCGAATTCGGTTTAGGATTCCAAGAGTTATGGCGCTCCGAATCAAATGTCTCGTTTTTAGCGCCCGCGTTGGAGTGAAGGGAGCGGCGCGGCCGCGGGCTGTGGGGATGGAGAGCGGAATGGAATGGGGTGAGGGCGGATGGAGAGGTTTTCGTCGAGCGAGCAGTAGTGAATTACTGTACGCCGATTAGACGAACCCGCGCCAATCAAAAGCAAAGTTTGAAGTTTGAAATTTGGCGTACAGTACTGGATAGTCACAATTCGAACAGTTAAGCTTGTAAAATCTGCCCAAAAACGAGACATTTGATTCGGAGCGCCATAACTCTTGGAATCCTCAACAAAATTCGACGATTCATTTTTCAGACAAAATCCCAAAGTCTTGAGTATAAGTGTTTCAAATTTCATAACAATCCGACAAAGGAAACAAAAGTTATTCAAAAAAGAAATGTAATAATTTAAAAAAAACACCCTTTATTATGGTACCACATTGGAAAATGGATGTGATATTCATGATCAGCATGGTTGATTACATATGTCCGAAGCAGTAGAAAAAGATACCACTGTATCCTTGGATTACTGTAGCAGATTGGAAAACGAATGGCTGATTTGTGATCAGCATGGTGGATTACATATGTTCATGCTATTTTCACCCTCAACTGGCAACATAAACAATTTGCAATTTGCATATTCAATGTGTCATATCTTGTGATTATGGTATTGCACTGGAAAATGGATGTGAGATTTGTGATCAGTGTGGCCTAATTTTTTACTGCATTTTACATTTTTATGTGGTTACTGCATGAAAATTGAACACAAAAATTGTGCACTATAATAGCAATCACATAAACATGCTGCACACAAGTTTCAGCTCAACAGCTGCTGCCACGATTGAGAAAAGATGATTGAGGAATGTCTCCTATGGTATACTGCAGTGGATACTGTATTTAAATTAAATTTTAATAGAGCACTATAATTGCAATCACATGGACATGCAGCACATCAAGTTTCAGCTCAAAAGCTGCTGCCATGATTGAGAAGTAGATACTGTATGCAAATTCAATTTTAATGGTGCACTATAATAGCAATCACTTGGACATGCAGCACATCAAGTTTCAGCTCAACAGCTGCTGCCATGATTGAGAAATAGCAGATTGAGGAATGTCTCTGATGGTATACTGTAGTGGATACTGTATGCAAATTAATTTTAATAGTGCACTATAATAGCAATCACATGAACATGCTGCACACCAAGTTTCAGCTCAACAGATGCTGCCATGATTGAGAAATAGCAGATTGAGGAATGTCTCTGATGGTATACTGTTGTGGATACTGTATGCAAATTAAATTTTAATAGTGCACTATAATAGCAATCACTTGGACATGCTGCACCCCAAGTTTCAGCTCAACAGCTACTGCCATGATTGAGAAATGGCAGATTGAGGAATGTCTCTGATGGTATGCTGTAGTGGATACTGTATGCAAATCATGTTTTAATTGTGCACTGTAATAGCAATCACATGGACATGCTGCACAGCAAGTTTCAACTCAACACCTGCTTATTGGAATGAGAAATGGCAGCAATGGTATATGGTAATGGGTACTGTATGCAAATTTGATTTGGGCAGTGCACCATGATAGCAAACATGTGGACATGCTGCACACAAAATTTCAGCTCAATCCATCCAGCACAACTCTCTGTGCTGCATTGTTGCAAAGCTCCAATGATGGGAGCCATTGGTTATGGTGTGGCGCAAATTCAAAATATGTTTTGCTATTTTTAAAATTTTGGCTATTTTTCAGCTATCACAAGCAACACCCAAAGCTATATCAAAAGTAATCAACTCAATCCATCCAGCACAACTCTCACAATCACGTTGCAGACACACGATGTGCTTTTATAACAATGTGATAGACATATTGATTGTGCTGTATCTCGTGATTACAGTATCGCATTTGAAAACGGATGTGATATTCGTGATCAGCGTGGTCGATTACATATATCCCTGTCTGATTTGACATGGAAACTTCACGTTTAATGTGATCAATACTGGTTACTGTATGGCGCAAATTCAAAATAATTTTTGATTTGGCTATTTTTCAGCTATCACAGGCAACACCCGATGCTGTAGCAAAAACAATCAACTCAATCCAAGCAGCACAACGCTTGGGGTCGCGTTGCACACAGACAGACATTGTGCTTTAGTAATATAGATATACACAATGCCATCACGACGCTTCGCAGACCTTGCCACATGTTGCACACACCTGCATGTTGTGCGGAACGAACAGGATGAAGCAATCACACCAACAAAGAATGTCGCACTCCCTGCACAAAGTACAATGTAGGATATCGTTTCAGCGATCACTGACATTGTTGTACCGTAACCATCACACGTCTGCGGCAACATCGATCAATCGAGCCTCTCCACGTCGGCTGATCCACTGGTGTCCACGTTGACGTTCTCAGGAGACACTTGTCCGCGGTATCGAACATCGCTCGAGCCTGTCAACGTTGTTTCGTGAAGAACAGATGGACATGGGAGCAGCAGTGCCTTGCCTTACCCCAGGCCGCTCCTGACAGCTTCTCCGCAACGTTCACCGACAGATCAGAAGAACCGGACGCTTTCAAAGTCACTCTCTTGGTGGGGAAGTCCGTGGCGACGACCTCGGAACTGCCCCAGACTTCATAATCGGCCCTGTCAGCTCCGGGGCCGCTCACCGACAGATCCATAGATCCCGAGCCTTTTAGCGAGAAGGACTTTGTCTCCAGACCTCTGATTGTAACGTCGCTGGAGCCTGCGCAAGATTGGAGCGCTCGCCATCAGAGACTGTGCAATGTGACTGTGACTGTGGAAGTCGTGCGATTGCAGTGTGCCACTGATGTTCCACACGCGAATGCTCTCGGCCTGGTTCACCTCACGCACAAAATGCATGTCTGTAGGCAGTACGGCGTACGACCAAATCGCCTCACCAGAAGCGGTGACGTCGAACGATTCCGTCTTCGACACTCTCAGCTTAGCGTCCGACGATCCTGAGAAACCAAATTTACACGAGCATGCAGCCGTTCATACGTTCAAATGTTTTGTATTGCGACAATGACAACTTTCCGCGTTAGCGCTTTCGCCCCATTTACTCCCAAAAAGAGATCGCTACAACCCCGCACTTCAACATGTCAACGTTTTAACCGGTTTCCGGATTTACGTTGGCGTTTGAACTGATTGGATGTGCCGTAGGCGTGGCTGCTGCAGCTCACCTGATGCGTCAAAACGGAACTGCTTCGCACTGGCAATCGACAACTGCAAATCACTCGAACCACTAGATTCCGCGCGTGTTGCCTTCGTTCCGCCCAGCTCAATGTTAACGCTGGAGCTACCTGCAGAACAAAAATGTTGGCGCGAAGAGCAAAACTACAGCAACAAATGCTATATATGTACAATATGTACCTGAACTCTCTACGTCCATGTCGCCATTCCCAAAGAGTCGCCTCCCAGCGGTCCTCACGTCGCACGAGCCGCCCGCCCTGACGCCCGTCAACATCGGCATCGTCAAGTCGACCTTCCAGGTGCAAGATTTCAATCTAAATATTTACACCAAGTCCTTTCCGACTAACGCACGCAGAAAGAAGAAGGAACTCACACTTGCGCGCAATACGGGTTGTAGCCGCTCCTGAACCCGATTCTCAGCGTCCCCTCGCGCACTTCCATCTCGGCGTACTCCAGCCAGGCGGAATCGATTTCAACGGTCGCGTTGGGCTCTGCCCCATAACGAAGAATTACCTAGATTTTTATTGGTTTTGAGATTTTGTTTGATTTTCTTTTAATAGGTATCTCCCAGACACTCTGTCCAGCAGTGCGCACATACGTTCGGTATGCTGCCGACATCGACACGGGCGTACTCGTCCAACTTCAGATGCACCATCTCGAGAGTGCCGCTACTGGCAACGAAACTCTCTGAATGAATTGCATCTTTAGCAATAAATGGTAAGAAAGGGTATGATACATATAAATGCGTAGAAATAAATCGCACCCACCGCGCAGAAACAAATATACCGCCCCGGAGAGCGCAAGCAGCACGGCGATCGCGACCAAGCAGGGAATCAAGATGCACATCCCAAGTCGACATCTCCTTGAACTCTTGCCAATCGGCGTCTTTGCCTGGGTCTTCTTTTCCAAATTCACTTTTATCATGGCCATAGCACCGCGTTTTGTTCAGAAAGAAACCGAGCAACCTAGAGAGACGTATGGGCTGGGCTGCACACCGTGAATGCGTCTAGGCAGAGGTAGGCCGCGCGAGCGTAGGCTGAAGCGTCTCTGTTTGCTTTTCGTCCGCGAGTGAGTCAGGGGCTCCGACGAAGCAGCTGATACAGCGACATCACTTCCTCGGCTGCACAGTTGAGATACAAAGTTGAGTTGAATTTCTAGAATGCACGCGCATTTCGACGCACTAGTGTTTTCTTGTAAAGCAAAGGAGCCGCAAAGGACAACACAGACAGACTTCACGAACTTGAACTTGCGAGTACAGTACACATTACCTCTCCTATCCTATCGTAACAAGTTTCTCGAGTTGAACGTTACAGAAATGCCTGTCTTGTGTAAGTAACATCATGCAATTGCAAAGGGTGGAGGGTTTTCCTGGAATTCACTGATTGATGCCTGCAACTGCAGTTCCATTTGTCTTCCCGTGGTGCGACTCGGCCTGATCTTGGCTTGGTTGGAAAGCTTTGGCTTGATCCACTTTGCGAATACCCCTTTTCGCGATTATAGTATTGTATCTACTGAACACGCTTCAAAAGAGAAGCCAGTACCTGCGAGTTCAAAAGCGTACATTAAAAGGTGGGCGAGCGAGAGAACGCTGGCCCCGATCCACAGACCGAGCTGACCTCCAACTTGTGAGATAAATCCAGAGATTTTCAGCGATTCTTGTTGCGTAACGCGCGTGTACTAAATTATTAAGCGCTCATTAAATCGGCAAGATGATTGGAATCTCAGTTTGCAAAACGTGCCTGCATGCTGTCGAAAACGACCTCCAGAAGGATCTTGTTTTGAGAAATTCTCTTTTCGTCCAGACTTACTGATTGCTCGTCATGATCATGATTGGAACTTTCATGTCCGTCATAGACTTGCCTGCGTTTTCTATTCTGTCGCATTGTGGCTTCTGGTTTGTCAGTTGGCACTTCTTCTACCTGTGGCTCTATACTGCTGGACCAGATGTGTTTGAGATTATTGCTTTCACTAAGAAAATCGCCAGGCTGTTTGTCTTCATGAGACGCTACAAAGCGATCATTGTTTTGTTGAAGACCGCCAATTTGTGCCTGGTTGTCTGACACAATGTTTTCAAGTTCTTCCATACGTGGCAGGACCCAGTTGTGCACATTGTCGTACATCCATTGGAATTTCTTTGACAGATCAGCCAATTTCCTTTCGAGGTCTTCAAACTTTTCGTTTGCTTCTTCTTTTGACATCAGTAGCTCCATTAGTGCGTCTAAATATGTACAGAGCGGCGTGTAAAACCCCGTGGCGCAACCATAGACTTGGCTGGTTCGCACCTTGCCTATCTTGACTGGCTGCACGCTCGATCGCGTCGCTCACTCTCTGACTGGGAATACTCGCGTAAGAAACGGTCGCTTGGAAGTCCCAATAGTCGCATTGCGGCTGGCACTGTTTGACACTGCAAAACGTCATGGCAAGGTACACATTCAATCGTTCTGCAAGGCATATGAGTGTATGCATATGGATGCGCGAGAAGGCATTGCAATAGCTTTCCATCTAATGTAGTCCTTGTCCTCCATTGAAGCGACTCCGGATGTCATGAGACACAATTTCTGATTATACGTGACGCAGGGGCCATGGGTCACGCCGGGCAGCCGGTCACTTGCAGGAATAGGCAAACTGCAGTTGCACATCTTGATCATTTCTCTAGCCAGGCACTCCAGTCTGAAGATGCTCAGCTCAGAGTGAAAATGTCGCCAACGCTCTACGCAATACACGCACGCACGCACGCGCACACACACACACACACACACACACACACACACACACACACACACACACACACACACACACACACACACACACCTGCATACGGTTGAGGTGTACTCATAGGTGACGATCTCTCTTGGCATGTCATCTCTGCAGGTACCGAAGTTCCTTGCCTCTCCCAGCTTGTAGTGCGTTGCAGCTAGGCTCAGCCGAGCAGTGTGCCCAGCGCTCACTCCAATCGCATTCGTGCCCACTGGCGAATAAGTCGGCATGAGGCGCACCTTCAGTGCTTCGCGTTGCACAAAGCTTCCGCAAATCCATTCTTTTTTTTTAATTGGACCTGTATTCCATCGAAAAGAGGTGGTTCCAGGAATTGCTCATCCTGGTTCAAGTCGACCATGACCGTAATGCCAATACCGACTGTCAGTTGTTCGGTGTCGTGCGCCGCGGGCCCTTTGACGTGGCTCAAATCCAGCAGGTAGCAGGTGCCCCAGCTGATGTCGAACGCCGGCCGGGCGATTTCGGAGCAGCGCCCAATCTGTTTCCCTCCGACGTAGCACTGCGTCAGTGTCTGGATAGAAGGAGTGCGAGCTGCGCGCGACACGCGGTACGTGACCACATGCACGCACGCGCGCACGCACGGACGCGCGCGCGCACGCACACACACACACACACACACGCACGCACACCCACACACACACACGCACGCGCGCACGCGCGCACGCACGCACACACACACACACACACACACACACACACACACACACACACACACTACGCACTCGGTCGACATCCATGACGATGGCGCTGCGCAGCTTGTCAAACTCCAGTCCTCCATTGTCGTCGAGGAACGGCTCTAGACGCTGTCGGTGCAGCGCGAAGCCGTCGACCACTGCTACCTGCAGGGGCACGGACCAAGGATCTGCGCGCTCGAAATAGTACAGGGGCCCAGTGTTGCCCAATTGGTCGTCGAAGAAATAGTTCACATCGAAGAAGTCACCGTACAGATCCTGCAAATAACCCTGCATACAAAGCAAGGCAATCTGTAGAGAGCGAGGGTATATCCTCATGTTGAACAGCGGGAAGAATTGGCATTGTTCAGCAAAGAGATTCGGTCGCTGATCCACGATCGCAACTGCCTCACTCAGGTCTCTCGCGAAGAACTAAATTCCCTCATGCGCCGACGCGCGGCGAGTTCATATATACGGACGGAAAAATACGTAATGGTCTGTCCGTCCGTTTGTCCGTCCGTTCGTCCATTACCGACCGGTTCTCCTTTATGGCTTGACGGATCGGGCCGACATTTTTTTAGCATGCTTAGGACCAATTTGGAGATACACCTTTTAAGATATATTCTAAAAAATTCATAAAAAAGTTCAATATTTCTGGGTCCTTAAGCAAAATTTCTGTGAAAACACATGCTTAAGGATAGGGCCTAATCTGGAAGGAAAATTTCTGTCTCTGGGAACAAAATTTCTGTGAAAACACATGCTTAAGGATAGGCCCCAATCAGAGAGGAAAATTTCTGTGTCTGGGAGCAAAATTTCTGAGTAAATCTGAGAAAAACGCCTGGTTAAAGATTTGACCCCAACGTGTCCAATCTGGGAGAATAATTTCTGGGTCTTGGAGAATTTCTGCAGAAAATAGCGCGGCTGAAAGGCCGTGTTATTTTCCGTATTGGCAAACGCACTAGTGCGTTTGACAGTACGCGCGTCGGTCCAGCCAGCCAGCCAGCCACCCACTTCCCACTGCTACCACGCTACCCCGCTACACAGAGGCAGAGTGCCATAGGACAGCGTGGATGCCTTTAGGGCGCATCAGTGCATTCTTGTGTACCTACCTACGCACACGTCCTCCCTACTGCCTGCCTCCTCCATTGGCAATTGCAAAGCAGACTTTGGACTAAAAAAGCAAGGTGGTGTAGCATTTTGCAACGCACCAACAGTACATTTTGCAATGGAACAAAGAAGACAATAACGGGGCGTCGTATGTATCATTGAAGCGATTTCACCGATTCCAAAGAAATCGGCACTGCTAAAGAATTCCAGGAAGGGCACACCCGTCCAATCGGTGCCGAAGCACAGAAATTTCGAATGAAAGGCAACCAATTCAAATGAAGTGCTTTTTGAAACGAGCCTGTTGTAGCCAGAAGTGACTGGACGGTAATTTACCGTATTTGTACTTCTTTGAATTACGCAGTTTACGTATTGTGCCGAACTGGAACGGGAATAGTTTGGAAAAGTGTCGAACAAAAGTGGAATTTGAAATCAACGGCTGCGGGCAACCCTCGACGCAACTGCATTGCATACTACACATAATAAACAGTATACTGTACGTGCCTGTAGAAGTGTTTTAAAAATCGTACGGACAAACCAGAGTCCAAATGTCGGCTGCTGCCCAAAGGTGGCCAATCGCTTCAAGCGTCTCGTTGTCGACTTCTTCAAAAAATGCGCGCGAGCCCACAACGGATTGGCGTAAATTCTGGAGTGCGGCGATGATCGGCTAAAGTACGTCATAACGTACGCTCAATTTTACTTTTTAACGTACAGGTGCGCCAATGTGACACTGAATTTTGACGCACGGGAGCGATGCCGAGCTCTCGGATTCTGGACACGTTGATGTTGTTCGTCGGGCAGATTGTTACCTTGGGGTACGGCATGGACGCAGTAGCGAAAAAGTCGTACGTCGTGATCGTTGGCCGATTCTGAATTGTTTCAATGACCTACTCCTCCTAGTACCGTAAATTTTCCATTAGTACCACCTCCTATGCAATAGTACCACCAATAGTGCGCCCGGGTGGCCGAAGGTCGAAAGGAAAGTGCCCCTCTCCATTTGTGCCCCAGAGAGTGCTATACCAATGGAAGTCGCTTTCGCATGATTTTGTGTGTCTTTTCATGCCAATGCCTCTATGAGCACATGCTTACTCAATTTTTTTCCAGCAATAAGTACAGTTATGTGACCTTGACAATAAAAACCACCCTGTCAACCGCATGCATGGACTACATTCTGCCTCTTTTGAAACACTGTATCGCGTTCGAAATTGAAAAATTGAAAAGTCTTCTTAAAAGCCTATTGCCCCACTCAAATTGCGCCCCCAGTGCCCTGGGTAGCCAACAATTGCAACCATAGTAACGTCCGGAGTACGATTTGACAATATACGGCATTTTAAAATTTTACAATTACCGTAAATCCTCCAAAGAACGCCCCCCCCCTCCAATGAACGCCCCCCTCCAATGAACGCCCATGGTAGAGGGTGGGTTGAAAAAAATGAACGCCCAGGGCGTTTATTGGGGGATTTAAGGTAATAGCACCCACGCTATAGTCGGCGAACACGTTGTGGATGTAGACGGCGGAGGCAGCAACGCTGGCTCCGGTTAGGACAATCCAAATTATCCTCGCCCGGAGGCCGGAAGCGCGTCTGATCTCGGCAAAGCCATGCATCGAAGTGTTTGCCAAGAATCTCGAAACCTTCTCGCGACCTTCGGCTTTTGACATGTTTTTATCTTGTTTGAGAACGAAGTTTCGATTTACCGCCCTTGTAACCGCGCTCTAGCCTGAGCCCACTTTAATACGAGTAATGCACTAGATATGACAAAAAATCATGCTGATGCCTCAACCAAATTGATTCGTTTGTCAAAAAAGAGCGGGTTCTGCTGTCCTAAAAAGAATGCGCATCACTCTACAAAATTAAACACAAATTATTAACGTTTGTTTCTCCAAAGCTCGAGCGTCGGCAATCGGCAATCGGCAATCGGCAATCAAATCCTACCTTCGTATTGGATTGATGAATGTGGTGGTAACCGATAACATACTAATCCTCTCCGCGGATTAGAGTTTCTATACGCTCCTATAGAGACCAATAAGTACATGTATTTAGTCATTGCGAATCAAAGACGTGTCAAGCGTCGGTGCCACCCCCTATGTACAGTGTACTTAGTACATGCCAGATTTTTAATTGTTGCGATGCGCAGCTCTTGTGTAATTTTGCATGATTCGTCCTAGCTTTCGCGCGCAAGTGAGTCGGTTCATCTACATACATATGGAAAAAGGGTGGCAAACGATGGCACATTTTGCCACTCAACATTTGAAGGGGGCAAAGGAGACGACTTAGCGTGCTCACAGGCTTGGACACGACTTGAATTGAATCCGTACCGTCGTCCCAACATCACCAGTCAGTCGTTCGTCAGTCCAGGAAATGTGGGGAGACTGACGCGAGGCAGCTGCGTAGGGGTGGCGACTCTGCCAGTGTTGTTGAGGATGGCAAAAGTTTGCTCGCGCTGGGTGTTTTCCCGAAAACATCTGGGACAAGGCAAACGATGCAAGCCACAATCACCCGACTACTAGCATCCAAAGACGATAGAATTGATTTCGCGTGCCTTACGATCAGTTTTCATTATTTTCTAGGCATGGCATTTATTTGTCATCTTATCTGTGTACGTATGGACATTTTACTCGCATTGTTCTACATAATAGAGCTGTTTCTAGTGTCTAATATGGCAATACGAAACTAATACACATACTAAACTAAAGTTCTATAATCGGAAGTTTCGCACTTCCATTCCAAAAGACAGCGGGATGCGCATCCTTAATGATGCGTTTTTTCCAGATTTGACCGAAAAATTTTGCTGCCAGACGCGGAAATTTTCCTTCCAAATTGGGCAATATCATTAAGCATGTGTTTTTTCCCAGAAATTTTGCTCGAGGACCCAGAAATTTTGCTCCCAGACGCAGAAATTTTCCTCCCAGATTGGGCCCTATCCATGAGCATGTGTTTTCCAAGAAATTTAGCTTGAGTACCCAGAAATTTTGCTCGAAGTCCCAGAAATATTCAATTTCTTTTATTTTTGTTTTTATGATTTTTGTAGAATAAATCTAAAAAAGGCGTACCTCCAAATTGAAAATTGGATGGTAAATCTAAAAATTGGATGGTAAATAAAAAAATGTTTTGACTTGATTAAATACACTGCATAGTATACAGTACCTTCATACAAAAAGATTTGTTAATTAGCCAAATGATTGTTTGCGTCGTTTGCGCATTGCGTCTTGCGCGAATGCTCGCAGAAGTTTGCGCGTTTGCGTTTGCGCGTCGTTTGCGCTGCATGTAAATTACTGCATGTAATTGCAACGCAGTAAATGCGTTTAGAGCGTGCACGCTGGACGCAGCCAAGTTGCAACAACCAATTTGTAAGTCGACGCAGTGAGGCACCGACTACCTGAAAATGTCAGTCACTTCCTAGTCGCCCTGTGACTGACAGAACTCACGTACGCAGCGTGTACAACACACACACACGAACACCTACAAAGGTGCCTTTATGGGCCTTTGTGTTTTGCCGTTGTTACTTTGCGCGCGCGACCACGGCACAGAGGCAAGGGCAGCAGATAGAATTAGGTACCTAGTACAGTTTCAGTTGTACAGAGCAGAAGTTCACCGTCGCGCACGCAGCGAAACAGAATTCGCAGCGAACTTTTGCGAGGTGAACTTGTCAGATGGAAGTGATGGAACACGTCCAGTGGTCGCCGGAAAGACCGCACTGCAAGTTCCTCGTGTGCTTAGCAATTTGGTTGTGCCGCCATGTGTGAGGCGAACACATTTTGTGATAATTGAAGTGCATACGGTATTAATTTAATGGGCAATGTAAACTTACCTAACATTACCTAAGTGGAGCTGTGCGTAGTCCGCAAGGCGTTGGATTCCTGACCGCGAGGCCGGGGGTTCGATTCCTTGCTGGGTGAAAACCATGGCAACCCTTTTGGGCAAGGAGTTTAAACCACAGCTCCGGTTTCTGGCTTCGGCCAAAAAACAGTGCCAGGCGGGGGCCACCTTGCCTCGCGGCAGAACAACGCCCATTGTTATGCATACGGCGCCGCCCTGTGAACTGGTGATCCAGTTAACGGCCATTGTGCTGTGTCAGGTGGTTGTCGTCAAAAATAAAGTTTGAAGTTTAAAAGTTTATTACCATTTTTATTTGACTTAATTTTGGCGTAGTAATTGAGCGTTTCGCCTCTATGCTTAACGGGCTTAATGTTGCCTATGCCGTCCAATATAATTTCAAAGCTTGTGAAGATTCGCGCAACAGGCTTTATCGGCTGCTCAACAGAGCTGGTATTTCGCTTCAAGCAGAGGATCACAATAAAGATTTAAACGCAAACAAAGAAATTGGGACACTAAAAGGTCCTTCTAAATTCTGAAATCTAAACACACTTTTGTACCGAAACCATGAATGCAAAAACAGAGAACCAGAGTAACCGACTCATTCTATTCAGTGATGTACTGTAGTTTTTGCTGAGCCTTTTGCATATTAGTTAGAGTGCTACAAACTACTCATAAAATCTGTTCAGATCGCCTGCTGCTCGCAGTGCTGTGTACGTGCTCAGTATGCATGTTGTTCATGTGCTTCTGCAGCTTCCACTGCCCCGTCGCAAGACGTCGTGCAAACAACAACGTTGATCCGGAGAGACTCCCCGTGATTCTCACGTGACAATGGCTGGCGTCGCGCCAGCGATAATCATCACATTGTCGTTGCATGTGCATGCTTTTTTTGTAGCCACAAAAAGGAGCGTGTACGCATATATTGTAATATAGTTGGCGAAAACGGGCATTCTGTCTATATTGGCCATTGCCATGTTTCTGGAGCCGCCCTCAAGCCGACAACACACACAAACAAACAACAGGGCAGATTTATAAAACAAAATCATCAGGCATCCGATCGGGCGTGCTGAAACACGATAAGGATGATTGTAGAGATCTAGTCACGCCACCGCGCGGTCTTGTCGGTGATGTGCCTATGAGCGTCGCTGGACGGTATTGCTTGCTATGCTTGCCATATGAAGGGGGGGGGGGGGGGGGGGGTGGGGTGTGAAAAGGGGGGGGGCTTTTGCTCGGCTGTCTGTTCGTGCGGGGCAGAGGGCGTGGCCGCTTGCCATTTCAAGCTGAGGGCTTGAGAGGCCTGTACATGTATATGTAGCACTTCCTGCCTGCATGCCAGCCGCCCACGCATCCGACGGGGATGACATGGCCATTTGTAGGCAGGCTGCCTGGTCCGCCGACGATTCACTCGTCGGCTGCTGCCCTCTTAAGGCGCGCTCGAGACATTGCGCGCACTCCACGTGGGCAAACCATTCTTCGAGTCCTTTTGCGTGTTTGCCGACATGAACTCCACGCTGCGTTGGTTCGCTGTGTGGACGTGTTTCTTGTCTGCGTGCCTTCTGGATACACTGTCTGCAAAGGGTGCGCTTGAGATTGGAATTCGGTCAAAAACGCATTGCGCCATGTTGTTGTGTGTGTGTCCCGTCTTCTAGAGTGTTCCGGAACATCGAATGGGCTTTCCCAAACGCGGATGCAGCAGCTGCACGCGTTGAGAAGAATGTACACCAGCTGCACCATCGTCCTGACCAACGTCGAGCTTGTCAATGTTGACGTCGAAGCGCCGAATAAGCAGCGGAACGCGACGCTTGATTTTCTCGACGACATAGTCGAAGTGATGCTTTGGCTTTCATTATTTGTTGGTGATATGGCGCATTTTGACTTTGCTCGCAGGTCCGCGGCTACGTTCTCATATTCGGCACGAACGCGGCGCGCATCTCGTTCAAATCCCTGCGCATCATCTGGGGCGGATTGGGATACGCGGATCGCGAGGACGGGCCTCGCTTCGCACTGACCATCGTAGGGAATCCGCTTCTCGACTACGTCGACTTCCGGAGTCTCCGAGGTTGCAACGTCGTGCTCTCGCAGAGCACCTCCTTTCATCCTATGTGGTTGTGCCTGGTGGAAAGTTCAGTGATTCGCCAGCATGGCGTCCAGGTCGGTTTCGGCGGCCGTCGATTCTGCGACTGGTACAGGGAGCGCGTGCACTGGCGAGAACTGCTGGACGACGGAACGAGTGGCGCGGGCGACGACAGCTGGCGCAAGCGCCTCCACTTCACTGGCGGCGAGGACTGCGAGGATCCAGACCGCTTGCAGCCGATGCCCTGCGCCGATTCCTGTCCCATCGCAAACGGCGCCCGGCGTTGTTGGGGTCCCGGAGCCGACCAGTGTCAGCTCAGTAAGGGAAGGACGCTGTTATTTGGGTGTGGGAGGGGAAGGACTATGTATGTGCTCTTCGCCGATGGCGCGACCGCGTTCTAGTCTACTGGAGCGACGCGCCACCGTACTGCGCCCACTACACGATGGACGGGAGGCCGGTGTGCTGCTCGTGCCCTCTCTGTTCAGTACTGCCGCGACTACAACCAGACGACGACGGGCGAGTGCGTGGCCCGCTGTCCCGCGAAACAACGCTACAACAGCTGGGCGATGATCGACGAATCCAGCGACGACTACCTGCTGACGTACGGCTACGAGTGCGTGAAGCGGTGCCCAGGTCGGTTGCCGGGTGGACATGGTGGGTGCCAGTGAAGCCTGGAACGAAAGCCCGCATCCCGTGCAGAGCACACGGTCCAGCAAGAGGACATGTGCGTGGTCGAGTGCCGCGTCGGCTACGCCATCGAGCTGCAGCCGCTCAACGCGACGCACGCGCACAAGGTCTGTCGGAAGTGTCCGCCGGCGGGCTGCGAGCCAGGTGGGCGGGTCTGGTTGCGCTGGCCACTCCGTGGACTGCGCGATAGGCGGTGGGCCGTGCAGTGTGCGAGGCGACGACCTGGAACGACGCCGGCGCGTACCTGTATACGGAGGTGAACGAGCGCAGCGCCAGAGCCCTACGCAACTGCACGGTGGTGCGCGGCCACCTCCTCCTGACCGCCTCGACCTTCGACGCGCTCGATGCCGACGCGCTCGAGGCAGCGTTCTCCCGACTGGAACGCCTCGAGGGCGGGCTCAGCATCGACTGCCAAGGCAAGCGCTACGAGGGCATGCAGAGTCTCAGCTTCCTTCGCCGCCTGAGAATCGTAGACGTGAACCGCAAGTTGGTTTGCCTTCTGCCGCTTTGTCACGATTTTTCTTATTTTCGTGCGTCCTTGCAGCTCGCAAGATCTGTTGTTCGCAGAACACGGCGTTGTCGTGGAGAACTGTCCCAGCCTGCGCTATCTCGGCTTGAACGCACTCCAGCACGTGTATGGAGCTGGCGTTTTGTTCTTCAATAACCCGAGTCTTTGCCTCGTCTCCACAATTCCTTTCAATGCGTCGGTGGCGCCGCACACCAGAGCGCCTGACGACGCCGGGGAGTGGATGAACGCGCCTGCGGAGCGATGCAGCGGTTGGCTGCCGAATGCTGGCGACGTTCTTCTGGCGTGGAAACCCTTGGTCTTCCACATTAGGAGTTCGCTGCAGCAGTCGCTGCCAGGCGGCGTTTGGCTGTTGGGCTCCCGACGATGACAGCGCCTGCGTCCGTTGCGACGCCTATCGATCGATTTCGTCCGGTCGGTGCGTGGACGATTGTCTCGTTGACGAGGGCTTCTTCGTCGACGTCGGTCGCACCTGCGGAAAGTGCGACGACGTCTGCGCCACTTGCGATGCGACGGTTTCTTTGACATTTGGAATCGAGTTCTATTCTCGCGTCATATCTGGTCGTCCGCTTCAGACCAAGGACACTTGCCTCACTTGCAAGTACTACACGTACGCTGGAGAGTGCCACTATGCGTGCCCGCCTGGAACGTACCCGCTGGGAACGACGGGCACATGCGCTCCTTGTTCCGACGAGTGCGGCATCGAAGGGTATACAACCCCTTTCCTCGGGTTAATGATGACATTTGATGAGGAGAGCCTTCAGCTGCACCGGGCCCCTTGCCATTCTCGGCGAAGGAGGATGCAAGAGCTGCCAGCTCGCCGTCGTAGACGAGGACGCGGTCGTTGTCTGTCTCAGCGGCCGATCCGACGCAGATTGCGCGGACCACTTCAACGGAACTCGGTTCACGGTTCATTATGAAGACGCCGCCATCAGCGCCAACACCGTGACGGTTTGCGACCTCGAGACGGCATTCTACAACCCCTCCCTCCCGCAGTTTACTTTCTCTCAATGAGGAAACCGATCACCAAAACCTATAGGGTGTGGTTTTGTACTAGACAAACAACTAGCCTGGGGGAAGTAAGTTCTGGACTATGACACCGGCGTCATCCCAGCGCTGCGCTCTCGCCATTTTGCAGCTGTGCATCGCTTGCGACGCCGCGTGCGCGTCCTGCGCCAGCGACGGCGCTGCCGTTGCCGAGCCGTCGCACTGCCGCTGTCAGTCGGCCGTCGTCGTCGACCGGCGCGACAACACTTCCAGCGGGTCGCTGTGCGTGCCCAACTGCGACAGGTGCTTCCACTGAGCGGAGTTGCCGTCTCCTTGCGCGCGCCTAGCTCCTCGACGCGCTCAGCGAGCTTCACTTCGTCGAGACGGCGAAGGAGACGGCTCGATGGCGACTGCTGTTGAGTTGGCCCGACGTCGCCGTGTGCGGTCGCTGCCACTCGCGCTGCAGCGCCGGCTGCCGCGGGCCCCTCTCCACCCAATGCGCCGGCTGTCACGGACCCAAGAACTTCTTCAACGCCGAGGACCAGCTGGAAGTACCGAAATTTTTGTAACGCAAATTTTAATTTTTAATACATCTCTGTATTTCTACCTACCTACATCTCTGTATTTCGTACATTTCTTAGCAGTTCCATTAGCAATCGGTACACCTTCTAACTCTCTTTCAGTTCGATTGCATTGAGGGTGACGAGTGCCCTCCCGGCTCGTTTTGGCACACTGGAAACGAGTGCCAAGTATATCCGCAGCCAAGGTACAGTGCTTCTTACTGCATGTTCTCTAATGCACTGTACTCTAAGCCGACGTACTCGTACAGTACATTCTGCCGGTATAGAGGGAGGGGGTGAGTGTAGTCGCCTTTCCTGTCTCAGATGTCTCATATTTTTGTTGTTGAAATTCGAATCTTAGCGTCTCTAAAATGCCGATTGTCAATCCTCTAACCAATAAGCCGTGTTGGTTCGTGCGTGTAGCCATTGCACGCACCGGGCAGCCCCCTGCTCATTGGCCGCAGTGACAAGCAGGAGCAATTAAGGCTGATTCACAATTAACGGTCTTCCCATCGGTCTCGGTCTCGGTCTCGGTCTTCGCATCGGTCTCGGTCTCGGTCTCGGACTTTTTGACCCATGCCAAATTGACGACGCGTTGCCTCCGGTCTTTCAATGATCTTCGGTTAAATGCGCGCCTGTCAGCGTATTAAAGAGCGTACTGTGGCGCTTGTTTTCGACCTGTTTCATTTTTTTGCGACTTCTGTAGGAAACAAGAAAAGCACACGCAGTAGACGACGGGAACGCACTACCACCAGACAAATAGACAGACATTGTGCGGCAGACGCAGACCGCCGCCAGCGCTTCTGGCCGCCGCCAGGGGCTGTCGTCAGGAGCTACAGGGCTACAGGAGCTGTCGTCAGCGCCGCCGTCGACACCGTTGCCGCTGCTGCCGACGCTTTCGCTGACGCTGCCGCTTTTGCCGACGCTTACAGAAACATGTAGGACAATGCCGTCGGGCCCGTCCACCTTCACGTATGCAATGGCGGCGCAGATTTTCCCGCCGCCGTGTCTTTAGAGACGTGCAGCCATGCCGCCGCCGTTTTTTTTGGATTTTTGGTATAAGAGCAGTCGTCAATTATCCAAGGAGACGGCGCCGCCTCCACCTGTTGAATACGACGCATCGTAAACTCTTCCTTGTTTTCAATTTCGGCTAATTTCCTAGTCGCTTTACCCTTATGCGAATACCGACAAATTCTTTGAGGGTGACGGCTATAGTAAAGCGTGACTACGGTAGCGCGCGCGTTCAACACGAGACCGCTGAAGACCGATGAAGACCGGAGCAAATGTTCAAAGTTCCCAACATCGTCGGTCTCGGTCTCGGTCTCGGTCTTCGCATCGGTCTTCGCTGTTTGGCATGGGAAGACCGAGACCGAGACCGAGACCGAGACCGAGACCGAGACCGATGGGAAGACCGTTAATTGTGAATCAGCCTTTACGCGACTATTTTGGTGCGACAGAACGTGCAACGCAGTTGCGCCAGCGCAGGTCAACCGGATGGGCGGGCGTGCAGCTGCTTTGGGGAACGGGGGCGGTAGCGCTGTTCTTCATACTGGCATCGCTGGCGACGTGGAACTGTCTGTGTGCGAGTCTGATGGCAAGGAGTCGAACCATAAATGCGACTTCTGCTGGGGAAGCGGCGACAGCTGCCAAGCACTGCTGGCACGACGCCGCCGACCGCCTCCTCTGCCCCAACTGCGCCACGCCACAATTGGTCAGAGTACACCGAACATCGAAGCGAGCTCTCGACGCGGCCAGCCACTAGAATGGGTGCGTAAGAATCGCTAGTCTCTAATGCTGGGTTGTCCATTGCCTGAATGATGAGCTGACCCATTGCATCGCCTTCAGGTAGTCCTTCTGTCGCCGCCTGTCCATTCCGAAGACCGGCGGCTGCGTGTTGTGTCGGGTCGCCCGTTAACTCAGTGCGCGCCTCAGCGAAGAGCAGCAGTGCTACGAGACCAAACGTCGTTAGTCGTAGTCGTATGCATTTGCACTCATGCAGTCAAGAGGTCGCTGTCGCTGTACCTTCCTGCAATACGCCGATCAGATAGCGAACGTGAAATGTGGCCTAGGCTACGCATATGAACTAACCGAATGGACCACTATGCGCAATCACGAGTGCACACTTGTCTTGTACCGCGCTGCATCTGCATGTGGTACACAATCTACATGTAAGTACCTACCGTAAATCCTCCAATAGTGCCTCCCCCTCCAATAGTGCTCCCGGGGGTAAGGGGTATGTTGTGCCATGTGCCTTTTATGGGCAAAAATGGGCATGTGTCTTTTACGGGCCGCGCCCCAATGCTCTGACTTCTGGCTCTGGCTTCCGGCTTCTGCCTCGGTTCTAGATTTTTAAATTTGTCCAGAGCCAGAAGGCAGGCGTTTAAATTACGCGCGTCTTCTTTTGCGCATAATGGCTTGGGCGTCCCTGCACGGCGTGCATTATACCGTAAATCCTCCAATACAGCCCCCCCCCCTCCAATAGTGCCCCCCTCCAATAGTGCCCCCGGGGGTAAGGGGTATGTTGTGCCATGTGCCTTTTATGGGCAAAAATATAGGTACATTTACATCGTGTATACACACTACTGCTAACCAATAATAGTACGTTTCAGCAAACTATTAACGGTAAATTAGCCATTAAATGTGGCAAAAGTGATCAAAATCACCGAAAAATCGGCAATTTTGACAGCGAAACTAGCATTGCCATTCAAAATTTTTAGGTTGAAATAATAGAAGCCCCCCTCCAATAGTGCCCCCGGGTAAGGAGAGGTTGAAAAAATAGTGCCCCAGGGGCACTATTGGAGGATTTACGGTATGCACATTTGTATAGGTACCACGAAGCTTGTTCGCACCAAATCTCATCACCTCGCAAGCTCTGCTTGACTCGGACGGATACCGTCACAGCACCACCCAAATATCATCCCTTTCACGGTTTCAAACATTTCATTCCAAGTTCTCAGTTATGGGGGGAGGGAGAGGCGGTGGCCGCGGAATTGGGTTAAGGCCGCGCCCCAATGCTCTGTCTTCTGGCTCTGGCTTCTGGCTTCTGCCTCGGTTCTAGATTTTTGAATTTGCCCAGAGCCAGAAGGCAGGCGTTCAAATTACGCGCGTCTTCTTTTGCGCATAATGGTTTGGGCGTCCCTGCACGGCGTGCATTATAGATGTTATCCAGTGGCGGAGCCAGAACTTGATTTCGGGGGGGGGGAGCCCAATTTCGATCAAATACTCTATTTTGCAACAGGGGGTAGGTACCCTGTCGAATTTTTTTGACATTGCGCCATTTCGGCTGGGGAAGCTTTTAGACATAATCTGTCTACACGCTTCGCGCTCATTTGCCACGACAGCGTTTGCCATTTTTGTACAAGTACAATACAACCATGTGCCACACGTGAAAATGCGTGCACTATTACCTGTTGCATTTGTTTGAAAAGGTCCATTTTGCCTTAGTTAAGTGCTAAATCATGCGCCGCAGGCAAAAATTCGGCTCATTAGCGTTGGTTTCACCATTTTTGCATTGAGATTTAGGAAAACGCACAAATTGCCACATTGCAACAGGGGGTACCAAGCTAAAAAATTTGAGCTTCCGACAATTTCGGAGGGGGAAGCTTCCCCCCGTCCCCCCCCCCCTTGGCTACGCCACTGATGTTATCGCGTTCTGCACTATTATTACGAAGCCGTTTAACAAGAAAGGCCCCCCACATGTCCCATGTAAATTGGTGGCTTGACGTTTTACCGAAAACAGGTCTTAGAAATAAAAAAAGACAAAACAATATGAAAAACGCAACAATTTGCTTGCAACGGTGTAACTTTGAAATGGTGCAGCCAATTTGCTTAAAACTATGCGAAAACCTAAGTTTGACTACTTGCTATAAGTGCTTAAAATTTGGTTTAAATCGGTTCTCCCAGACCCGAGTTATGCTTTGACAAAAGGTGCGACGGGAGGGCGGGACACCCTGTAGAAGCCCCCCTCCAATAGTGCCCCCGGGTAAGGAGAGGTTGAAAAAATAGTGCCCCAGGGGCCCTATTGGAGGATTTACGGTATGCACATTTGTATAGGTACCACGAAGCTTGTTCGCACCAAATCTCATCACCTCGCAAGCTCTGCTTGACTCGGACGGATACCGTCACAGCACCCACTAGCGGATCCAGACGGGGGGGAGAGGGGGGTCTCCCCCTCCTGTCAGCTCAAATTTGGGGGGGAAGGAGGGGGAGAGTTCAGGGGGAGAAGAAGAAAAAAGGGCGAGCACAGGGGGAAATGGGCAGATTTTTACGTTTTCCTTGGATTGAGGCACTCAAAAGCGCAAAATTTTCGCCTGCGGCGCTGTGGTTCTTTTCCACGTTTGATAAGGGAGCTAACAAATCCGTAAGCTAACAAACAAATTTTTGTCTATTCCGAGGTAATGTAGTTTGTGCGGTGACAAAACTTGACCTTCCCCCCCCCCTTCTGTCAGAAAATCCTAGATCCGCCAGTGACAGCACCACCCAAATATCATCCCTTTCACGGTTTCAAACATTTCATTTCAAGTTCTCAGTTATGGGGGGAGGGAGAGGCGGTGGCCGCGGAATTGGGTTAAGGCCGCGCCCCAATGCTCTGTCTTCTGGCTCTGGCTTCTGGCTTCTGCCTCGGTTCTAGATTTTTGAATTTGTCCATAGCCAGAAGGCAGGCGTTCAAATTACGCGCGTCTTCTTTTGCGCATAATGGTTTGGGCGTCCCTGCACGGCGTGCATTATAGATGTTATCCAGTGGCGTAGCCAGAACTTGATTTCGGGGGGGGGGAGCCCAATTTTGGTCAAATACTCTATTTTGCAACAAGGGGTACCCTGTCGAATTTTTTGACATTGCGCCATTTCGGCTGGGGAAGCTTTTAGACATAATCTGTCTACACGCTTCGCGCTCATTTGCCACGACAGCGTTTGCCATTTTTGTACAAGTACAATACAACCATGTGCCACACGTGAAAATGCGTGCACTATTACCTGTTGCATTTGTTTGAAAAGGTCCATTTTGCCTTAGTTAATAAGTGCTAAATCATGCGCCGCAGGCAAAAATTCGGCTCGTTAGCGTTGGTTTCACCATTTTTGCATTGAGGTTTAGGAAAACGCACAAATTGCCACATTGCAACAGGGGGTACCAAGCTAAGAAATTTGAGCTTCCGACAATTTCGGAGGGAGAAGCTTCCCCCCCCCTTCCCCCCCCCCCTTGGCTACGCCACTGATGTTATCGCGTTCTGCACTACGGTCCAACGCGTAATGCGCTGTAGGACCGCGCGCAGTTATGAAAGAGTCAGAGAGCTCATTGTGGCGTGGCGATTTGTGCAGAAGCCAGAAGACAGAAGCCAGAAGACAGAGCATTGTGGCACGGGCGTAACTCCACAGAAACAACAAATTAACGAATTAAAGTTATCAACTAATTAACTTTGACTTACAAGTTTCACAACGTAACTTTGACTTACAAGCTAGCTTAAAACATTTCATTCTAAGTTCTCAGTTATGGGGGGGAGGGGGGGAGGTGGTGGCTGGCCGCAGAATTGGGTTAAGCAGAACGAGCGATGCATTATCGAAATTGTTCTGCTGGACTGGTGTACATAGGAACGTGCGCATTTAGCCGCGCGCACTAACCAGCACATTTCCTTGATGACATTGACGACCTTGACGACGGATGTATCTACATACGTAGCTTAATATACCCCTTATTACGTGCGCATATATATGCGCCTGTGCGCCTTTTGAATATTTTTTTAACTGCCAAGCAATGGAGTATCCGATGGACTTTCTCTGGATGATCGTGGCAAACATGTTTGTTTCGTGTGCGACAGCCCTATTGCCGTCGTCATATTTGGCGGTCGTCATATTTTTCCTACTATTCGACAGGATGCTTGGTCGTTGCCAACCGCGCGACGCAAACTGACGCCACGTTCGTTGCGCTGAGTGTTCGGTAGCTTCTTACCTTTTGATTGTTGAAAGGCGGCGATTCAGTTTATCTGATGCGTATCGCATCGAGGAAACGCATCTCGCACCGAGACAAACGTCTGAAACGCTGGATACGAGACAAGTGGAAGTGCTCCCAAATGAACATGAACCAGAACTTTCCGTCGTCAGTCGTCGTTTCGAGCTGGCAAAAGAGTTTCTCCTTCAAGGAGCTAGCAGGAGAGTCGTGTGGAACCTGGTCCGCTTCAAGCGGCGAGCCTACTTTCAAGACATTCTGACCAACCAGGAAGGTATCATGCGAACGTATGCGAAGAACCTGGGCGGCCACAACGGGGACTCGAGCCCCAATGGGCGCGTCAACGGCGTCTTCTTCTCGCTGGAGTGGGGCTGCATGAACAAATCGCCGTTCGGCGACACGAAGCTGACGATCCCAGTGCGGGACCTACTCCGAGACGCCAACGTCTATTTCGCCGACTTTTACTGCAACGTTGGATCGGCAAACCATAAACTTCTGCTGATCGCCACTCGTGCCGACTCGGCCGCGGACGTGTTCTGTCGTGGCGAGCGCCTGGTGAAGCTGAGCGGCCAGTCGGGCTTGGTGGTCCCTTGTGGAGACAGCGTCGTCGTCGCCGCTCGACGCGACTGCTTCTTCGAGCTCTTCTACACGGAACACGTCGACATCCGCCCATGCGTGGCGACGCTCACGCCGGCCGAGTGCAGCTCTATGGAGGGCACTTCCTTCGAAGGGAGGCCCAACAACAGGCACTGCCGAACGTGCAACCTGCCCGAAGAACTCTGCGCGTAGACGAGGCTATGGGGCTATGGAATTCGGAGTCCACACACGCACAGTCATTTGCGCGGTTTCAGAAGCGTATGTAGTGAGTGAGCGTGCGTGTGTGCGTGTGCGCGTTCTTGGGCGTGTGACTTAGGCCGCTTAAGTAAGTATAGGCTTCGAGCAATTCTCAGTCTTCGGCTCACGCGTTCGCTTGTTCTGCTATAGCAAACTGTTCGGATCGTGTTCGGCGTTTAACAAACAGGTGCATCATTATGCAATCTGTTGACGGACCAACCTTCACGTGATTTGTTTAGTCTTTCTTTGCGAATTCAGTAGTTGACGATTTTGTCCCCTTTATGGCAATTGCCCGTGGCTGTCTGTTAGTATCCAGCGGGTGCCAACAGCTACGCAAACAAGGCTGCAGTTCTTTAGGCTGCGTTAGACCGTGACTTAACATATTTCGGAATTGAGACTGCGTGATCTTGTGGACGATTGCAATTGAAAATCACTCGCAAAGCACTTTGATCAGTACTAGTCTGTTCTTTTTGTAATACAAATATATCTACTGTCGATACAATTCTTCCGGTTCGGCAATAATGAATGGGTCGCTCCTCTCCGCTGCTAGTGTCACGCCCCCCTACAAAAAATTTACAGGATACGATACAATAGGTACTGAAGATTGTGGTAGACTTGACAGAGTAGCATTTCAGTGTTTTTGGTGCAACCGTTCTATGCCATAGCGTCTTTAAAGCTATGAGGTTGCTTCCGCCCGTTGTTTTGTGTTTCACTGTATTGCAGCGCGTTGGAAAACCGTTTTTCCGGTTCCGGGCCGATACGCCAAAGCGGATGCGCCAAATGTGCCGATACGCCAAGGATGCGCCAAAGATACGCCAAAGTCTGAGTGAGTCGTCTACTGGCAAGCTTGCATTCGCTATGAGACCCCCAATAAATTTGAATTCGACTACGCTTAGACATACCCAATAATAGCGATGTGATAACGACTAAGGAGTCAGTGTGGTACCGAACTTTAGAATTGTTAGAACTGAACTGCATCGATTCAGTTCGTGCTTCTGATTCACAGTTCGCGGCGCTTTGTTTACAGCTGATGTAGACGGCTTTCCAGACGGAGACGGTTCCCCGACCCAGGCAGACGAGTCACTCGGCAAGATCGACGACGCCGTCTTGACGACAGTTTCCGACCAGTCTTCCAGCGTTCGTTGTCGACAGGAGCTCAGTCGTTGACGATGTTGTCGTCGACGCTACTAGAGGGGCGAACGCCGGCCTCTGGCT
This sequence comes from Paralinhomoeus sp. GSCO2_6, assembly GCA_030248085.1. Lineage (NCBI taxonomy): Eukaryota > Metazoa > Nematoda > Chromadorea > Monhysterida > Linhomoeidae > Paralinhomoeus > Paralinhomoeus sp. GSCO2_6. Next base: position 200,636 of record JASAMY010001203.1, read on the forward strand.
CTGCCGCTTTGTTGATTTTGGCGGGCCTCCGCAGGACGTAGACGCGTCGACTGCAGCGCCATGTCGCCGAACGTGTCATCGTTACTGCTGCCGACGAGCGCCACCGTAGACGGCACCGACTGCGGCGGCCACAGGTCGGCGCAAACGCGTCCGACGACAGTGGCGATGCTGCTGTGGGGAGCGCGGGCAAGCGCCGTTGGCGGTGGCGGCGGCGGCGTCGGTGGCTGCGTAATGGTTGCTGGCTGCCCCAGTAGTGCGGCTCATGCGGCCGCCACCGACTTCTGCACCATTTTTTTCGTTCGGTCCGTCTGTCGGCAGCCCATGTCAGTGTTCTTAACGCGTCGGGATGCGGTCTGGAAGCAGACCTGGTACCCCGTCAATTCCTGAATAACAGCACCAACTGCCTACTCAGAAAGCAAAAAGTACGACTTAGCCTAGCCATCCCATCCTATCGCAGCTTGCCGCAGCCGCCGACCGAGAGGTATGTGAATTGTCGCGGCGTCGTATGCCCTCCAGAATACTCCGCACGTCGTCTCGCTTCCAGATATCACGCGGCGAGCGCTGGCTGCTTCGCCTCATTATTCTAATAGCTGTTGCTTGCGCATCGACTGGTCCAGTCGATTACAAATTATCGAAAAAATTGGCAGAAAACCTCGAACAAACACGCGAGAAAGTATGCAAATATGCAAATTCTACCGTAGGTGACTGTTAACACTGTCGCATTTCCGTCGAATTTCTTGTCGCATTTCCGTCGCATTTCTTGTCGCATTTTGCCGATTTGTCGCATATCCCTTGGCGTATCGGCCCGACGCGGTTTTTCCATTCACCGGTGCGTGGCACACGGCACACTGAACTCGGTTTTAGGGGGAGTTGGGGAGTTGAATCAAAAAGATAGCAGAGACAGTAATGTTTAAGAATTCGAAAAAGCAGAAAAGAGTTGAAAATCGACTGCGCAAAAGGCGCGCCGAGCTCGACTTGTTATCGGGTTTGGCGATTTCTCTTGGATTCAATTGAATCTGTTTTTGAATTTGTTTGCTTTTTATAGGAAAAGCGATGCAAAGCGACGTACTGGCTCCAGCGGAATCGGATCACGATGTGGATAGTATCACCGCGCAATTGAAATGTGTGACCAAAAAATTAGAGGAGACGAAGGAAAGCAAGACTGTAGTGGGCTTCAGGCTGAATTTGGCGAAATTGAAAGGTGCGAATGCTATTCCAAATTTCTACAAATGAGTACTGCATATTCAAGTCGTATTGTAACAATTCAATTAAGAGTTTTGGCGCTAGCTTGGGTGTACCCAATTAGATGCAGTTGCAAGGAAACCAAGCGTGTGCGCAGCCTTTTGAAGCGTGTAATAAAATGGAGCATAGGCACAACATTGAGCAATTGGTCTATTATTAATTAATTTACTATTACGTTTTGATTTCTGTCATTTTCATTCTTTCCACGCGTGCGTTGCCTAAACATAGGCTGCACAAATTAAGGCAAACGTCTGACGGCGCGGGACGTGCAGCAGTTGATGCTGTTCCTGAGCTGCGGTTCCGCCGCTGCCGTTCGACCTCAATGGTTCAGCCTAACGAGCCTTAGGAAACAGGTCTCGCATGTCGTCCTCATCGTGGGACACGTATGCCAGCCACAACACGATGCTTCCGCGGCACTCGACAACAATGTATGGTATGAGAAAGTTGAGATGCAGTGATTCTTTACTCTTCGCTTGCGTGTCTAGTCTAATAAGTGATCTGGAATGTAACTCTCACTATGGGGCATAGCTGCTGCCCACGGAAATTGGGGCAGGAGAGGGGTAAATAAATCGTCAATATTTTTTGAACAGAGGAGGGGGAAAGATGGGGCTTTGCTTTGGGGATGGAGCTTTGCGGGATGAAGTTGCGTACATAAAATGGTATTTGTTCAACTCAAAATGAGCTTATCATAGCTGAAAATGTCATCTGGAAGCAATCTCTGTTCTTAGAAGTTATGAGGCTACAATTTTTTCATTTTTACAAGAAAAAGAAACTTGAGGCTCCGGACAAACGAAAGCCAGTGGTGGGTCACCCCTAGTCCTTCTGGTAGGGTCGGCCAGGGGTTGGGTGTGCGGTGTGCCCCCCCCCCTACTTCCTTCATGGGCAGGCATGATTCTTTCCCTAATCAAACCGTCTCTCCACTGCTCAGCTGGACGCCCTCCACGCTCGTCTGCCCTTCTGCCAACGAACCTTTCGGGAGTGTCTGCTGCTGGACAATAATTCTGGCGATTTTATGCGCGAGTTTCAATTCGTCGTCACGCCTTGGCTGGAGCGACTCAGGCGGAAGCTGAACGCCAGCCGCGACGCCGTTGACGACTCCTCCACGACACCTCAGAAGACTGCGGGACCAACTCTCCCACTGGACGTTGGTGACCCCACCAAAGTGGACCTAGTGCTGTCTGGACAGGAGCAACTGGAAATGGGCTATTCTTTTCCGAGTTCGGATGACAATGACATGGATGACAGCGTCGACTACAGTCGGCCAGGAGGCTATGAGAAGCCGACCGTGGATAGCCCCGTGTTCTGCGTCGACTGCGAAATGTGCCTCGCGGGGCACAGCCGGCACGTGCTGACCAGAATCTCTGTGGTGCGTTGTAAAAGTGGGACCGACAAGAGTTTTTGGATTTTGGCTTGGATCTCGGGCTAGCGAGAATTGTGCCAAGCGGGGTGGGTGGGGATAGCAGCGGTTGCTGTGGCTTACTACCCCCCCCCCCCTGAGAACTATGAAACTTCCCAACCTCCACCCAAATAGCGCCTTTTTTCCCCTTTGTCAAATTGACTCACCATTTACATGGGGTTGTGTTATTTTGACCCACATATTTTCAAGTGTGTGCACTCATGTTGTTGATCCCCACTGCAAAAGTCATTTATTTTTGGTTACGCGTTTAATTTGCACTCTACCCCACCCCTTCCCTACGCCACACCCAGTCGCTGGTTATTTCTGGAGGAGAACGACCTGGGTGGCCACCCAGCCCCCAACACCCCCCCCCCCCCGGGACAACTTCGTGTTGACAAAGGTTGACAAAGGGGTTTCAGGTGGACGAGAGTGGTTCGATTGTGCTGGACGAATTGGTGAAGCCCCGCGAGCTGATTAGGGACCATCTGACCAAATTCAGCGGTATTACACATGCGATGCTTGAGGGCGTCACTACAACACTTGAGGTGCGCAATTTTGTTTGGAAAACTTTGTTTGACATAATTTTAGTGTGTGTGTGTCTAAGCGCTCGTCCCCGCGGCGTCCGTCGTCAGATCGGTAAAGCCAAGGAATCTCGTCGCCACCTGGCGTGGGTCTGTCCACAGGCAGGTGGCTGGCAAAGGCGGGCCTGCGACTGCTGGGCAGCTGAGAAAGTGGGTGGTGTCATGGGGAGTCGCCGCACAGTTTGGACAGGTGTTGCTGATCGTAGGGTGCAGCCGGTTCTGATAGTCATTGAGGAGTGTGCAATGTCCAGATCGGAGTTGTGCCAGTCGACAGCGGACCAGGCGAGGCAGCGCCTGCTCCGTCGCGCTGATTCTGGGGGGGCGTTGGCCGAGGACTCGGTTTGGCTGGGCCAGGCCCATTGCCTCTGACACCGCGCTCGTGTGCAGACTCGTGAGGCCTGCTTTGTAAGTTCCTGCCAGCAGGTGGCGGGTCGCGCCACCGTACCTTGTAAAGATGTTGTGTCTCAGCCGGGTGGGATGTGGCCCCAGCGCCAGAGCGCTCAATGGATGGCCAGGTCGGTGGCAGCCCAGTGAGAACTGCTTGCATAACAGTTCCGTGTGGGCGCGTAGTGGTAGGACGCGCGTCTCGTCGTGAAGATGGTCGATGCTGCTCATTCGGTGGCAGCCAGTGGCCACACGTAGAGCTGCCGATTGTACCCGCTGCAGGCGGCTCCAGGCATTGTCAGACACGTTGGGAGCCCACGCTGGAGCGGCATGCTCCAGGACGGGCCGGACCACGGCTTTGTAGGCCGTGGTGAGGACCTCCTTCGTCGCACCCCAACTGGTGCCCGCCAAGGCTTTCAGCATTGAATTGCGCTTGGAGCCAGAGTCAATCGCCAGTTTGACATGTGCCTCGTAGGAGAGGCGGCAGTCTAGCTGCAGGCCCAGCACTTTCAGTGTAGGGCTTGGCGGGACTGGGCTGCTGTTGATCGCGATGTGCGGGTCTGTCTTCGCCTCTGCTGCGAAAGTGGTAAAGATTGATGTTTGGGATTTTGGTGCGCTGACTGACAGATAGCGTGCCTGGAGAAAGTCCGTCAGTTTCGGGAGGTAGGCATTCAGGGCCGCTGCGCACGTAGGGATATTCTTGTCAGTCGCAACGACGGTGATGTCGTCAGCGTATGCCGTCACCTCCAGTGGGGGTGGGGGCAGGGGCATGTCCGCCAGATAGAGGTTGAAGAGTGTCGGGCTGAGCGCGCTGCCCTGGGGCACGCCCGTGCGCACCTTGCGCGACCGAGAGTGCGTGTCGTTGTAGAGGGTCCGCGCTGTCCGCCCCGCCAGATAGGCTGACAGCCACCGAACCGTGCCTCGTGGCAGCTGCGAGTTCAGCAGTTGGCCCCTGAGCTTGTCGAGGTCGACGCAGTCGAATGCCTTTGACAGGTCTAGGGCCACCGCGACGCTGCGAAGGGCTGGCTTGGGTCTGTTAAAGCCCGTGGTTATCTTGTTGGTGATCTGCACCAATGCCGTGGAGGTGCTTCTCATCGGTCGGAAGCCGTGCTGATAGTCTGGGAGAGGGATCATCTGCAGGTAAGGCAGTAATAGCTTCTCCATCAGTTTAGCGATAGGGGACAGTAGACTGATGGGCCGGTAGGAGGCGCCGAGCTGAGGGTCTTTGCCCGCTTTGGGCAGTGGAATGATAATTGACTGACGCCAGATCTGCGGGATGGTCGAGTGGGTGAGGGAGAGGTTGACCAGCTCCGTCAGAAAGCGGCGGGCTGCGCGCCCCAGGTGCTTCAGCATAATGGGGGGCGAGACCGTCGGGTCCCAGGGCTTTGCTGTTCTTCGTTGCTGCAATCGCGGCGTCCACTTCTGCCTCAGTGAACTGGGGGCAGTCGAGCCGTGGCAGCTTTTTGATGTGTCGGGACTGCTGTCGCGCTAGTTTGGCGGCAGCGTATGGGCGGGGGGAGGTAAACTGACGGTTGAAGCTATTCGCAATTGCCTTGTCCTTTGTACATGTGAGTTGGTCGAACTTGATGGCCACGTTCGGGGGGGCTCGTGGCGTGCCCGAGAGGCGCTTGATCGTGGCCCAGAGGCGGCTGGTGTTCTCGCGGAGCGAGAGTGTGCCCACCTCCTCGTTCCAGCGGGCGCGCCTGTCAGACTCGAAGGCGGCGCTGATGCGGGCATTCAGCGTGGGGAGTTGGTCGCTGGTGGGGTCCCTGGCGCGCAGTGCGTCCCGCTCATGGGTCAGGCGGGTAGCTTCAGCTGGGGTGGGCGCCCGCGCCTCTTTGAAGCGCCCCACAGGTATGCAGCGTTTGACGGCGGTGATGAGACGCTTGCGGAAGAGCGCCTCGCCCTTATGAACGTCCAGGGGGCGCGGCTCTTCCCTGAACATTCTGTCTGTCTCCGCACTAAACTCGCCCCAGTTCGCCTTGCGGAAGTTGATGAACGTCCGCTGTCGATTGGGGACGCACGCTGCTGCCGCGGATAGGTCGACGTGAATTGGCAGATGGTCACTGCTTAGGGCCGGCTTGCAGGTCCAAGCGGCAAGGGGCAGCAGATCCGCACTCGCTGCTGAGAGGTCTGGAGAGGAGGCCGGGCCCGTGGGCGGTAGGCGCGTAGGCTGCGCCTCGTTCAGTGCCGAGAAAGTGCTACAGTCCAGCTCGGCCGAGATGGCCCGCCCACGTTGGTCCTCGGGGAGGGCGCTTCCCCAGCTGACGCTGTGGGCGTTAATGTCGCCCAAGACGAGGGCGCAGTCGCCCACCAGGAGCGGCTCAATGGTCGCGCCGTAGCGGGGAGTGGAGCAGCTGGACGCGGGCGGGATGTAGACGTTCCAGATGGTGAGGGTGGGCTGGTTGGCGATAGTCTGATGGACGTCTGTGAGGCTGCTCATGTCGAGTGCTACACCGAGCACCTCTGTGTGGGGGTCAGTGGCCAGGGCGGGAGGTACAGCACAGCGGCTGAAGCGGACAGAGGCATGAACCGCAGTGAGGAGGCCGCCGCCACCTCCTGTAGTCCGATCGGCTCTAACGACCGTGTAGCCAGGGAGCGCTGGGGGGCGAGAGCGGCCATGGAGCTTCGTCTCCTGTAGGCAGGCGACGGCCACCTTGTGGCGTTGCATATAGGCCGCCAGTTCGCCCAATTTCCCAGACAGTCCATTAACGTTCATTTGCAGGATGGTCGGTGTGCATTGTGGGATCCGTTGAGCCAGTCCGCCCCCTGCAGCGGGAGCGGGCCTGGCTGTTGCCGTGGCACGCCTTGTTGCCAGCGAGCGCGGCCCAGGGGCCCGACAGAGAGGCAGACTGACAGAGGGAGCCGGTGGTAGGGTGGTCCCAGCAGCAGCAGAGAGACTAAGACCAGCAGCAGCAGAGAGACTAAGTCCAGCAGTAGGGAGGTGGCGTCCAGAGAGTGCAGAGGAACTAGGGCCAGTTAGTCCCGAGGCACTGTAAGAGCCAGCGGTTGCAGAGAGGTCAGTGCCAGAGGTTGCAGGGAGGCCAGAACCGTGGCCCGCGACCCTGGTCGGGCCAGGGCCTCCAGAAGGCACTGAGGTAGGGTGGGCCGCCCCCTGCTGCGGGGTGCAGCAGGGGCCGACGTAGCCAGTAAAATAGTCCTTGGTGCCTGGTAGCCCACTACAGGCGCCGCTACGCCCACAGTGAAGCCATCGTTGGCAACTGGAGCATAGAACGCAGACAGACCGCTGCGTGTCCGCCTGACAGATAGGGCAAGGGAATAGTGGCGTCGTAAAGCGTCGCGGCCCAGGATTTCTCTCAATGCCAGCCATGAGCAGCAGTAGGAGCAGGCAGGCCAGCAGAGACTGCTCCATCAGCAAAAACACGATTGACGTGGATGCCCGGGGAAGGCGAGGTGGAGGGCACTTGGTCTCGGCCGAGGCCGAGAGTGGTTTCGCTCCGTAGAAGCGGCCCGCCATTGAAACCCAGTTGTATGTATGGACGCCATTTAGTTGTATGTATGGACGTCGCTCGCTCGCCTCAGCACTTATACAGGCGGAATCTTTTTACCTGTAACCTGTAACTGACCCTTTTGGGGGGGGGTATCCATAATGGCAAATAAGTGTTCACCAAAATACCGTCTAAATATGAACTTTTGCATTCAAAATAAGGTTTAAATAGCGAAGCCTAGTGGGGCGAGTAAATGACCCTTGGGGGGGGTATCTGGAGCAAAAACTGGGGGTAGATGAAATTTGTTAACCTAAATAGTGTCTAAATTTCCACTTTTTTGTCAAAGTAGAGTCTGAATAATGATATTTAGGTGTTCACGTTCGTATAACACGGGTAAGTACTGAAAAACACCAACAGTTACTCACTTTAATCAGTTTAGACAGTATGAAAACTAGGAATTTTGTGGCGGGTGAGTTGTTGGGTGGGGGTTGAGAAAGTTGTGGGGGTTGGAGGGAAACCCCACCCAACCTCCACCACAGTTAACAGATACGCTCGGGTGCGTGCACATTGCTGTGTGTGGCGTGGGCGCTAACGTAACAAATAACAACGAAACGAAACGTATTTGCACTTGGAAGTGAGAATGCTAATATTATGGCAGCATAAGAACGTGAAGTGAAACATTTGAAAAACTTGCATGCACACTGGTTCGCACCCATTTCAGGACATTCAAGACGTGTTGGCCTATTTACTGCCCAAGGATGCGATTCTGTGCGGTCACACGTTCTCCTTTGACCTGAAAGCGCTGAAGCTCTACCACCCGTTAGTGGCTGTTTTTCCAGTTTTGATGGACTCATTTCTTGCCCTATACGTTGCTTTGACGATTTTGCAATGTTTGCAGTTTTTGAAAATATTCCATGCAATTTCGGTTTTTTTTTTAATTTGCACATTTCAGCTACGTGATAGACTTGACGAGGATTTTCAATCTCAGTGGGAATTTTGCTCTCAAGTCCAGTCTGAAGACGCTGACGAAGCAATTCCTCGGCAGGGACATTCAGTGCTCTTCTAGGGGACATTGCTCAGTTGAGGACTCCATCGCAACACTGGAACTTCTCAAGTTGAAACTGCGCAAGAGGTACACATAACCCCCTCCACCCCCCGGTACATCCGTTCTTGCCCCCCCCCCCCAATACATGTAACCTAAGGGGTGGGGTGTCTTCAGTCAGAACTGTTTGCGCAGTTGGGCTAAGGCGTTGGCTCCAAACCGCAAGGTGCGGGGTTCAATCCTCAGCGTGGCAAGACTGCCAATAACAGTAACCCCCTTGGGCAAGGGGCTCACGCCAAACACTGTGCCTCCTGATCGCTGTTCTCATTGAGACAATCGGTCTTGTAGGCAGAGGTAACCAAGGACCTATGGGTCTCCCTCTCGCCTGAGACTTCGGTCTCAAACCTCCATAAAAAAAAATAAAAAAAACTCGACCAGTCAGCCCCCCAGAAGTTTCATATCAACTCTGAAAGAAAAACATCAAAATATCGCTATTTGGACGTGTTCGCCAAAGTGCAAAGTTAAAACGACATCTTGGTGCAACATCTGTCCACCCCAACCCTCCCCCCCACTCGATCTGATCATCCCTGCCCCCTCCTTTTTTGCGAGGTGAATTTGGAGATGTAACAGGTACAGATGTGTGTGTGTGTGTCTGTGTGTGTCTGTCTGTCTGTCTGTCTGTCTGTCTATCTGTCTGTCTGTCTGTCTGTCTGTCTGTCTGTCTGTCTGTCTGTCTGTCTGTATGATTCCAGTAGCGGATCCAAGAATAATCCTGCCCCCTCCCCCCATTGGGTGTTTGCGCACCGCCAAAAGCTTTGCAGCTTTGTGTACGGCAACGTCGCGCTGGGCTGGGACTACGCGGCCTTCGCTCGCCGCAGCGGACGGGACCCCTCGACCGGCGGCCGAATCCTCAACCATTCCCAGCATTTCTCGTCGTCGTCCACGAAAAGCCCCGCCGACCAGGAGAAGCCGGCGAAGCTAGCTGAACGCGCGAAAGCTAGCGCTGGCGGCGCCGTCGAACCGGAAAGCGCTTCGGGTTTGGAAGCGGATTCCGAGGAAAGCGCGCCGCCCAAGAAGGTGGCCAGACACTGTGAAAGACGTAAAGAAGAAGGAGGAAGGAGAAGAGAAGGAGACAGAAGGCGCGGAGAAGGCGACGACGGAATGCGGCCAGTGCGGAGGCGCGACGCGACGCGCCTGCGGCATTCCAAAGTGCGCGTGCGCGAGTCTGAAGCTGGCCAGGGAGGGCGAATGCTTCGAATGTCTCCTCAAAGCGGCCAGGAAGCACAAAGCCGAGCAAAAGCCGACTTGCGCATCGGAGCAGTTGAGGTGCGTCCTTTCTTTGTGAAAGTGCGTGCGTGCGTGCGTGCGTGCGTGCTTGCGTGGGTGCGTGCGTGCGTGCGTGAAAGCATCCTCTTATATAGAAATGTTCCACTGCCCTCTAAAAGCCTTCTAGAACAAGCCAATGTGTGTTTCTGTGTACAGCAAGCCTATCCCCTAAATATGCGGGTTTAAAGACTTTTAAAGTTTTTTTATGATGTAATGCAGTGTGTCTGTCGTAAATTTAGCAATTCCTCCCGTCCCTACAGAGACGCCAGCGCGACAACTCCCATTCACGACTTGCTGAACCCCAGCGAGGGCCACTCTATGACTGAGGTTTTCAAAATGCGGCGTCGAAAATTCCTGCATTTGGGCGGCGAGGAGGCGGACGGCAGCCCCTCCAATAAGAGTCCCACTCAGATACTGTCGCAATTCTGCGGAAGACTCCTCGAGAACGAATTGTCGGTGCTGGAGATGAGAGTAGACCCAACGAGGGCAGCGGACTTTGACGACAGCGTCTCAAAAGTGGTCTATTCGGCGGCGAAGAATGCAATCATCGCCGTGGTGCTGTTGGCAGAGGCGGCGCCCGCCAGGTGTATGTTGACGAGCAAGCGGTGGTGATCATACCTGTAACCGGGAGGGGAGGGTTCCGACACTTTCTGGGGGGGGGGGGGGGGGGGGGGGGGGGGGAAATCTGGAGGAGGGGGGTCTGGGAAGGAAAAAATAGGCACTTTTTGGTTGATTTTTGCTCAAAAGCACTGTACAAAACATTACAATGTACCGTTTCAAATTTCTGGGGGGGGGGGGGTTGGGGGTGTGGGTAGGGTCAAAACCAGCAAGTGGGGGGGAACCCCCAACCCCACCCCAGTTTCAGGTATGGTGGTGATCACTGATCGCTACTCTGCCCGTGATGATCGCCGATATTGTTGAATGATTATAGTGGGGGACGCTGGTGTGCCAAACGTATCACGAATATATGTCCCCCAACACAAAAGTGATAGGTCGGCGGTGTACATGTCTAGCAAGAAAGGAAAATTGATAAAAACATAATGTTGATGAGAACAATGAACGACAACCAGCGCACGCACGCTTCGCCATGGCCTGCCCTGCCCTGTTCGCCATGGCACTTGTTGAACTAATCTATCGCAGCGGCATTTGTCCAGAGATATTGGAGCTGTAGTAGAGGATGGTGTACCGTTTAGGATTGATTGTCGGTGTGGTTCTTTCTGTCCTGCTTACTGATTGTTCAAAAGCGTTGATCTTTGTAGGTGGGACTGTGAGAGAGAACTGGGTTTGGTTCGAGTTTATTGGTTTCGTTTTGTTTGGGTCCGGCATTTGTTCAGCCAGCAGCGTCTCAACTTGCAACAACGTGGTAACGATGCTAGTTGAGCACTGCCGTTGCCAAAGCTTTTTTTTAGATGACGTACAGCCGCAGGCCGTGCAGCATGACCAGTCGCGACACGGCGCACAGCGGCAACAGCACGTACACCACAGTCCATTTGTATATATAGAAGTACGTATGGAACTCTTCTCGCCAAAGCCAATAGTCACGAATGGCGCTTTGAATCTCGTCGAGTTCGGACCAATCATCGCTCGGCGCCATCCTCACCAGCGTGGCCAAGTCGCAGTAAAACCGTTCGGCCGCGCCAAAGCGTCTTTTCCAGCCTGCTCTGCTGCTCTCGTCTAGTTGCGACGAGTTCAAGCAACTCGACTCGAAGCTTGGCTCGAAATCGAGCAGGATTCGTTGGCTTATGAAGCACATGGTAAAGCGACCGTTGGCCAGCCGAGTCTGATTCGCAGATCCGCTTGAATTCCAGTTCCAGTAGTGCGTCTAGAAGAAAGGCGTCAGAGTTGTTCAACAGTTTTTTGAATACACTATTTATGTTGATTGAGACTCGCCGCACCCTCCCCCCAAGAGACTGAGACGGAACCGTACGTTCCAATTTTTCCAAATCGCATTACTCTGGAAACGTTTACTACAAGTCCTCCTACCTAACCTAACCATTAATTCCAACACCGTTGATTCAGTGTCGACGTGAACTTCACACCTAGCCTAGATTACAATCGCACGCCCCTTAGGGAGGAAAGCCAATCAATTGGCGGCTGTTTGCGCAGTAGGGCTAAGGCGTTGGTTCCATACATGTAACTGGGGGGGGGTACCCACTCCCCCCAGCTACCCGCTTTGTACATTTCCTGCGCTAGCCAGAGTTTCACTCCACAATCCAAAAACTTTTGTCGGTCCAACTTTTTTACAACGCACCACAGAGATTCTGGTCAGGCCGTGCCGGCTGTGCCCCGCGAGGCACATTTCGCAGTCGACGCAGAACACGGGGCTGTCCACGGTCGGCTTCTCATAGCCTCCCGGCCGACTGTAGTCGACGCTGTCGTCCATGTCATTGTCATCCGAGCTCGGAAAAGAATAGTCCATTTCCAGTTGCTCCTGTCCAGACAGCACTAGGTCCACTTTGGTGGGGTCACCAACGTCCAGTGGGAGAGTTAGTCCCGCAGTCTTCTGAGGTGTCGTGGAGGAGTCGTCGACGGCATCGCGGCTGGCGTTCAGCTTCCGTCTGAGTCGCTCCAGCCAAGGCGTGACGACGAATTGAAACTCGCGCATAAAATCGCCAGAATTATTGTCCAGCAGCAGACACTCCCGAAAGGTTCGTTGGCAGAAGGGCAGACGAGCGTGGAGGGCGTCCAGCTGAGCAGTGGAGAGACGGTTTGATTAGGGAAAGAATCATGCCTGCCCATGAAGGAAGTAGGGGGGGGGGGCACACCGCACACCCAGCCCCTGGCCGACCCTACCAGAAGGACTAGGGGTGACCCACCACTGGCTTTCGTTTGTCCGGAGCCTCAAGTTTCTTTTTCTTGTAAAAATGAAAAAATTGTAGCCTCATAACTTCTAAGAACAGAGATTGCTTCCAGATGACATTTTCAGCTATGATAAGCTCATTTTGAGTTGAACAAATACCATTTTATGTACGCAACTTCATCCCGCAAAGCTCCATCCCCAAAGCAAAGCCCCATCTTTCCCCCTCCCCTGTTCAAAAAATATTGACGATTTATTTACCCCTCTCCTGCCCCAATTTCCGTGGGCAGCTATGCCCCATAGTGAGAGTTACATTCCAGATCACTTATTAGACTAGACACGCAAGCGAAGAGTAAAGAATCACTGCATCTCAACTTTCTCATACCATACATTGTTGTCGAGTGCCGCGGAAGCATCGTGTTGTGGCTGGACGTGTCCCACGATGAGGACGACATGTGAGACCTGTTTCCTAAGGCTCGTTAGGCTGAACCATTGAGGTCGAACGGCAGCGGCGGAACCGCAGCTCAGGAACAGCATCAACTGCTGCACGTCCCGCGCCGTCAGACGTTTGCCTTAATTTGTGCAGCCTATGTTTAGGCAGCGCACGCGTGGAAAAAATGAAAATGACAGAAATCAAAACGTAATAGTAAATTAATTAATAATAGACCAATTACTCAATGTTGTGCCTATGCTCCATTTTATTACACGCTTCAAAAGGCTGCGTACACGCTTGGTTTCCTTGCAACTGCATCTAATTGGGTACACCCAAGCTAGCGCCAAAACTCTTAATTGAATTGTTACAATACGACTTGAATATGCAGTACTCATTTGTAGAAATTTGGAATAGCATTCGCACCTTTCAATTTCGCCAAATTCAGCCTGAAGCCCACTACAGTCTTGCTTTCCTTCGTCTCCTCTAATTTTTTGGTCACACATTTCAATTGCGCGGTGATACTATCCACATCGTGATCCGATTCCGCTGGAGCCAGTACGTCGCTTTGCATCGCTTTTCCTATAAAAAGCAAACAAATTCAAAAACAGATTCAATTGAATCCAAGAGAAATCGCCAAACCCGATAACAAGTCGAGCTCGGCGCGCCTTTTGCGCAGTCGATTTTCAACTCTTTTCTGCTTTTTCGAATTCTTAAACATTACTGTCTCTGCTATCTTTTTGATTCAACTCCCCAACTCCCCCTAAAACCGAGTTCAGTGTGCCGTGTGCCACGCACCGGTGAATAGAAAAACGGTTTTCCAACGCGCTGCAAAACAGTGAAACACAAAGCAACGGGCGGAAGCAACCTCATAGCTTTAAAGACGCTATGGCATAGAACGGTTGCACCAAAAACACTGAAATGCTACTCTGTCAAGTCTACCACAATCTTCAGTACCTATTGTATCGTATCCTGTAAATTTTTTGTAGGGGGGCGTGACACTAGCAGCGGAGCGGAGCGACCCATTCATTATTGCCGAACCGGAAGAATTGTATCAACAGTAGATATATTTGTATTACAAAAAGAACAGACTAGTACTGATTAAAGTGCTTTGCGAGTGATTTTCAATTGCAATCGTCCACAAGATCACGCAGTCTCAATTCCGAAATATGTAAATCACGGTCTAACGCAGCCTAAAGAACTGCAGCCTTGTTTGCGTAGCTGTTGGCACCCGCTGGATACTAACAGACAGCCACGGGCAATTGCCATAAAGGGGACAAAATCGTCAACTACTGAATTCGCAAGGAAAGACTAAACAAATCACGTGAAGGTTGGTCCGTCAACAGATTGCATAATGATGCACCTGTTTGTTAAACGCCGAACACGATCCGAACAGTTTGCTATAGCAAGCAGAACAAGCGAACGCGTGAGCCGAAGACTGAGAATTGCTCGAAGCCTATACTTACTTAAGCGGCCTAAGTCACACGCCCAAGAACACGCACACGCACGCACGCTCACTCACTAGGTACATACGCTTCTGAAACCGCGCAAATGACTGTGCGTGTGTGGACTCCGAATTCCATAGGCCCATAGCCTCGTCTACGCGCAGAGTTCTTCGGGAAGGTTGCACGTTCGGCAGTACCTGTTGTTGGGCCTCCCTTCGAAGGAAGTGCCCTCCATAGAGCTGCACTCGGCGGGCGTGAGCGTCGCCACACATGGGCGGATGTCGACGTGTTCCGTGTAGAAGAGCTCGAAGAAGCAGTCGCGTCGAGCGGCGACGACGACGCTGTCTCCACAAGGGACCACCAAGCCCGACTGGCCGCTCAGCTTCACCAGGCGCTCGCCACGACAGAACACGTCCGCGGCCGAGTCGGCACGAGTGGCGATCAGCAGAATTTTGTGGTTTGCCGATCCAACGTTGCAGTAAAAGTCGGCGAAATAGACGTTGGCGTCTCCGAGTAGGTCCCGCACTGGGATCGTCAGCTTCGTGTCGCCGAACGGCGATTTGTTCATGCAGCCCCACTCGAGCGAGAAGAAGACGCCGTTGACGCGCCCATTGGGGCTCGAGTCCCCGTTGTGGCCGCCCAGGTTCTTCGCATACGTTCGCATGATACCTTCCTGGTTGGTCAGAATGTCTTGAAAGTAGGCTCGCCGCTTGAAGCGGACCAGGTTCCACACGACTCTCCTGCTAGCTCCTTGAAGGAGAAACTCTTTTGCCAGCTCGAAACGACGACTGACGACGGAAAGTTCTGGTTCATGTTCATTTGGGAGCACTTCCACTTGTCTCGTATCCAGCGTTTCAGACGTTTGTCTCGGTGCGAGATGCGTTTCCTCGATGCGATACGCATCAGATAAACTGAATCGCCGCCTTTCAACAATCAAAAGGTAAGAAGCTACCGAACACTCAGCGCAACGAACGTGGCGTCAGTTTGCGTCGCGCGGTTGGCAACGACCAAGCATCCTGTCGAATAGTAGGAAAAATATGACGACCGCCAAATATGACGACGGCAATAGGGCTGTCGCACACGAAACAAACATGTTTGCCACGATCATCCAGAGAAAGTCCATCGGATACTCCATTGCTTGGCAGTTAAAAAAATATTCAAAAGGCGCACAGGCGCATATATATGCGCACGTAATAAGGGGTATATTAAGCTACGTATGTAGATACATCCGTCGTCAAGGTCGTCAATGTCATCAAGGAAATGTGCTGGTTAGTGCGCGCGGCTAAATGCGCACGTTCCTATGTACACCAGTCCAGCAGAACAATTTCGATAATGCATCGCTCGTTCTGCTTAACCCAATTCTGCGGCCAGCCACCACCTCCCCCCCTCCCCCCCATAACTGAGAACTTAGAATGAAATGTTTTAAGCTAGCTTGTAAGTCAAAGTTACGTTGTGAAACTTGTAAGTCAAAGTTAATTAGTTGATAACTTTAATTCGTTAATTTGTTGTTTCTGTGGAGTTACGCCCGTGCCACAATGCTCTGTCTTCTGGCTTCTGTCTTCTGGCTTCTGCACAAATCGCCACGCCACAATGAGCCCTCTGACTCTTTCATAACTGCGCGCGGTCCTACAGCGCATTACGCGTTGGACCGTAGTGCAGAACGCGATAACATCAGTGGCGTAGCCAAGGGGGGGGGAAGGGGGGGGGAAGCTTCCCCCTCCGAAATTGTCGGAAGCTCAAATTCCTTAGCTTGGTACCCCCTGTTGCAATGTGGCAATTTGTGCGTTTTCCTAAATCTCAATGCAAAAATGGTGAAACCAACGCTAATGAGCCGAATTTTTGCCTGCGGCGCATGATTTAGCACTTAACTAAGGCAAAATGGACCTTTTCAAACAAATGCAACAGGTAATAGTGCACGCATTTTCACGTGTGGCACATGGTTGTATTGTACTTGTACAAAAATGGCAAACGCTGTCGTGGCAAATGAGCGCGAAGCGTGTAGACAGATTATGTCTAAAAGCTTCCCCAGCCGAAATGGCGCAATGTCAAAAAAATTCGACAGGGTACCTACCCCCTGTTGCAAAATAGAGTATTTGACCGAAATTGGGCTCCCCCCCCCGAAATCAAGTTCTGGCTCCGCCACTGGATAACATCTATAATGCACGCCGTGCAGGGACGCCCAAACCATTATGCGCAAAAGAAGACGCGCGTAATTTGAACGCCTGCCTTCTGGCTCTGGACAAATTCAAAAATCTAGAACCGAGGCAGAAGCCAGAAGCCAGAGCCAGAAGACAGAGCATTGGGGCGCGGCCTTAACCCAATTCCGCGGCCACCGCCTCTCCCTCCCCCCCCCCCTAACTGAGAACTTGGAATGAAATGTTTGAAACCGTGAAAGGGATGATATTTGGGTGGTGCTGTGACGGTATCCGTCCGAGTCAAGCAGAGCTTGCGAGGTGATGAGATTTGGTGCGAACAAGCTTCGTGGTACCTATACAAATGTGCATACCGTAAATCCTCCATAGTGCCCCTGGGGCACTATTTTTTCAACCTCTCTTTACCCGGGGGCACTATTGGAGGGGGGCTTCTATTATTTCAACCTAAAAATTTTGAATGGCAATGCTAGTTTCGCTGTCAAAATTGCCGATTTTTCGGTGATTTTGATCACTTTTGCCACATTTAATGGCTAATTTACCGTTAATAGTTTGCTGAAACGTACTATTATTGGTTAGCAGTAGTGTGTATACACGATGTAAATGTACCTATATTTTTGCCCATAAAAGGCACATGGCACAACATACCCCTTACCCCCGGGGGCACTATTGGAGGGGGAGGCACTATTGGAGGGGGGCTTCTATTGGAGGATTTACGGTAGGTACTTACATGTAGATTGTGTACCACATGCAGATGCAGCGCGGTACAAGACAAGTGTGCACTCGTGATTGCGCGTAGTGGTCCATTCGGTTAGTTCATCTGCGTAGCCTAGACCACATTTCACGTTCGCTATCTGATCGGCGTATTGCAGGAAGGTACAGCGACAGCGACCTCTCGACTGCACGAGTGCAAATACATACGACTACGACTAACGACGTTTGGTCTCGTAGCATTGCTGCTCTTTGCTGAGGCGCGAGCTAAATTAACGGGCGACCTAATGCATCACGCAGCCGCCGATCTTCGGAATGGACAGGCGGCGACAGAAGGACTACCTGAAGGCGATGCAATGGGTCATCTCATCATTCAGGCAATGGACAACCCAGCATTAGAGACTAGCGATTCTTACGCACCCATTCTAGTAGCTGGCCGCGTCGAGAGCTCGCTTCGATGTTCGGTGTACTCTGACCAATTGTGGCGTGGCGCAGTTGGGGCAGAGGAGGCGGTCGGCGGCGTCGTGCCAGCAGTGCTTGGCAGCTGTCGCCGCTTCCCCAGCAGAAGTCGCATTTATGGTTCGACTCCTTGCCAGCAGACTCGCACACAGACAGTTCCACGTCGCCAGCGATGCCAGTATGAAGAACAGCGCTACCGCCCCCGTTCCCCAAAGCAGCTGCACGCCCGCCCATCCGGTTGACCTGCGCTGGCGCAACTGAGTTGCACGTTCTGTCGCACCAAAATAGTCGCGTAATTGCTCCTGCTTGTCACTGCGGCCAATGAGCAGGGGGCTGCCCGGTGCGTGCAATGGCTACACGCACGAACCAACACGGCTTATTGGTTAGAGGATTGACAATCGGCATTTTAGAGACGCTAAGTTTCGAATTTCAACAAAAAAAAATATGAGACATCTGAGACAGGAAAGGCGACTGCACTCACCCCCTCCACCGGCAGAATGTACTGTACGAGTACGTCGGCTTAGAGTACAGTGCATTAGAGAACATGCAGTAAGAAGCACTGTACCTTGGCTGCGGATATACTTGGCACTCGTTTCCAGTGTGCCAAAACGAGCCGGGAGGGCACTCGTCACCCTCAATGCAATCGAACTGAAAGAGAGTTAGAAGGTGTACCGATTGCTAATGGAACTGCTAAGAAATGTACGAAATACAGAGATGTAGGTAGGTAGGTAGAAATACAGAGATGTATTAAAAATTAAAATTTGCGTTACAAAAATTTCGGTACTTCCAGCTGGTCCTCGGCGTTGAAGAAGTTCTTGGGTCCGTGACAGCCGGCGCATTGGGTGGAGAGGGGCCCGCGGCAGCCGCCGCTGCAGCGCGAGTGGCAGCGACCGCACACGGCGACGTCGGGCCAACTCAACAGCAGCCGCCATCGAGCCGTCTCCTTCGCCGTCTCGACGAAGTGAAGCTCGCTGAGCGCGTCGAGCAGCTAGGCGCGCGCAAGGAGACGGCAACTCCGCTCAGTGGAAGCACCTGTCGCAGTTGGGCACGCACAGCGACCCTCTAGAAGTGTTGTCGCGCCGGTCGACGACGACGGCCGACTGACAGCGGCAGTGCGACGGCTCGGCAACGGCAGCGCCGTCGCTGGCGCAGGACGCGCACGCGGCGTCGCAAGCGATGCACAGCTGCAAATTGGCGAGAGTGCAGCGCTGGTATGACGCCAGTGCCCTAGACCAAGTAGTTTTGGTCTAGCCCAAAACCACCCCCTCCCCCGCCCTTCCACACACACACCCCACCCCGGGGAGGTTTTGGCGCAGATCAGTGGCGTAGAAAGTGAACCGAGGAGTGGGGCTGTGGAATGCCGTCTCGAGGTCGCGAACCGTCACTGTGTTGGCGCTGATGGCGGCGTCTTCGTAATGAACCGTGAACCGAGTTCCGTTGAAGTGGTCCGCGCAATCTGCGTCGGATCGGCCGCTGAGACAGACTACGACTGCGTCCTCATCAACGACTGCGAGCTGGCAGCTCTTGCATCCTCCTTCGCCAAGAATGGCAAGAGGGCCGGTGCAACTGGAAGCACTCATCGAATTCGAACGTCGTCATTAACCTGAGAAAAAGAAATTTGACATATACCCTTCGATGCCGCACTTGTCGGAACAAGGAGCGCATCTGCCAGTCGTTCCCAGCGGGTACGTTCCAGGCGGGCACGCATAGTGGCACTCTCCAGCGTACGTGTAGTACTTGCAAGTGAGGCAAGTGTCCTTGGTCTGAAGCGAGCGACCAAAAATGACCATTTTATGGGTTCAAAGAAACCGTTGCATCGCAGGTGGCGCAGACGTCATCGCACTTTCCGCAAGTGGAACCGACGTCGACGAAAAAGCCCTCGTCAACGGGGCAATCGTCGACGCACAGACCGGACGGACTCGATCGATAGGCGTCGCAACGGACGCAGGCGCTGTCATCGTCGGGAGCCCAACAGCCAAACGCCGCCTGGCAGCGACTGCTGCAGCGAACTGCTAAAGTGGACGACCATGGGTTCCCACGCCAGCATTCGGCAGCCAACCGCTGCATCGCTCCGCAGGCGCGTTCATCCACTCCCCATCGTCGGCAGGCGCTCTGGTGTGCGGCGCCACCGATGCATCGTAAGGAATTGTAGAGACGAGGCACAGACTCGGGTTATTGAAGAACAGGACGCCAGCTCCGTACACGTGCTGGAGTGCGTTCAAGCCGAGGTAGCGCAGGCTGGGACAGTTCTCCACGACAACGCCGTGTTCTGCGAACAACAGATCTTGCGAGCTGCAAGGACGCACGAAAATAAGAAAAAATCGTTTCGTGAGAGAACGGCTGCAGGCAAACCAACTTGCGGTTCACGTCCACGATTCTCAGGCGGCGAAGAAAGCTCAGACTCTCCATGCCCTCGTAGCGCTTGCCTTGGCAGTCGACGCTGAGCCCACCCTCGAGGCGTTCCAGTCGGGAGAACGCGGCCTCGAGCGCGTCGGCGTCGAGCGCGTCGAAGGTCGAGGCGGTCAGGAGGAGGTGGCCGCGCACCACCGTGCAGTTGCGTAGGGCTCTGGCGCTGCGCTCGTTCACCTCCGTATACAGGTACGCGCCGGCGTCGTTCCAGGTCGTCGCCTCGCACACTGCACGGCCCACCGCCTATCGCGCAGTCCACGGAGTGGCCAGCGCAACCAGACCCGCCCACCTGGCTCGCAGCCCGCCGGCGGACACTTCCGACAGACCTTGTGCGCGTGCGTCGCGTTGAGCGGCTGCAGCTCGATGGCGTAGCCGACGCGACACTCGACCACGCACATGTCCTCTTGCTGGACCGTGTGCTCTGCACGAGATGTGGGCTTTCGTTCCAGGCTTCACTGGCACCCACCATGTCCACCCGGCAACCGACCTGGGCACCGCTTCACGCACTCGTAGCCGTACGTCAGCAGGTAGTCATCGCTGACTTCGTCGATCATCGCCCAGCTGTTGTAGCGTTGTTTCGCGGGACAGCGGGACACGCACTCGCCCGTCGTCGTCTGGTTGTAGTCGCGGCAGTACTGAACAGAGAGGGCACTGCGATGCAGGCGGAGTGTCGCCTCACCCTGCGCGCTCACCAAGCAGTCCGTGTTCGCCGGCCCCGTGCAGCCGCCCACGCAGCTGGACGAGCAGCACACCGGCCTCCCGTCCATCGTGTAGTGGGCGCAGTACGGCGGCGCGTCGCTCCAGTAGACTAGAACGCGGTCGCGCCATCGGCGAAGAGCAAATATGTACATAGTCCTTCCCCTCCCACACGCAAATGACAGCGTCCTTCCCTTACTGAGTTGACACTGGTCGGCTTCGGGACCCCAACAACGCCGGGCGCCGTTTGCGATGGGACAGGAATCGGCGCAGGGCATTGGCTGCAAGCGGTCTGGATCCTCGCAGTCGACGCCGCGGGTCGTGAAGTGGAGGCGCTTGCGCCAGCTGTCGTCGTCCGCGCCACTCGTTCCGTCGTCCAGCAGTTCTCGCCAGTGCACGCGCTCCCTGTACCAGTCGCAGAATCGACGGCCGCCGAAACCGACCTGGACGCCATGCTGGCGAATCACTGAACTTTCCACCAGGCACAACCACATAGGATGAAAGGAGGCGCTCTGCGAGCGCGACGTCGTGCACCTCGGAGACTCCGGAAGTCGACGTAGTCGAGAAGCGGATTCCCTACGACGGTCAGTGCGAAGCGAGGCCCGTCCTCGCGATCCGCGTATCCCAATCCGCCCCAGATGATGCGCAGAGATTTGAACGAGATGCGCGTCGCGTTCGTGCCGAATATGAGAACGTAGCCGCGAACCTGCGAGCAAAGTCAAAATGCGCCATATCACCAACAAATAATGAAAGCCAAAGCATCACTTCGACTATGTCGTCGAGAAAATCAAGCGTCGCGTTCCGCTGCTTATTCGGCGCTTCGACGTCAACATTGACAAGCTCGACGTTGGTCAGGACGATGGTGCAGCTGGTGTACATTCTTCTCAACGCGTGCAGCTGCTGCATCCGCGTTTGGGAAAGCCCATTCGATGTTCCAGAACACTCTAGAAGACGGGACACACACACAACAACATGGCGCAATGCGTTTTCGGCCGAATTCCAATCTCAAGCGCACCCTTTGCAGACAGTGTATCCAGAAGGCACGCAGACAAGAAACACGTCCACACAGCGAACCAACGCAGCGTGGAGTTCATGTCGGCAAACACGCAAAAGGACTCGAAGAATGGTTTGCCCACGTGGAGTGCGCGCAGTGTCTCCAGCGAGCCTTAAGAGGGCAGCAGCCGACGAGTGAATCGTCGGCGGACCAGGCTGCCTGCCTACAAATGGCCATGTCATCCCCCTCGGATGTGTGGGCGGCTGGCATGCAGGCAGGAAGTGCTACATATACATGTACAGGCCTCTCAAGCCCTCAGCTTGAAATGGCAAGCGGCTCCGCCCTCGGCCCCGCCCGAACAGACCGCCGCGCAAACGCCCCCCCCGCCTATTCACACCCCCCCCCCCCCCCTTCATATGGCAAGCATAGCAAGCAATACCGTCCAGCGACGCTCATAGGCACATCACCGACAAGACCGCGCGGTGGCGTGACTAGATCTCTACAATCATCCTTATCGTGTTTCAGCACGCCCGATCGGATGCCTGATGATTTTGTTTTATAAATCTGCCCTGTTGTTTGTTTGTGTGTGTTGTCGGCTTGAGGGCGGCTCCAGAAACATGGCAATGGCCAATATAGACAGAATGCCCGTTTTCGCCAACGTTGATCGTTTACACGGTTTCGCAACGTGCCGACTCATCGTGCGCAGACAGCTGGGGTATGCTGGCAAAAAAAACCTGACGCTATTGCAACCGCTGCGTACAATCGCTGCGCCCTCGACAACCTATACACGCGTAGCATAAGCCTAAGCATAAGCATAAGCATCCTACGTTCAGAAAACACGTGGAACACACGAGTGTGGTCTGCACAAAACGAGTGTCTATCTATATCTACCACATCGAGTCGAGGCTAGAGCAAATTTTAGGGGTGAATTACTTTCAGATAGTGCACCACACTCCACTGTACAACAAGCTTTAGGTGCAGTTTGTCTTGCATTCGAGAGTGGTGTACCAAGCCAAGTACTAATACATAGGAGACTATGCACGCACGCACGCACGAACGCACGCATTCTGCTCATAACGTTGTCGACCGACACAGAGCCATCATTGGTGCCAATTAGGAGCATTAGGAGGACATTAGGAGCCATCATTGGTGCCAATTACCTGTACTATAAGATACTTCCCCCCCCCCCCGGTGCGCCAGCCTCCAGGCGAGCGGAGCCGGTTACCAATTTGGCTACCGGACGGTGGGCATAAAATTGCCAAGGCGGGGGGGGGGGGTTAGCCCTTTGGAACTACGGGACAGAGGCAAGGGCAGCAGATAGAATTATGTAGTACAGTTTCAGTTGTACAGAGCAGAAGTTCACCGTCGCGCACGCAGCGAAACAGAATTCGCAGCGAACTTTGGCGAGGTGAACTTGTCAGATGGAAGTGATGGAACACGTCCAGTGGTCGCCGGAAAGACCGCACTGCAAGTTGCTCGGGTGCTTGGCAATTTGGTTGTGCCGCCATGTGTGAGGCGAACACATTTTGTGATAATTGAAGTGCATACGGTATTAATTTAATGGCAATGTAAACTTACCTAACATTACCTAAGTGGCGCTGTGCGTAGTCCGCAAGGCGTTGGATTCCTGACCGCGAGGCCGGGGGTTCGATTCCTTGCTGGGTGAAAACCATGGCAACCCTTTTGGGCAAGGAGTTTAAACCACAGCTCCGGTTTCTGGCTGTACCGTGGCTTTGGCCAAAAAACAGTGCCAGGCGGAGGCCACCTTGCCTCGCCGCAGAACAAGGTGATACAGTTAACGGCCATTGTGCTGTGTCAGGTGGTTGTCGTCAAAAATAAAGTTTGAAGTTTAAAAGTTTATTATCATTTTTATTTGACTTAATTTTGGCGTAGTTAGTGAGGGTTTCGCCTCTATGCTTAACGGGCTTAATGTTGCCTATGCCTTCCAATATAATTTCAAAGCTTGTGAAGATTCGCGCAACAGGCTTTATCGGCTGCTCAACAGAGCTGGTATTTCGCTTCAAGCAGAGAATCACAATAAAGATTTAAACGCAAACAAAGAAATTGGGAGACTAAAAGGTCCTTCTAAATTCTGAAATCTAAACACACTTTTGTACCGAAACCATGAATGCAAAAACAGAGAACCAGAGTAACCGACTCATTCTATTCAGTGATGTACTGTAGTTTTTGCTGAGCTTTTTGCATATTAGTTGGAGTGCTACAAACTACTCATGAAATCTGTTCAGATCGCCTGCTGCTCGCAGTGCTGTGTACGTGCTCAGTATGCATGTTGTTCATGTGCTTCTGTAGCTTCCACTGCCCCGTCGCAAGACGTCGTGCAAACAACAACGTTGATCCGGAGAGACTCCCCGTGATTCTCACGTGACAATGGCTGGCGTCGCGCCAGCGATAATCATCACATTGTCGTTGCATGTGCATGCTTTTTTTGTAGCCACAGAAAGGAGCGTGTACGCATATATTGTAATTAAGGAAAAATTTGCAGGTGGCTGCAAAAAAAGGTGAATATGTGACGCTCTTTTGTTGGAGCCCAGTTTGAAAAAGAGGGGTATCAATTAAGGCATGCCTCATTTATGTATAGCCACTTACGCTTTGCAGCTGATCAACTTCAGTTTGAACAAACCGTGTATAAAAACCAAACCAAACGCTGCAACACGTCACATATTCGGCATTTTTTCGTGTTCGCGTGCATAGAAAGGAGCAGTGGCAATTATAGGACCTAACTGGACTGGAACACCCCACATTCACATATGTCGCATGACTGAATGAATGGTTGCGAGACAGGCAGGAGGGACCCCAGGATCTTGCACAAGGACCACTATGAAGACGCACGCACGCACGCACACACGCACGCACGCATGCACGAACGCACGCACGCACGCACGCACGCACGCACGCACGCACGCACGCACGCACGCACGCACGCACGCACGCACGCACGCACGCACGCACGCACGCACGCACGTTGTATAGGAGCAGTGCGTTATTGGGTGAAATGCCAAACAGGGGAATGACGAATGGAGCCAGTACCGTATGTATACCTACACATCACTAACTGAACTGCAGTGGCAATCCACGTCTCACAAATGTTATCAAGGTGCGATTATTATTTAGGTAGGAACTTTGGCTGTGCCAGGTTGATGGTAATGACCAGAGATAGATGAGATGTGAAAGGATTGCCGTTGCGTTCTGTGTGAGTGAGCTCACACAAAAAAATGCCGAATATGTGACGTGTTGCAGCGTTTGGTTTGGTTTTTATACACGGTTTGTTCAAACTGAAGTTGATCAGCTGCAAAGCGTAAGTGGCTATACATAAATGAGGCATGCCTTAATTGATACCCCTCTTTTTCAAACTGGGCTCCAACAAAAGAGCGTCACATATTCACCTTTTTTTGCAGCCACCTGCAAATTTTTCCTTAATACAGTGTTTTTTCGTAAGACAAACATCGATGCATCAAACCTATACAGGCACCCGCACGCACTCAGGCACGCACGCACACATGCATGCACATACGCGCGCACGCACGACATATGTACCATGTATGACATATGTAGCGTGTTTGGTAGAATCCCTCGAGTGCAGTAGGAGAACAGTGACATTCATCGTATAGAATGTGAGCATGTGGATTGAAAATAGGTACTCATGTATTTTTCGTTGACCAAAGTTGTGCACAACTGATTGTCATGCAAATGATACCAAGCAGGATGACGTATCAGCAAATGGCACGGCATGCAGAGAAACTACAAACAGAAGCCACTGCGGATAATATTTTTGGGTAACGTGTATGTATGTGCCTGCCGTATGTACATACTGTAGGTACGCATGAATGTGGCGTGCTACGGACGTGCATTTCACGAAATGATGCGAGGTGGAGTAC